>JAKTPO010000003.1:600000-760141 GCA_030557635.1 Hemisphaericaspora nanyangensis | reverse complement strand
ATAATAAATATCAATTGGCTCTGTGGCCGAGTGGTTAAGGCGGTAGACTCAAGTTCTACTATCGTAAAGATGCACGCGTTCGAACCGCGTCGGAGTCATTATTTTTTCTGCTTCTATAATTTCTATTTTCAACTTGATAACCTTGATTGTTCTTTTTGGGTAGCTCAATTGTATAAATATGATAGAACAAAATCGTTGTTACAAGTTCCGTTTATATTTTTGCCAGAGATTCTTTCTCCAGCCATATTACAAGCCTTATAAACAAACGTCACGTGATATGCGAATATTGGACATTTCGCAAGTTTGAGATATAGAGTGGGGATTTCGATGGACGAAAAATAAACTCCTGAGAATATCAAGTGTGGTTCTCCGTAACTAAAGTGCTCGGTAATTGCTGCATGTGATGGATTTTGCTATTAAAAATACCAGAATCATTCCCAGGTGGAGGATGATGTACCTGCTTACATCAATGCATCACTAATCAAGGATATTTCTTCAGGATAACATGTAAATTCCCACCTCTGGTACCGCATTAACATACCTTCAATTCATATTCTGATTAGATTAGTAGTGTGTAACCTTTATACATAAACTGTTACCTTGTTGTTCATGAAAAATATTTTCTGTGAAATATTGGCAAAACTTCCAGTACTTGTTTGGACTACTAAAAAAGTTTGTACTTTTGCAATACAAGGGAGCTATCCTTGCCTTTATACATTCAAATAATCACACAATATGGTTCCGATTTTACCTCCGCATTGTCTACATAAAAGTCCAGCTTTCCCACTTCGTGTTTGATTCATCTTATTCCAGAAGTCTTAGCTGCTACTGTAGTAAATTCAAATGTTATATGTATTGAGATTGTATGCTATGTTATGTAATTATATAGTTATTGGTGATTTCATTCGCTGCAATGTCGATGTCCTTCTAGAAAAAACAACTCTTGCCAAAAAAAAGTACCCAATGTTAAGTTTCTTAAGGTTTTAAATTAGAGCTTCAGAAGATTTCGGTGATAGGACAAACATCATGCTTCATAACTTTGTGTAACTGATTGGTTAGAATACGACAAGTTTTGTAGAGGTTTCATTAATAACTAATATTATTGGCTAAGGTCAGCTAGAGCTCTCTCATCCAACAGCATGAACACCTGGTATTTCTTTGGGTTTGGTAAGTTATTATAATTATAAACTGAATTTCGTGAGTCTGCAGTCTCGATGATCAGTAATTCACTAACGCCACAAAATGTAGGTAACCAAAAACTGCTTTATGTAAAAGAGCTGCAAGAATTTTAAGTACAGCCAGATTCTTACCAATCATTATCGAAAAGCTATTCCTTTCTATTTAGGATAAATATATTGAACCTAGGACGTATGTGAACTTTTGTAGAATCCTACGTCCCTGGAATCTGTAGTCAAGTATATATAGATTTCAATCAAATATCGTGGAAGAATGATAGTCTTGTGTAGAATTCGCACTTCCAGACATATTGTTCATTCCTCTCGAAACTGAATATTCTCCAAGCATGTGTGACTTTAGAGCAAGGTTTATCAACCAAAATTCAGTTTTATGCACATTCTAAGGAGATGTTTCCAAATAAGAAGAGTCAAGAAAAATGTATCAACTGCCATTCTTAGTCCCTCCAACAAACCTTTTAAGAAAAAGTTGTTATTAACTGTAGCCATTGTGCGAATTTTATTCTTGCAGAAGCTAACAAAATTTTTCTTCCTCAAATGCCGAACCAATAATGAACACATTCTGAAGAAATACTAAGTTAGCGTGTGAGCAGATAATTGAGATCACATTAATCAATGAGTTAGGTGGTAGAATAAAATGAGGGTGAAAAAGCACTCGAAATTGTTAAAAGTGAAAGGCTAGAGATCAGACTTAGTACTTTGTACCATTGTTCTTCTGGATGCTCCTATACGATTCAGACTTCTATCCAATGCAAACTTCATGACTTGGCACTTTGACATCACAGCTAAGCTCTGTTGAATTGATGAATCAAAGGATGAAAATAATGTTGGTTATTTTTGGTTTATTGGAGTCAACACGGTGCCGTTTGTAATCCTCATGTTTCTCACTTCGTCTACAATCTGTTTTGGCGCCGCGTCCTCTTGAAGCAGCCGGTATGCACTTCTCGAGACTTGACCATTTAGCCATAAAGGTCAAAACCTTTACTCTTCTACACGAATCAGTGCAATGGGCCGACATTCTTTGTAAGTTGAACTATAACTTGTTGCGTTGTTTCTATCTTTTCATAGGCTTTGCTAAAGCTAGATACTATCTTAATTTCGACAATAGTAGCTTAAAAGTACACTTTTCCAAGAAAGATCCTTTCTGCGCCAAGTAAATACAGACTAAACTTGAAAAATCCGTGAAAGGTATATATCATAGGCTTGAGCTAAACTAATTATATGTCTAGCTTCATCATCTATTGATTATGGTTGGAGGACACTTCCACAAGCAAAGACGATTTCTTAACATCCCTTCAATCAATGATATCCCAATTTACAGCACATGGTTTATGTCGTTCCAACTAGAAAATTTTACTGAGAATATTTTATGTCAGCAAGTAAAGAAAAGAAGCATCAATTGAATAATTGAACAAGTAATATCAAATTGAGTTCCCATTGCTCAAGTTGAAAATCGCTTGAAGTGAAACTGAATTGTTCCATATAACTTGCATTTGAAGAAAGACAAGATACTCACTTTGGGGAAAGGTTCCAGCGAGTGTTGAAGGTCATACACCTGTATGACTTCCACGTGCAAAAACAAACCTACAATAAAAAATCAAGCTACAATAAAACCAAGCAAACCTAGCGGACTACTTCAAAAATCAATTGCAACTAAGGTGAGTCTTTGAGCTTTCTTTAAACTGGAAGTTGCCAATACATAGAAAGTTAAGATCCATGGTCCTTTTGCTTTTTCAAGGGAAAAGACGGCTTCCACTGATATGTACTGGCAAACTGCCACCATGGGATCATTCCACAAAATGTTGATAAACGACGAAGAATTAAAGTTCATAGATGTAGTCTAAAGGTTATGAGTTCGATTTGCGAATGAGCGGCTCATACTACTATAAGATTACATTGCGAATTTAGGATTGGGTGTTAAAGTTCCAGTTTTGCTGAATAGGCAATCGCAGCATTAAGATAACCATCCCTGTATACAGATGACTCTCATTTGTACTGCATCAAATAGAGTTGTAACGTTGCTTGCTGTCATCATTCCGTCATCCAACTAGAATTCTGTCTCCACCTAAGTCCAGAGTGCGATAACCATGGTACAAAGGCAACAAAGACCAATGAACCAAAACGAAAGAGAGGCAGATACTACAATGGATCCTAGAAAATAAAAGGAAACAAGCAATAGTCAGAACCCCTTTGCTTATTTCTGTTTTTCTGATTTTAAAGTTTCGGAATTCAATCTATCTTAAGATCATACAGGCGGTTCCGATTGGTTTCTTCAAATCCTCCAAACCCCTAGATCCAATAGTCTAGTCAGTCTTGATAATTTCAATCTTGAATGGGCATTACTCCTATTCCCACAAAAATGGATCTAACAACATTTCATGCATATCTACAATTGATTGAAAAGTCTAGCCAGCTCTCAATCAAATCAGATTAGTTGAGAGTAGCCATTTGACGAGCTTCACTAGTCATTATCTCTAAATTTTCATTAAAATCTGCTTCATTACCCATTAAATGATCCAGCTTTTCATCAGTCCAGAATAGGGTAGAATCAGTGGTTCCCGAAGTAACATTTTCTGGTGATGGATGAGCGTTATGGTCAAGTGATGGGAAGCAAAAAAATCCATAAAATTATCTGCAAACTTGATAAGTGGATAGTGATTATAATTGTTATGCCAATGCTGTTCTTCGTGATGACCGGGAGAAATGGGAACATTCTCTGTAACCGACCTTAAGAAGAATTTCCTCTGATACTTCTTCTCGTTCAATCGGAACTTCCGTTGTGATATTAGGTGGATGATTAGCTCGTGACTATCCCTACTTCTTGAAGTTGGGCTTGCATTTTTTCATGTTGATCAATTTGGTGCTAGGCATCTGCCAATTTAAAGAAGGCACATCGTGACATTCAAAGTTAATTCACGGTGGATGAATAAATCTTGGATTTGTTTATGTGTTCTTGATCTACACTTTGAATAATAAATTTTGCGTTTGATGGAATCATTGGTGCATCAATAATATTGATAATTTACTTCTGGCTTTTTCAATATGAAGGATTAATCCTTTGTGTATGATATAGCCTAAGCGGGTAAATTGAAACTTCACTGAAGGAAATTTTGAGTCGAGGAAAAGAATCCTGTACTAAACCACAATTCATCCAACCCCTCGAAATTGATCAATCTTCTTCCAACTAAAGTTTGGTTCTCATATTATCTGAGTTCCAATAGCCACTTTGTAAAACATTAATAATGAACTAATTGATTATATATAATTATGATATCAATTGGTTCCGTAATTGAATTTTTACCTATTGTACAATTGGATTCAGTCCTTTTGTTGATGAGATCTTCTCTAATGTGGAGTCCTCAGATACCCTCTATCACATCTTTAGTTTCTCACAAAAGAAGTGTGATCACTAATGTATAACAATTTGTTAGAATCAGCACCGAGAACCAATTTTTATCAAACCCTAGTGGAGGAACAATATTTATCAAATTTAGGAGGAAGCCTATATTATTCATTTATTTAGATTGAAGTCATCACTTGGAATATTTCGATTTGCTACCCAAGTTTTTATAATGGCCAGATCATCTTGAATACACAATACCTTATCAGAATCCAATAGCAATATGGTGATCGAAGCTTTTCCTGAAGATAGTTGTTGATAAGTGTTGTTGTAAGTTTGTCAATTTCAATTCGATATTTTCATCTCCTTTTTTATCATTTATTGAAGCGGCTGTCAATTTTACAAATCCATTTCTAAATAAAGAGAATCCTTCGCAGGAGGCATAAAAGATTTAAGAACCGAATGTGTTTCTGTAACGGCTGAGCCATTTCCGGGAAATAAATAATAAGTACACTACACTTTGTATTATCACCAAGTTATCCATATTCTAAGTCCTGAAGAGCAATGGGGAGCACATATCTCATAGAATTGATATATAATTTTAATAAAAGTAGTTCCCAGACTCCTGTTATAATTATAAAAATATGAGGTGCAATCGAAATTAACATTGCTGCAAACAAAGAACTGAAACAGATTAAATTTCAATCTTTGGATCTTAACAAATGATTCGAATACCAAATACCAGCGATGCATAAATAAATATGATATAGAATTCCCTATAGTAGAAGCAATCGGTGTTTGATTGTTCCCTTGCTACTTTCGGGATCATACAGACCATATTATGATTCCTCCATATACCGAACGTCATCTATGTTGCAAACTTATTTCTAGAAGAACAGTCCCTGTAGATGCAGCAAATTAATACAGTGATCCGTGGAATGAGTTGGAAATGTTTAGCATCATGAAACTATTGCTGTGATACTCTTTAAGGAGGCATGACAGTGTAAGCATTGGCAATACATATCGAAAGAAATCAAAATATCATACACATAAGGCCAATTAATTAACCTCAAAATTGCTCCGTTCACTCAATCTTCGATTCCGATTCACTGCTCCTGCGTTGTGACCAAACTCTTAGGAAATAAAAGCAGCTGTCGTGAAATTAATCCGACACTAAGTGATTCAGCACCAACAGTGAGTAACCCAAATGAAATCATAAACCAAATGAGAATCTTAATATGATAGTACGTGTGCTTCTTAATTTATGTAAAAATTTCAAGGCTAAGAGCAACCTTCGAGTCAATTAAAGTGAATTGTACATATCAGGTTTTCCCATTTTGAAATCGAAAAATTATTGATGTACCCTTATCAATTCGTCGCAAATTTAAGCTCATGCCTTCAGCGAAATAGTGAGGTACAAACTCTCCTATGATGATGAACATGGATGTCGACAAGACTGATAACCCAATTATATGAAGGTTGTTTTCTGTTATGAATGAATGACTTCTGAATTATAACACCTCAAACTCACAAGCTTGAGTTTTTAATGGTATGTTCTTAACATTGACTATCCAGTTAATCAGAGTAACTGGAAAAAGAATATAAAGCCTGTGAATGAATTAACTTTCAGAAGTCGAAATGCTAGCTTCAGATAAAGAAATGAACGGTCCCCTCCCCTAATGCTTTGTGTGCTCTCTTAAACTTAATAGATCACAATGGTTCAGATACTGGAAATCTTTAGTGAAAGCCTGGGCATCCATCTGCGTTCGAAAAAACTCGTCGGTTCAATTTAGGATATCGCAATCGCCCCCCTCACATGAATCAAGCCGGCACCTACTTTGCTAATGATTATTCGAATGAATACTTAGTTATCTTTATAAGGAATGTACTATCCGGGCCTCATTTACAATCCCCAGCACCCTTAACTGGGCACCCTTGTTGCCCTTGTTCAAAGGATGTAATAGTGCTACAGTAACAAGGCTATTTTAAAATCATTAGGAATTAATTCCTTCGGCCACAACAAGTAGGAACTGATTGATGGTCGTTCTCTTAAACAACTGCCCTCATAAAAATGGTTCTTGGTACAGATTACCAAGCTATGCTCAAAAACAATTCAGTAGTACTAAATCCATGGACATATGTTTGGCCATACTTTGTATTTCAATTTATTTGGAGTGGTAAACCTAAAATTTAGGTTGCAATTTATATCTGAAAATACAAAAGCTTACTTTCTTTCATGTCGGCACCGTCCTTTCCTCGTAGACTTTAGGGAAATTTAATGTTGATAAGCTCGGGATGAGCTGATGATATGGCAGTGTGAGATGAAATTCTCGAAGTACAATTTTAGCAACGTAATTGATACAGTGCAGAAAAAATAAAACAGTTCTATTGCAAATCTTACACAAGTTAGAAGGGAGAAAATATACATTGCAGAAAAAATAAAACAAAATAAAAAATAAAACAACAGTTCTATTACAAATCTTACACAAGTTAGAAGGGGAGAAAACGAAAGTCATATTAATTAAATGTATAATTATTGAAAATATCGAAAAATTAGGTATACAAGTTTACTATCCTTAGATAAAACCAGCAACAACACCAGCAACGACGGCGAAAGTTACAACGAAACCCCCGACATTATTGTTAGCAGCATTGAATGAAGAAACAACGACGTCAGTTCCATTTTGAGTCAGTGCAACAGAGGTTGCTTGAGCGACACTGTCTTCCTCGGATGGGGCAGGAACTTCAGATTCTTCTTGAGATGAAGCGGTGGATTGTGCAGGTGATTCTTGTGCAGTAGTTTCTTGAGCGGACGATTCTGGAGCAGCGGTTTCTTGAACAGACGATTCTACAGCAGTTTCTTGAACAGACGATTCTACAGCGGTTTCTGGAACAGATGGCTCTGGAGCATTAGTTGATTGTTCTGCTTCAGCAGTGGTTTCTGCAACAACTGCAGCAGCTGCATCTAAGGATGCTTGAGAGTCATCTGGAATGAACCAGTATGGTTCCCACACACCAGCAGCAGAACAGACTGCCGTAGCGGCAGCAGCAGCGTTGCTGACATCACTGCCCTGACAATTTTCAGCAATACAGTTGGCAACTAAACCACCAAATTGTGGCATAACACATAAACAACCAGTATCCCAGTAAGGACAAGGAGTAAGCCCGGTGTTTTGGTCTACACATCCTTGAGCACAAGATGGTAAACTATCATAGACAGGATCGGCAAAACCATTGATTGTAGCAGTCCTTGCGACAGAAGGGTAAGTGGCATATGGGTTTTCTTCTTCTTCGTCAGCAGCGAAAGCGAAGCCAGTAGCTAATAAGATTGATCCTAAGAAATGAGAAGTTTTCATTGTTTTGGATAAGCGAATGTGATTGAACGATACAAAAAAATCGAAACTTAAAGCAATACTTGGTAGATTTGATGTGTATTTATAGTCTCTAATATCCCTTTCTGTAGACCCAATTCGGATTTGCTTCGTACGGTTTAGGATTTAGCATTTCTGCAGTGTCTTGAAAAATAAATTATTTTTTAGGCAGAAAAAAATTCTTGGTTTTGGAAATCGGATCTTGGCAAAACTTGTGGATTCGAAAAAGTTTCTCTACTTTTCAGACCAATGGTTTTAATTCCTGGTTCTGAGGGATCCAAATAGAAAAAGCACGAATGAATTCTTGGCAAACCAAGGCTCGCCATCTGATAAAAAACAGTTCTAAACCAGAGTTAATCGTATATTGTAAAAGCATATTCAATCCATATTTGTGAAACTCATAAAGTGACCTACATATTTAAAACAAAAATGTAACAAGAAATCCAATAATTACTGAAGAGATGCTCCCTTGCTGTAAAATTCCAATATTTTGAGTAATAGAAGAACCTGCAGTGCTAGTTTCTTCTACTATAACCCATGACATGGCAGTTTCCCCTTCAATTGTAGTAACAATATCAGCAGTTCCAGCAGCAGTCGAAAGAGCATCAGAAATCGATCCGGGCATCATCCAGGTATTGGCACCAACGGCAGAGCATAGCGAGGTTGCCAAATATCTGGCACTGTTAACATCGCTTCCTTCGCAATTCTCTGCTATACATAGCCCCACTAATCCAGACCATTGCGGCATTACACAGAAACAACCAGTGTCCCAATAAGGACATGGGGTGTTACCTGTGTCAAATTTAACACAGTCTTGTGCGCATTCTGGTAGCAAATCAACTATGGGGTCAGCAAATCCATTAATACTAGCAGTCTTAGGAACTTGGGGGTAGGTAGCGTAATCTTCCCCTAAAACGTATGAGGTAAATAATAGCAATAAAACAGTAATGTAGTTCATTCTTTACTGAGATTGCTAGTGAAGGTGAATTAGTTTTAAAATATTGTCTCTCAAATTATTTATAAATAATTTGGAGGAAATGGTTCAAGCAGAAACAAACTCGGTTTGATGAAATAGATAAAAATTAGACTTCACAAAATAAAAAAATTTTTAATGCAGGTTACAGAAAATAATATGATTTCTTGGCGAACAACGATATTTCCACCAATCGGCCCTCAAGCCAATGCAGAGAACTCTGGTTCCTGTATTACACAAACTAAAGTAATTACCATGCTTACGCGGATTTTATGGTGTCTTAGCAAAAAGGTTTGTTTACTTTTTTACTTCAGTACAGGTGATGTATCTTGGGCAATTTTGTGACCCAAGTAAGAAGAAAGCCCATTCGGTATTGCTCATGGTTAAAAAATATTTTTAGCGATCTGAAAAAAAAAAGTATTTGGATTATACTTATGGGGTGGTCTGATTATTGGAAATTAGGTTGAGTAACTGATGGTTTTCCAATTTTGATTTCAATGTAGCTCCCAATTTCAAATTACAATTCTTTCACGGGGAAAAGAAGCTTTTTTTTCACGTACGACGTGTATTTACTGTATCAATACATGCATTTATTACAATCTTGTCAAAGAATTATTTAGACAGCCTTGTTACGACCATATGCTGGATTATATTGTCTTATGAAATAATAGTTGTTAATTGACTTCTACGAAGTTTTCTAAAAACCATACAGAAAATATACGAATACTTTATGTACAGCGAGAATCTGTTGATAATGGAAGCAGCAGTTGTATGCACTTCTAAGGTGATAAGAGTGTCCGTATAGACATTTAGTGGTAAGTGGAAATGTAACAAAGGATGCAGCACCGGCGGAAATATGTAGCACGAGTATGGTATAAGCAATATTTTCTTACGGTATACTTCTGGCTCTAGTTAAATTACTAATCGTGTTGGTAGATGAACAAACCCGCTTAAGACGAGTTACCTCCCGTTCTATAATTACTACTTGGTTGGGACCTGCCAAGAAGGATTTTGATTTACTCCCTGCTCAGGAGTTATTCTTCAAGTTCTATTTAAACTACGAATCGTTAGTACGGTATTGAGCCCCCGCTCAAGATGTCATCCGCGTGGTTAAATCATTAGTAGTTGATTTGTGCATTTCTAATAAGTTGTTATTGTAAGGTTTATTTCACTTCTCCTTCGCTAATTGATTTGGTTTTCTAATTCTTGTTTATAGAATTCTTTAGTTTTAGTTTGTGTTCAAATATTTACCTACTCAAATAACTAATTTTAATTCAAACAAGTCTTATTAGTGAGTCATTAGTCTGACAGTTCACGAAGGCACAGGAATATGAATGTAGTGAACCATAATATAGAAATAAGGCGCAACACGTTGCTTTAATTATAGCTGCCTTGTTTTATCGCTGAATCTGAGCTACACCATTTCCATTAACTTCTACCAAATTCGTCTGATAATGTTGACCTTTCCTGAACCTCTAGAGTATTTCGTATTTGGCAACATCAACCAAAGCACCAATGTAAATGCAAACATCGTGATAAACAGAGGTAATACAACATATGCCCCTCCAAATTGTGAAATTAAACCAACTATGAACGGAAATACTGCACCTCCACTAGAGCCAAATGCAGTCATTACAGTTAATGAAATCACCGCAATTTTTCTTGGTAGCAAACCTTCCAGGACGACATATGTTATCATCAATGGATAAACTGGGCCAATCATTATACCAGCTAGGGTGATGGTTACTATTTCTATTGGCAAGCTTGCAATTACCCAAGTCAAAGTTGCAAAGACGATGGAGAATATAACCAATATTGAATTGCCTCTTCGTGCACCGATAATCTTGTGTATTAGTCTTGTCAACACTAATCTCCCAAATGTTAAACCAAACCAGTATCCCGAAGCAACATAACCAATGGAAGTATTCTTGTGGTTTCTGTAGTCTCTGAGATAAGTTGTTATCCAACCTCCCAATGCTACTTCTGCACCTTGGTAGAAAAATACAAAAGCTGCTGCAACCCAAGTAGTGATATTCCTTAATGCTTCCCTCATCAATCCTTTATTATTTGCTTCTTCCAGTGGCAATTCATCCCAAGCTTCTAAATCATTTTGATCATGGACAAATGAAAAGTAAGAGTTAATAGCACTTATGATAAATAATCCCAATACAACCAAATAAAAGTAATTCCATTTGAGGCCGGCTTCAACGACAGCAGTTGCAATTAGTGGCGCCACAGATGCACCTAGTCCGTATGATCCATGGAAATATCCCAAAGCAGTTGAAGATTTTTCTAATCTGCCCATAAAGACATTATATTGAGACACGCAAGCACTTCCACCGACCCCACCAAAGAAAAATCCAAGAACTATAACTGGATATTTCAGACCAGTCAGAACTAAAGCAAACATGATTATCGAAGAAATACATCCAAAGAATATAGATTTCCTCCCCAATATCTTATTAATTCGGTCCGAAAATATAGCAACAATAATATAGCCAACAGCATTACTTAACCATATGATAGATGCTACACTATAGGAGATGTTATACTGTTTTTGAATATAAGTTAATAATACACCTACTGAACCATCGGAAAGCCCTAATGCAAATGCCCAGACCAAGGCTGTTATTAATCTAAAGATGTTTTTGGGTGGGTTCTTAAAACCAAACTCTTTTTGAGTTTCAATGATACCGAATTCGGATCTCGTTGCTTCGGATGGATTCCTGGATTTAATTTGGTCAACCTCGGACATGTTTTGTACTTGCCTTTGGTAATTACTGGTCAAAAAGCATCTAGAGATGTTTGCTAGTCATTATATAAGTGGAAGACTAAGGCGGGTCTGATTAGAATAAACCAATATTGTAAAAAATCTTCCATGATTTCCAGATTGGGAAACGTTCCCGTGTGTGTGATGGTTTCCCCGGAATTTTTTGCGTGAAAAATTTCGGGGTAATAATGTTTACAAGGGATTCTCCGTTAATTTTCAATTGATTTCTAAACAAGTGTATGTGTAGTCTCTTGATCATCACAATCACAACCAAGGTCATGGTCATCGCTATCCTGATCTTAAACTCCTTCAACGGCTTCAACAGCTAATTAAAAAAAGAGGAGTTCTGTGTATAATAACTATGAAATGGTTAGAAAACAGTTCACTAGAAATCTTCTTGATTGCAATGGTAGTAAGTTCCAGCAACACTTGGCAGTAGTACCTATTACTCGCATGGATTCATTTTAGACATAGCAACAAATTTAAACATTCACGACATAGATGTCGTAAATGTCGTGTATTTTTTGTACAGCGTGCCTTCTTGCATAAAAATTCATTCAACGCGTAAGAGCTTTCCTTCCCTTCATTCAACCTTCGCTCCTTTACCCAGAATAAAAGCAATGGCATATAAAAGATCATATTCTAATAGAGGTTCATATAATAATTCCGTTACTAGTGGATCATCGAATAGTGCAGATGATATTGTAATTGAATTGGATAAAAAGAAACAAGTGACAATTCGTAAATTTAACAACATCAACCTCATTGACATTCGAGAATTTTATATAGACAAGGATGGTGAGAAGAAACCAGGGAAGAAAGGAATCTCATTAACGGAAGATACGTGGTTTAAATTGTTGGAGTCAACTAATAAGATCCAAAATGCATTAGATCTCTTGAATGGACAATTACCAAAGGACGTCCGACCAAGCCCTACTCCACCTGCAACCAAAAAGGCTAAAGTTGAAAAGAAAAAGGTCGAAGACAGTGACGACGAAGAATTTGAAGATGTAGATATTTCTCAACCTCCAAAGCAACAACAAACAGCACGTAAGGCACCTACTGCCCCACCTCTGACATCAACTGTTGACGAAGAAGAGGAAGAAGAAAGTGATGCTGATGAATAAGGTACGTACCAAGCTAGTGTTGTAGTAGTTATGTTTATAAAGTATATAGTGGTATAATTGAGTCATTAAAACGCGACGAGTCACGTGATCTGCATTGTTAGCTAATTATCATTGTAATTAATTTTTTTTTACGACCAACAACAATATCAGCCTTATTGAATGATCATAGTTAACCAGCAAGGAAGCACTATATCTGGTATTACATAAGAAATGGCGCAGCAAGACCCTTTTAAACAACCTTCTGTGTTTGCTGATCACTCTGCCAGATCTGCAAGATCAGAAATTACTCCATCTCCTAAATCTGCAGCAAGAAACAGTAGGTCTACTCCTACTCCACCACCACCACCATCAAGCAATATCTCAAATAAAAAACAGCAATCAAACAGAAAGCACGATACCATTGGAACCTTAGCTACCATAGAAAGCACAAATACTAGTACCGCTGCTTTGGATGATAATTCGTTTGTAAACCCATCTGCCTTTATCGATCATAGAAAACAAAATGATTTGGCTCAACTTCATTCATCACCCGCCAGATACAGAAGAAGAACAAGTCAAAACTACCCAGGAAACAGACCCATCAAACCAGCCACCGATAGCAATTTAAGAATCTCAACAGAAATCCCTCGAAATTCAAAACTACCATTAACTAATAGAAACTTGGAGAATTTACTTGGTAGATCACCTTTGAAGAGAGAATCCCTCCAAAATGATGCCATATCTCCGACAGCAATTGCAATTGATATGGATAAATATGCCAGGGAGCAAAGGGAATTGAACCATGCAGCTACTTGGGCATATCCTAGAAGCGACGAAAATGGTGAAGCTCGTTACTACGATAGTCATAATGGCGAGGATCAAAATAACGACGATGCATATTCAGACAACTCATTGGAGTTTGGGGAATCAAATCCTTCATCTGAACATTCTAGTGACTCAACATCATTGGATGATGTTTGCTTCCCTAATTATTACGATGAAATTAATCGGCCAGGTGACCAGGAGAAAACAACTTATCAATGGCCAGACTTATATGTCTTGGAAGAATTTATCAAAGAAGAAATGGAAAAAGCAGCTGCTGAAGATGCATTTCTTTCTTCAGTTAATTTCCAACCAGAAGTTATTCATCATGATGGCAGAATTCTGCCTACGGAACCTTCTGAAACAACACCACTAATTGATAGCATTCAAACCAACGATGTGGCATCATTGAGTCTGTTAAATAATACAGTTAGAGTAAGACCTACCCCTATTCAACCTTGGGAATTGAAAAAGGATAATTTGCCAAGGCTTTTGAAAAAATCCCTGCAACTGAATGTTCCTTCAAAATATCATCATAGAACCGGAAGAATCGATGGTGAATTATGTCGATATACGTACTTCAGAGGTGACTTAGAAAAAACCATCCATTCAACCTCAATAAGTGGCTTGGTCCTCTCTAAACAAGACATAATTGCTCTGCAAAATGAAGAGGATGGAGAGAACCAAGATAAAACGATATATGAAAAGCTTCAAGATTTATTCCAACCAATTCATTATTCAGCAAAAACTTCGAGTATAAACTCTTCAATTAATCTTCAAGGCGACCTTACGCAACAACATACGCCAGGTGCTTCTAGTTCAACGAACCTTAATATCTGGTTGCCAGATTATAGGGCAACTTCAAAAGGTACACAGACTCCTCGTCCTGGAACTGCAATGGGTTCCATCAACGATATCCCAGAAATTGTCTCAGATTCACCGAAAGTGGAACCCTTTTGGTTGGATGTATTGGACCCAACAGAAGAAGAAATGAAAGTACTTTCAAAAACCTTTGGGATACATCCATTAACAACTGAGGATATTTTCTTGGGAGAAGCCAGGGAAAAGGTCGAATTATTCAAGTCTTATTATTTTATTTGTTTTACATCATTTGATGTTGTCTATGAAAGACGAAAACAAAGAGCAAAGGAGCAAGAAAGGAAACTTACAAAATTGCAAGAAATGTTTGAGAACGCGGTTGATGATGAAAGTGCATACGGCAGAAATGATAAACCTTCCCTATGGAACCTAATAAAAGCCAAGTTTGGAGGTGTTACAAGTCAGCTCGAAAGAAGGACTACCCGTTCAGTTCTTGAAAAAGCTGGTAGTTCATCGCATAAATCTCATCACAAGAAAGTCAGGGAAGGAGAATTGGCCCCATTGAATATGTATATGATTGTATTCAAAGATGCAGTAATAACTTTCCATTTTTCGGTAACCCCTCATCCAATAAATGTCAGAAGAAGAGCAAGGATGTTGAAAGAATACTTGACCGTTAGTGCTGATTGGATGTGCTATGCATTAATAGACGATATCACCGATTCTTTTGCTCCTATGATTGAAACCATTGAAGCAGAAGTCAACTCAATCGAAGACGCAATTTTGAAAATGCATTCGGGCGATGCTGATTCCGATGATGATTCAGACTCAGATGATGAGTCAAGTGCATCTTCCATTCGAACCCGCGGAACTGCTCAAAATAAACATCGCGCGAATCAGTTCTTAAACCGTAATAATAAAAAGCTGACGGCAGAAAATGTGTTTGTCTGGAGAAAAAGATCTAAATCAACAGTTGATAATCATATTGGGACCGGATTCAAAAATTCATCTCGTGGAGCTCCAACCATATCATCTTCAAAATCAAGTTCTAGTTCAAAATCCACATCATCTCGAATTTTAGGTTGGAAACGTAAAGGGGATATGTTACGAAGAATTGGGGAATGTCGTAAAAGAGTTATGTCAGTATTGCGTTTGTTAGGTTCCAAGGCAGATGTCATCAAAGGTTTGAGCAAAAGACTTAATGAGACGGAAGTTTTAAACAATCTGAATAAACAAGAAATTGGAATGTATTTAAGTGATATTCAAGATCATATAGTTACAATGGTTCAAGCATTGAATCACTATGAGAAGTTATTGGCGAGATTCCATTCAAACTATTTGGCTCAAATAAACATCGACATGACAAAAGTGAACAACGATACCAATGATGTATTGGGAAAAATCACAATCTTGGGTACAATTGTGTTACCAATAAATGTTGTTACTGGTTTATGGGGAATGAATTGTATAGTACCAGGGCAAGATTATGATGGGTTAGCATGGTTTTGGGGTATTATTACATTTATGATTTGTTTCAGTATATTTGCATACAATTATGCTCGAAGGGTAACTGGTTTATAGTGTTTATATGATATCTCTTGACACGGAAAAAATTATATTCAATTGGTAGCATTTGATAAGTTTCAGCAGTAAAAAAATTTACCAGCAATTATGTAGATCAATCTCCTTTGCCTTCTTATATCACAACTTATTATACAATCATCATGAGTCTTCAGATGTCATTGGTGTTCTGCACCATGGTGGGTCAAATGATCACCCTCTTAATTTTAGTTTTACCATTACCTCATGTCGTTCGTCAAAAGATTGTTGATTTTACTTTTATGATTCAAAGATCCCAAAACTTCAAAGTAGTTGTCATTTTCTCAATTGCATTGATGGGATTACAATTCATCGATTGCATAAAGAGATTGAATAGATATTCTGGATATTCCGAAGATCCATACTTACAAACTGGTACTGGAGCACATCATCATCATCAAATTACTTTGAATTATGATCAATTAGCAAGTAAATTCTACGCTCAAAGGAACCTTTATTTGAGTGGTGCTATTTTATATTTGCAAATGGCAATTGCTACTGTTGTTACCATTGTAAGAAAGATGGTTCTTAAGGAGGCTGAGTATAGAAAGTTAACGTCCGATGTTGCATCAAATGAAGAGGAAGATGCTGAAATTACGAAGTTAAAACATTCAATTGAATTAAAGCAATTGGATATTGAGACAATGAAGAAGCAAGTTAAAGGAATGCAAGCTGCTTATGATAGCTTGACGCCGGATGCTAAAGATTTGAATAAAAAGTCTGATTAGATATAACAAAACGTAAATACATACATATAAAAATACAAAAAAATCCTCTCCATCGTCTGTTCAAAAGTGACTACTGTAATTACCACTCACAAGGTTTCTAAATGTTGGAAATTCTCTCGTAGGTTGATTGCAGTCCATAATTGAAATATTTTTAGTGTCACAATCATTCATCTCAAATTTTATTTGAACTCCTGATTCATCTTCGGAACCAGTACCACTTGTGAGGAATCTCGCAATCAATTTCTCTTCCACGACACCCGTGAAAGGATCTAAAACCAAAGGATCACTATATCTCCATGTGATTCTGTTTTTATCTTTATTGAACGCACCTTGTGGTTTTGAAGATGCCGAAGTTGCTTGGATATCGGTATTTAACGCCACGGACACAACCAAGTTTTCTAAAGTAACAGGAGACTTCCATTCTGGATTCAATCTAAGACTAATCATGAGACTAGATTGATGGGGTTCATATTTCCAAATTTGTTGCATAACAATTGGAACTTGACTTTGACTCAATATCGCCAAATATTTCATACCTCCCAAAGTTTTCGAAATGAATGATGTTGGGTCTAATTTGTATGTGTGATCACCAACATCCTCCATGAATGTTTTATTGAGCAGAACTTTTTCATAATCTTGTGGAATTTTGATGAAAATTGGGTCACTTGGTGCCTCTTCCCCATCACAAACCTGATAATTGAATGCAACTTCACCCATAACCTGCGATTTATCTAATTGGCCATCCTTGAAATGTGCATTAATTACTTCGGCCACAGAAGCATTCAATCCTGTATTCTCAGGTTCATTATTTAAGTTATGATGTCTAAAAAGATCGTTGTTTCTCATGAGCGAATGACCAGTGTTTTGATGAGTCAATGGTTTCACGGATCCTCCTGTCAATGCTGGGGCAATAACAGATTCTCTAGCGGCGGGTAAATTGTGGAACATTTGTGAATGAACATCTCTTCTTGCAACATGAGGCGTTGCACTATCTGATGAAGGTCCAGATTGATCTTTTTGTTGAGCAACCTTTCTAGCTGGTGGAGGTGGGGGCACAACTGTGCCTGGGGTAAAACTACCCTGCTTATTATTTGCAGATGATTCAAAACCGTTCTGCTCTATTTTGGGAGTTGATATTGGTCCTTGGTCATCACCCACTTCAAAACTATACTTTCCACTACTTTGCCTTGATCTTGGAATTGATAAACGAGCGTCTGAATCTGTGGATATTCTGTTTAATGGTCCGTTATTCGAATGGAAATGTTCACTTGGTGGAAGTGCAACTGGACCTTGAGCAATTTCTGGGGATGTTTTCTCAGATTTGTCCAATTGGTGTCTTTCTAACAAAGATGGGCCATGTCCAACTCCCGTTTTTGATTCTGGGTCTTCTTCATCTGAACTTGCCTCTTCATCTGTACCCTCATAGGTTATTATGTTGGGTGATTCGGGGACTAATGAATTTACGTGTTCAATATTAGCTTCAGGAAGTTCTGATTCAACATCATTTTGTTTTGGGGTTAGGGGAAGATTTTGATTAACCTCTGGTGATGCTCTTGGTGGTAATGTAGGTTGCTTATTGATTTGAGGTGATGAGGGAATTGGAGCTAGCTTGGAACTTGTATGTTGTGAAGCCAAATCTGACCTAGTTGCCGCTGGGTGTAATGACGATGTAGTAGTTGAAACTGATGCATTTTCCGGAATTGAGAGCTCTGTTGGATTATGTTTGTCCTTCTTTTTCTTTCTACCAAATATTGATCCAACTCTTGATTTGAGCTTCAGATGTTTCTTTGGGGGAGAACTTTTCAAAGAAGATGCAGATGGAGCCGTGTCTGGCTTCTTAACTAAAACCGGCTTTTTTGCAGCTGCAGTTCTATCTAATTCAGCTTGTTGTTGAATCTGCTGGCTTACATAACCTTGTTTTGGGCTTGCACTAAATTTGGTCTTGACTAAATAATCCAATTGATTTTTCATTTCCGCATCCAATTTAAAACTGCCCAATAAATAATTTGTAGCATTTTCATTATTTTTCAAGATTTTTGTTAAATTTCCATTATGAATTTGAAAGAAGTTTAAAACCACGTCGAATAACAATTGAGTTTCAATCTTTTTAAAATTTTCCAAGTTTTGAAAACTTTGAGGAGCCTTATAATTCCATTGAATTTCAGCATCACTTTTGTTTTCTTTCAAGTTGTTACTTATTTCTTGCAACTCTTGACCATTGATCAATAATTCGGAAATTCGTACATCATTTTCAATCAAGTCTTGTAAAGGGTTGATAACTTCGGATTTTAATTGTCTATGAATAGCTTCATTACTTTGAACTTCTGTTTGAAGGGCACTAATAATACAATTCAAATTTGCAGGGAAGTTGCTAAATCCCTTTCCACATTGTTGACTGATTTTAGTGGCATCGACAACCAATTGTCTTAAAGATTGATTATAATTTAATAATACTGTAGAATAATGATTGAAGAAGGAAACCAAGTCTTTACCAATTAAGTGGCTGGATGCGTTGATGGCATTGGGGATGATTGAAGCTGCTTGATCTGGGGGCTTGGATGTCAATATGGTGGTGGGGAAATTGAAACTTTCACCTGATTCGTTCATTATGCGTGTTGACTATAAAGTATTACACTGTCTAATTGAGGGTTATTCAGCTGATTGATAATAAGGATTGAATGTTGCTTTCTTGTTGATTATTGGCTGGTTGTCAAATTAGAATCTCCGTTTTTTTGATAAATTTTCATTTAGTGTGTACTGCACATAAATACTCAAATTATTGGTGCAAGGGTATAAATTCATAAATACTATTGACTTAATTAACCCTATTGACTTAAACAATTTATTTGTGAAACATTCCTTTCGCTTCTGAAACATATAATCCAACATGATGACGTAGTTCCCAAAAATGTACAATACGCGCCACGTATCCATTTCACTTTGTTTATGACAATTATATTAGAAATAGAGAAGTTAATCTTCGCTGATCAAACCATTTATTTAACTGACTAGATCACGTGTAATTTTAGTTTGACATTCTTCATCAATTAACATATCGTTATATGCAGATGTAAAAGCAAGAGATCTTTCCCATTTTCATGAAGGTTAGAAAATACGCCAATTGAGTGCAGTTATGAGTTGATTTCTTCATTCAAAGTGGAAGTGGCATGAAAAGAAATGTGTAAATTACATCGAAAAAGAGCTTTCAAAGTCCAGTTATTGATTTATCAACTATACGTTATATCATCTTTGGTTACGGCCCAAGCCAAGACATTAGTAATCAGCATCAAATAGTATAACATTTAGGGAAACTAAGTCTTACTGTCGCATAATAACGGTGCATGTCGCAAAATCAGATATGATTGTCTTTTGGTTGTTTTCTTGGGAATCTACGGAAGAAACGGTTATATTTTAAACTGATTGGACGTTTCTCCCGTTTTCGGATAGGATGGAAAAATAATTCTTATATGCTTATCACTTATGGAAAGTTAATTTACTTATAAGGTTAATAGTTTAAAAGATAAGCTTGCATCTTTTAATAGTTGACATTAGACTTCGACGAACTCATAAATCGCGATTAGAGTCACAATAACCAATTACCAAAACAAGGACTATTTTTGAACTTATACTTTTGGAAAATGTTAACACCCCAATATTTAAAGCGAAGTTTTGATTTAGTTCTGAACTTAGAGATAAACCTTTAAGCTAAAAAATGTGACACATTGTCTTATCTGAAAATTACAATGTTTAATAATCTGTCAACTGCAATTGAAAGTTATAGAGAGACTTTTAATGATCAACAATCATCGTTTAAATAGAAAATACTTTTGTGGGAAAATCGACAGATTCATTCTATTTTGTCTCCTGACTTGTATTTTGATGTATTTAAAGCTAAAGTTAACGATTCAAGACCGTTGAACTAAATCAAGTGTGGCCTTTAAAATCAATGTCACCCCCTGGTATATATTAGCCCTTTGCGCATTTGATACAAATGAGACCCTTTTTCTTTAACAAATTCCTAGCAAAACCAGTCAACAAAAAAGCCCTATACATTGGTTGAGAAATTATCTTTCTGGTGATGGAGTTCAGTAATGGGCCCACACAAACAGAGAATCATGAGACAATAAACTGTTTTAAATGAATTATCATTAGCTATTTATAAACATAAAAGAAGAAAAGCAAGGCTCAAAATAAACTGAACGTAATTCGTTTATTCCAAGAATAAACATTACATCGTCAACAGTTGGAGATAAGCCGTGCATATTCTTTGTTTAAGAATTTAAGAAACAATGAAAAACATTTGAACCTCAACACAAAACTACACACACTCTCGCTGTAATTCATTTTCACTCCACCTTTTTCCGAAATGAGTCAAGCGCGTGTGATGACAACTGAAATTTCTTAACTTTAAAATCATATGTGTTTATACCAAACATGAAATAAGTATGATGAGCTAGTTTTTCATACAACATCCACGTTTTCTTCCGATTCTTTTACTATTCGTCTTCTATACATGGCTTAAAATGGATCAATTGTTATTTGTCTCTTATTCATGTCAATTAAGCAGTCTAGACTAAATTTCATATGATTGTCATGTTTTAATGAAAAATTGTGCTTACTTCCCTTATCTCAATCGGAACATTTTTCCTGCATATGGCTTATCACAAAATACGTATTTTCTTGGCGAATATTCGTATCTCTTTTTAATCCTCATTTTTTTTTTGCAATCTAAATAAGAATGTATAATACCGATTATCTCATGTCAAAATATAATCTTCCGGCTCTATCCCCCACCAATTACGCGAGATACCTAAATGACAAATTATCTGATGATAACAATAAAATCCTTATCTAAAAATTAAATCATTCTTTCTATTCAGAAAATTATTATAAATATAACTGGTAATTTCCCCCTTGCTACCCTCTCTAGTTATATTCTCTTTCTTTTTCTTATTCTCTTTTCTCATCTGACGTATAAAAATCTACAAACAACAAACAAAATGTCTGATAGTGGATTTACTGGAACAGGAACAGGAGGTGATGTGTTCAAAGTCAATTTAAGCGAACAATTCGAAGGTGCCGACATGGTGTGGATAGGTGTTTCCTCAGTATTGGTTTGGCTCATGATACCTGGAGTCGGTTTACTTTATTCTGGTATTGCCCGAAAGAAACACGCTTTGTCCTTATTATGGGCTTCGTTAATGGCTGCGTGTGTCACAGGGGTCCAATGGTTCTTTTGGGGTTATTCATTATCATTTGCCCACGATGGTTCTAGTTTCTTGGGTACTTTACAAAACATCGGTCTTAAAAACGTATTGGGTGCACCAAGTGTTGTCTCTACAGTCCCAGATATCTTATTATGTCTTTACCAAGGTATGTTTGCCTCCGTAACTGGTATTTTGATGGTTGGTGCTGGTTGTGAAAGAGCTCGTTTGTTCCCAATGATGATCTTCTTATTCCTTTGGTTGACAGTTGTCTATTGTCCAATTGCTTACTGGACTTGGAATCCTAAAGGTTGGTTAGCTACCTTGGGAGCTCTTGATTATGCCGGTGGTGGTCCTGTTCATGAAAACTCTGGATTTGCTGCTTTGGCTTACTCCTTATGGTTAGGTAAGAGAAAGGATCCATTAACAAAGAGTAAAGTACCAAAGTACAAGCCTCATTCCGTTTCTTCCATCGTCATGGGTACTGCATTCCTTTGGTTTGGCTGGTTCGGATTCAATGGTGGTTCTACAGGTAACGCCTCCATCCGTTCTTGGTACGCTTGTGTTAATACCAACGTTGCTGCCGCTATGGGGGGTTTAACTTGGATGTGTATTGATTACTTTAGAACCGGAGGTAAATGGTCCATGGTTGGTGCTTGTTGTGGTGCCTTAAGTGGTCTTATTGCAATCACACCTGGTGCCGGTTTCGTTCATGTTGCAACTAGTTTAGTCTATGGTGTTGTTGGCGCCACAGTATGCAACTTTGCAGTTGATTTAAAGAATATTATCGGTATTGACGATGGTATGGATGTTTTTGCCCTTCATGGTGTTGGTGGATTTGTTGGAAACTTGTTAACTGGTCTTTTCGCTGCTGATTATATAGCCATGATTGATGGTGTAGAAATTGCTGGTGGTTGGTTTAATCATCATTATATTCAATTAGGGTATCAGCTTGCTTCATCAGTCTCAATTGGTGCTTGGTCATTTGTTGTTACTTCTATCTTGTTATTAGTTATGGACAAGATTCCTCAATTAAGAATTAGATTACATGAAGATGAAGAACTTTTAGGTACTGATTTAGCTGAAATTGGTGAATTGGTTTATGAAGATGGTGACAGCGATAATCATTCTGACCATCGTGCTTTCGTTTTAGAACCAATTAGATCAACCAAACCAGTCACATCGAATGCAAACAAAGACCAAAATATGATTGATGGTGTCTCTGTTCCAGATCATGGTTCTGATGATACTGCTTCCAAAAATTAAAAAAAATTCGTTTAGTTTAATTGCCTATTTATCTCTGGTACGTATGTTACTTTCTTAATATAAATCTTGTAAGGTAAAATAAAGATGGCTACTCTGTAAGGTGCTTGACATGTGATTCATAAGTACAACTTCACTCAAGACGTTGTATTTTCCCTAAATGACAAATAATGAGGTTTGCAACTATTACTTAACAGTCAACGGTAGAATTTAATGCACTCCAAAATATTATTCTTATAACAATTAACCCAGCAATGGTAAAGGTCAAGGTGTATATTCGTTTCAATATGAGTATTGAAGGTACTGTTGTAAATATCATACAAACTGGTATACTACACGACACCTACTGCTACACGTAATATGTGTATATTAATGTCTAATTAAAACTCTCTTGTGACTATGCAAAAAAACTGTTAACTAACCCTCACTTGTCAATAGAGTTATGGGATACAGTTTCCCTTCTATAATTATCAGATTGAGTCTCGGCATCATCATAAACGTCTTGTTCTTGTTCTTCGTTCGGTAAATCATTTTCCTCATCCTCCGTTTTATCTTCAGCATGAATCCATTTCTTCATGAAATTCACCAATACATTTGCAGATATAACTTGCTCTGCTTGATATAAAACCAAAGGAACCAATATAATACCCAATTTAGGATTGTGAGCACCATATTGAGAAGATACAAGTGATACACCCAACGCAGCTGTTTTAGCTGGGCCACATAACATAATTGCAACTGCGTCCTTTCTGTTATAATAAAATGGACGGAAGAACTTATAACTATATTTATATAATTTGGTAGAATGTTCATTTGGTTCTTGCCAAAAGAATGCCTTGACAAAATACGGTCTTGCATAAAGATATGTCACCACTGTAAAGAATAAATAAATCCCAATGTTGAAAAACACCAAGAATATGATGGAAATATGAGATACTTGTTCAAATGCCCCTTGATAAAATGCAGTGGAAAAAGATTGAAACATAATCAAAAGCAACATGAATGATCCTACTTTACCTAGTTTGAAAATAGACATGGCCCATTTCGTTTGCTTAGGGAATATGTTTTGTATAACTTGACCAACAAATAATGGAATAAAAACCGATAATCCTAATTGTTTCATGGTTTGTGCATACAAATCTTGAATAGTAGTATCACCCTGGGGTTGATGGCTGGGATTACCAAAATCCCAAGTTCCTCTCATATACAACTGTAATAAAGCGGGTGTAATAAATGCACCAAGCACATTCCCAATGAAAACTTCACATAAAGTAAGGATATCATTACCATCTGCCAACTTGGTCATTACCACATTGGAAGAAACAGTAGTAGGACATGCATGAGTAACAATAAGACCAACTAACAACCATTCATCAATTTGAGAATTATTTGACAATTTGATCCCGGTGGCTATTCCATAGACTATAGAACTTGTGATCAAAAACGACATTGATAACACAGTAAAATGAGCTCTCCAATTGGCAATATTGACCAAAAGAGATTTGGTTGACATAGATAACCCACTGATCAAGAAAATAATAGCTACAGCACCATAACTGATAGTATATTCTGCTCGTATTAAACCACCTTGTCTTGCAAAGTTAGGAAATGAATGTGCTAATGCTATAAACACTCCTAGTAAGACAAAGAACCATTGGTCAATTAGAAATGATATCACTTTAGCTGGATATTTGTACCATTTGGTTTGTTTAAATTCTTCATATGTCATTATGATCTATGATGGTGGTGATGACTTCAATAAATAGGAAAAATCCTTTCCGCAAGCAAAATACAGCCGTTCTAGGGGGGCTAGGTTAGTATATAAATATGTGTGTATAGAATATCAAAATTATTAAATAGTTAAAAATCAGTCCGCTAGCTCAACCAATGCTTTATTGCATTAAGGCATCATTCGGAGTTCTGAAAGAAAGCAAAGGCTGGAAACAATGGAAAAATTAGTCTCGGATAAAAATTATCCGAGTGTTTAACTATGTATACTATCACGTGATACACTATATTCTCGGATCGGATGTTTCTTTTTTTCTCTATTGTTGTGTCTTATCACTGATAAGGCAATAGACACGACTTCCGAGGAACCGTGAGATGTAAGTGTTTCACCTATCATTGGGGGTACTAATTGGCTATTGTTTTATACTGCTGGCAATGTAATTGATTTCCACTGGCAACTTTTATTACTTCTCTATTAAAACTTTTTAATGCTTTTGGTACAGTGATCTCTCTTTCTTAAGTTTTGTTCAAATTTTGTACTAAATTTCATGAACTAATCGACAAAAATTTTTCAATCAGTAAGCAAGACGTTGAAGAATACCCGAAATTTTTACAACGAATTGATGGCCATAACAAGGACACACCATACTAGTTTATGACATTGCCTTAAACCAATGGTAACTTACTATTGCTCAAAACATTGAGTAGTTTATTGCAACAGATTGGTTTGCCATTAACCTTTGGAAATAATTATTTTTCATAATTGGCAAATGAGTGTGTGTTCCATTAATGCTTTCTAAAGTAAGTCCTAAATTATTTCGTTAAATGAACTTTCCCCATGGAATAACATTCCGGCAAACGAACAGGAGAAGACAGGCGGGAACACTCTAAATTTTTCTTTTTTTAATTGTTGCAATTTGATTTCCTAATTAGGCAAAAGGTAAACAACCAATAAGCATGCCCAAAAAGAATTTCTTTAATCTATTGGCTCCAATCATAAACACCCACCACCCCCCCAAATTTGCAAGACTTGAGAATTTGATAGAAAAGTTTTCTCTCCTTGTAAAACCACTTTCATTTGCTTCATATCTTACAGTATTAGATTCTATATATTCAGTCTTTGTTGGTAAAACTAAAAAACAATCATGTCTAGATTGGCACAACCAGCCGCAATAAATAAAGATTTCGTTAATAACTTTTGGGGTGTTGGTGATAATGGATTTAAAGTTATACAAACAAGAATTAAGGATTCTTTAAACACATTGCACGAGTTAATTCAATTCTATCAAGAGAAAATATCCATTGAAAAGGAATACATCAAGAAACTTGAACGTATGAATACTAAATATACGTTGGGATCACATGAAACTGGCACATTAAAGAAAGCCCTAGATAAGTTAACTATTGAAAATCAACAAATGGTTGAATTCAATAACAAGTTTATGAAATCAATTGCTCACAACAACTTGGAAAAATTACAAGATTTCAGCAATATATATCGCGAAAAGGTTAGCAAATTAGAACATCATATGAGTAAAGTAATATTGAAAAGAAATAATGCCTGGAAAGAATTGGAACAATTACGCGAGAAATATAAACAAGAGTGTGTTCAGCTTAAGGCCTTAAGATTGTCAATTCAGACAACTTGGGGTAAGGAGTTAGAAAAGAACCAAATGAAATATAGCAAACTTAATGCTTCTGTTTCTTCAACTAGGAAGAATTATCAACTTGCTTTAGTTAATTACAAAGATATCAACGAAATTTATATGAGAGATTGGAATATATCACTTAATGATTTATATAAATTAGAATTGGAAAGAATTCAAACTTGCAAAGTCAATTGTTTCAATTACTGCAATCATATTGCAACATTATGCGTTGATCATGATCAATCCGTTGATTTAGCAAGATCAGTTTTTGCTCAAATTCAACCACCAAGAGATTTGCAAGATTATAGTGAGATGTATGGTACTGGCTGCAAGATATTAATAGACCCTGATTTTATTGAATACATGAACGGCCAGCAAGAAAAACCACTCGAATACTCGTATGCCAATTTGAAGAATCCAGATTACATTCCAATACTTTCCAAACAATACCCAACCCGTACGCTGGCACCTTCAAGTCCAATCAACATTTCCTCACCTGGTGAGAATAGTACAGCTATGGAAAAGCATCTTCCTCCAATTATACCGATATCAGATTCTATAAGTAAAACTCCAAACCTAACAAGAAAGGCCCCAAGTAGTGATTTCTTGGATAAAGTACCCAAATATTCATATTCTACATCAAGTGAGCCATATGATGTGTTTTCTGATAAGGAAGAGTTTTCAAGCAGCAAGGGATCTTCCAATTATTCAAACCCAACCACATATTCCAATTATTCAACTACATCATCAGGAGACCGTCATTGGGCATCTCCAAGAAGAAAAGAAAAACAATTGCAACAAGTTCAAGAACAAATCACTAGACGTTCGACCAATGATTTCGAGAAATCAATTCCCAAATTGTCGAAAACACCTGAAAATAAAGTATCTATTGTACATGACTTTTCAATAGATTTTATTGCCAAAGCTCTTGAAGATTTGAATTCAGGAGGTGATGGAGATGTCAACCAATTCAGAAGATCGGTACGTCAAGCTGCACATGATGCACGAGGTAATGGTCATTCTAGAAGTCGCACAGAGCCAAGTTCACCAAGAATCACCAAATCAGATTTTGTGAATGATAGACATGAAACTGCAACAAGGTACGACTCTATTAATTTCACGGTTCCAGATGCTTCTAGACCAAGACCAAAATCAATGGTTGATGGTTCGATATACAGTGGTGTTTCTCGAACATTACTGAATAAAGAAAAAACAAGATCGTTTATAAATTTGAATTCGGTAATGACAAATTTAACGCCAATTAATAAGAAAAGGTATATAGGCAAAGCAAGAGCTAGATATTCATATAAACCTCAACATGAAGGAGAGTTATACTTCAAAAAAGGTTGGAATATGTATATCATACATAAGCAAGAAGACAATTGGTTTGTATGCGAATTAGGTGATAATTGTCTTGGTTCAGTTGGTATCATTGGTCTTGTACCTGGTAACTATCTTATTGAAGGTCAAGATATATTCTAGTGTTGTATTAATATTTGTGTAGTGTTTATATAATTTAATAGCAAGCAATTATAGTTGAAACAATCGATCTCGCAATTCTAATGTACAATGAACAAAATTCCAAAAGTCAGATTGCTGGAGTTTTTGAACACTTATAAATCGCTGAAATTTTCCACACTTTGTCCAATTGCTCCTGGATATCCTTTCTTTCTTCCTTGGATTACACCAAAAATGTCAAGACCAATTGGCAAAGCAGAAGTAGCCAAACCTTACTCAATTAAGAATCTACCACCTTTGATTATTGGTGGAGCTGTTTTCAATACACAATATTCATCGGATCCCCATGCATTACCAGTCTCAGAAATCATACAGACTGCTTTTGACTATGGATTGAATGCACTCGACACTTCTCCATATTACGGTCCTTCAGAAGAAATAATTGGACAAGCGTTAAAAGAAATTACACATCCAAGAGAAAATTATTACATTTGTACTAAAGCGGGTCGAATTAAGTTGAATGAGTTCGATTATTCGAGATCTCATGTTAGAAAATCCGTTGAACGTTCATTAGAAAGATTAGGTACATCATATCTTGATTTAGTTTACATGCATGATATTGAGTTTGTCGAAGAAGCTGATATATATAATGCTTTGAAAGAATTAAGATTATTGAAAGATGAAGGTAAGATTCGAAATTTTGGTATTTCGGGATATCCCGTTAAATTTTTATATGAAATTGCCCTTGGGGCAAAGAATGATCAAGAAATAGGTCCCCTTGATGCTATCTTATCATACAGTAATGGATGTATTCAAAATATTAAATTATTCCAATACTATGATAGATTCATAAATGAGTGTGGTATTCAAAAGGTTTTGAATGGTTCTATCCTTTCAATGTCATTATTACGTTCTGATGTCACCCATTCTTTCCATCCTGCACCTCAAGAATTGAAAGATGCAGTATTTGAAATCTCACAAAAGTTGTTGAGTGAAGATAATGTCGAAATGGCAGAATTGGCAACAAGATTTGCTATACGTGCATGGTTATTCAACACCATCAGTCAACCAAACTCTCAAGATTTAGTTCCAAATGTAAACACTGGAATCATATTAGGTGTCTCTAGTGTTCGGGAATTACAAGTTGCTATTAATTGTTATTGGGAATTAAAGCAAGATATTAATGGAGTTAATGAGAAAGATTTGCCTTTGGTTAAGAAGGTTCAAGATTTCCTTGGTGATGAACATTTTAATGAAGTTTGGTCAAGTGGAATTCCAAATAGAGCATGAACCCTTTATAGACAATAGTTCAATGAATTATTTATATATCTATTTTGTAATGATTTTGCATTTAAGGATTCCGTATCATGGTTACCAGGTCGATAATGGCTAGGTACACACTCGTAGAATAACTGACAGAGAAGATGGAAAGACTAAAATACCAGTTAATGGTCAATTGATTAATCTGGAACATATACTCTCAAAATGTCTAACTAATCCGAAAATCCAAACTCTCCTAGTTCAGTTTCTAAATTGACAATTGTTTCTTCTAGCTCCTTTTTATTAATTAACAATGAATCCAACTCATCAAATCTTCTTCCCTTAGTACAGTCTTTAATAAGGTTTTCAACCAAGAACTTTTGCTCATTCATAACCATCAATTGCTCTCTCATTTCACGTATTTGTTTCTTGGTTAATCTTGGGGGTTCGGGAGTGTCTTCCTTGCGAACTCGTTCTAGTTCAATTTGTTCTTGCTCCCGATGTATCTGACTGATCTTTTTATACTGAATAATATTGTCCTGTAGGAATACAGCGATACTTTGATATATATTTGTAATTATTTTCTCAAATGGTTTGTATTGCCGATTCACTATAATGCTACCATCGTTCTTTATAAAAAATCTGTCTCTGAATTGAATGACAGAACTCTCAAAATCTTTTAATACCACCATCAACTTGCTGCGAAGTTTTGTCTTGTTTGCTTCATCGTCACCATGTACTACTTCCTCATACTTGGGAAGTAACAATTCAATTTGTTTCTTTTGCAACAAAATTGATTCATACATTGTGAATAACTCATCTTGCTCTTCATCCAATTGTTGACCTTTCTGTTGAAGTTTCCAATCGTACAATAATGCATTCTTACACTCAAGACAACATCTGAACTTTATAAACTCATCCTCAATTATAGATTCAAAATTGTTTTTTATATACGAAGAATAATTCAATCTGGGCAATTTTTCCACCAATTTGGATAACGGCACAAATATCGAACAACCTTTACGAAATCCATTTGGGTCATCACAGACAATTTTCCCACATAACCGACAATGATGTCTTCGTATGAATACATTGAACGCCACAAAACAAATTGAACAATTCGTAACATCACCATCATCTTGCCAGTTTTCCCCACCTATTATCTCTAATTCCTGTTGCATAGGTTGATTATTAAGATTGAATAAGCTCCACCTGGGAACCTTTGGTTGGTTGTAGTAACTATCGACCAATAAACCCGATAATCTAATAAAGTTTTTTTGTACTTTATTCCTATTCATTTGTTGAATATCCACCTTTTCTTGTCTTTTAGATTTGAATTGGTTTGTTAGATCTACAGAATTAACCGCTGTTCCGAGCTTTAAATCTGGTTTCTCAAAATAACAATTCATACAACATCTACCCCAAACACTATTTGAGCTTGATTCATATTGAGGTATACTTGGTTCATCGTCTTCTGGGTTTCTTAATCTTACTTTGTAATGAGTATGTTCATTGCAAAATAATTTCCCACATTTTCGACAATTAACAATTCCATTCTTGACATTCAATTTCTTGTCACAATTCTTAATACTACATTTCGAAGTAGAAATTTGTGATTTCCAATGAGATCGTATAAGCTTTGCCGAATTCGGCCTATCACTTGATACAGAGTCACCTGAAGAAGGTGCTAATACCAGTTGATTCTGCACGTCACCTAGACTGAACCCTTGATTGAAGTAGGTAATCTTGTTCATTTTCCTTTTTGTAGGAGTGATATTTGCTTGAGGTTGGATTATATTTGATAAATTTGATGATTCTCGTTTTTTAGAAGGAGTACTTGTTGTTGGAGTCAGGGGTCCAGCATGGGTATCATCTATATGTTGATTCAATTGGCTAAGGGTAATCATTTGTTCGTTACATATTGGACATGCAAGTGTTGTTTCCTGCTGCCTGTGGGAACTGGACGATGTTGTGTCTGATTGTGTATGAGACATTCCAACAGCATTGAACTTAGACGAGCCATTTCCACTAGGTCGCTTCGGACTAATTGATTGGTGTTTGATCATTCGTATTTATGGAAAGACCAATTGTAAGGCGGTTTTATTACAACCAGCAGAAATATTTGGTGGGTGTGTATGTTGTAAAAAAAAAGTATAAATATACGAACTCTATTAACTATGTATGTATGTGTGTATAATCTAATATACAATAAATAAGGAAAAATCTAATTAACTTTAACCAAGACAATGGTGATGTCATCTTCTTTACCACCTAAATACTTTTGTCCAGTCAATTTACTCAATTCTTGAGCAAAAGCACTGGGGAATTGTGGGTCTTTAGAAACCTTCACTACTTCTTCAACAAATTGTTTTGCAACTACATCCAATTTCTCTTTTTGACCTTCAATATGGTCCTTTAAGAAGATTTCAACATCTTGAGCTATCACGTTATCAGTTACACCATCTGTAGCAAACATAATGATATCATCTTTTTGTAAATCCCAAGAATATTCATCTGCTAAAGCTGGAGTATCAATGATATATCTTCTTCCTTCCATTTCAGCTTGTCTAACTATATGTTTTGGAATCTTAGCCAATTGATAAGGAGTATTGAAATTGTGAGTTTGGAACTTGGTCTCTTTTACTAGTTTATAATCTCTAAATACACCACACCATGAATCTCCCAAGTTAGCTACATGTAATTTTTTATCAGGGGTCAAAATACCCAAACAAGCGGTAGTTCCACCAATTTTAACTTTTGGAGATTCCATGACTTGTTCAAATGCAGCAGTTAATAATTGTTTTGGAGTTAAATCAGATGCATTTTCTTCAGTTTCAAACCTTAGTCTCATTGATGCACATAATTCTCGAGAAATTGCCGATGAATCATAACCAGCTTCCGACCATCCACCAACACCATCAGCGACACCAATAGCAACATATCCTTTAGATGATTCACTTGACACAAACAAATTATCTTCACCTGTTGGTGATTCTAAAGCTGGACTTGGTTGGTTATTTCTCTTTTTGAACAAATTAGATTCTTCACGATCTTTGGGTTGATATGCGACTGTTATATCATAGTTGACCAAATGAGTTAATACCGAGTCATAATTGGCAGAAGCTCCTGCACTTGCTGTAGCCGAAGTAGTTGAGTATGGTTTTGAGTTGCTATTTGAAGAAGAAGTCCATGAAGAAGAAAAACTAAACTTTCTCTTTGATACAGTTGATCTTATAGCACCACGAGCAGTTGCAGGAATCCCTCTCTTTGTCAATAATGATACCAACATCGATATAACAATAATGGTTAAATATATAAATAAATTTCGCTTATTATAAATAATCATCTTTTGTATTTATTTATATTCACATAAGGTTTGATGGCATTTTTCAGGTAGTGTCGTTTCTTTTTTTTTTTAACTCGTTCTTAGGTTTTTGTGTAATTAGGATTTTTAGTGTTATTTTACTTCGACATACGCCTCACCCCCATAGTTAAGCATTTTCTTTTGTTTTTCGCTTGCTATTTTAATCACGTGCGAATCTACCACCGGATAATATACTTTGGTATATATAACCGGTCTCCTGCACGTGACATTCTAAACAGTCCAATCAAATTGTTACTTGTGTTATTCTTTACAGGTTTTCAAAACATAAAACACACAGTGAAAAAATTTAACAAAGTAAAAAAAAATTTCAAGGGAAATCCTTCACCTGTTAAAAACCTCCACGTCAAATCAAAAATACATATCAAAAGATGTCTACCTTCAATGTTTTAAGATGGTCCGCTTTAGGTGCCGGTGTTGTTTACGGTTTTGTTCACAGAAATGGCTTAAAGGCAGCTGCTGAAGACAAGGCAGCTGCTAAAAAGTTTGCTCATGAAGAAAAATTGATTCAAGAAGCAAAGGCTGAATACGCCAAGTTAAATGCACAAAAGGCTCCATCTACTTCTACTGGTTCTATCAACTGGGAAGATCCAAACTTGGATATTGGAAAGGCATTGGAATCCTTAATTGAAAAATTAAACTAAATAAAGAGAGAATCATTTTATGTTGATTAGAATGATTAATATCCTTAAATCCAGCTTAGTATATTTATCCTTTTCACAGTATAAAGAGAGAGAGTGATGTTTTTCATAGAAGGTATTTCATTTGTACAATAGTTGCTGAAACTTTGCTTTTGCAAGGTTTGAGATTTTTCAAGATTATATAAGATGCTTGAAGTTTTTTTATAATTTATTATTATTTGAATACACATGTATATATATATTGTCAATGAAATATATATATGCGTACCCTATAGCTATACAACCAGTTTCTAATTATTTACTTTGTTGAGTTTTCTAGGTTTGATTTCTAGTTGTTTCCAGACCATGATGAGGATTCTTGCGAGCTAGGACTCTTTCCTCTGAGAATCAATTTCAGCTTTGCTTGCCCAGTGGTATTACAAAACTTCTTTCGATGCTACATGCTAACCAAGTGTACCAATTTACTCAAACCGTGCCTCTATCAATGTTTTTCTCTCAACGTAGTTTCCATAATCTTTGCGACAATTCTCAGATGATGCGAGACTAATGTTTCGTGAGCGACAATTTGACTTTGTTTAGCGGGGTGAAATTTTTTTTGCAGGTGGTGATCCTCGGTTTACCCCAGTAGAACGAATGAATGAATGATTGGACGTCAGACTCTTATTACTTCTTCTTCAAAACACACCAGGATAACCAGTTTCCCCCTATTTCTATACATATGACCTTTGAAACTTCGAAAAGGCAATTGCCATTTGCTGATGCAGCAACAATAGGTATGTGTTTATGCCGAGAGCTCTGATACTTTTCCAATGTGGTACTAACACAATAAACAGTTCGTGCACATCAAAAGGATGTTTATGTTGAATCACAATATAGAACTCATATACTGGACTTTCTTCTGATATTGAAGGGGCAGCGTTTTATCAATGCACATCCTCAGGAAATCGCCGTCTTGGCCAAAGCACTTTATCTACTGCTCACCACATTGTTAGGAGCAAGAACACTAGGTGAAGAATATGTAGATTTGATTTATGTTAGCAAATCAGGTAAACGATTGCCTAAATTTATATCCAGATTGGGATTTATATTATCTTACGCTGTTCTTCCTTATTTGGTGAATAAAATTATCAAAAAATTAAATCTGAATAGAAATGAGGATGATGATGTATCTTCCGCCAATTCGAAAGGCTGGTTAATGAATATATTAACCAATTATCACAAGACGCTTGACACGATTCTTAATATCCATATAGCCATTTTTTATTTTAGAGGAGAATTCTATTCACTTTCAAAAAGAATATTTGGTTTGCGTTATGCCTTTGGTCATAACAAGGATGAACAAAAGATCCAACGAACTGGAAATTATTCCTTATTAGGGGGGATAATGATCCTTCAATTTATTGTCAAGTTTCTTATTAGCTTAAAGAATTATAATGACAGTTTAATTAAAGCTAATAAAAAGGATAAACAGGATTCAAATTCAAATACTGAAGATCGTATAGAGAGTATAGATCAATTGGTGGATTTAAGTCACAATTATGAATCCAATTTGATTATAGATTTATCAGATGAAAAGAAATTACCTTATTTACCTGAAAACTCAAGAAATTGTATGCTATGTTTATCGCCTATGGTAAATCCTTCAGCAGCTAATTGTGGTCATTTATTTTGTTGGGATTGTATAGTTGATTGGATCAGAGAACATCCAGAGTGTCCATTATGTAGACAACAGTGTTTAGAACAACATTTGCTTCCATTGAAGTAAAAGTAATTTAGACAATGAACTTTGACTTTTATATTGTAATGTCGCGACAGACTGTTCTTTGCGACGATTACTTTTCATACACACCGTTAGAAAAATAACTGAATCAGTTTGTGTGAAATTTATCACTAAACCATCAAAAGTAATCATCGTATAGAAAAGCCATCATTTAGATATGAGTGAGAAGGAAGCATACTCTTTACCTTACTCTAGAGGTAATCATGAGCCTATTGCATCAGAACATTCCCATGATGAAAACTATTCCAATACTTTCAAACCAAGCAAAGGTCAATCATTATTTGCCAAGGCTAACATCTTGATTGAATCATATATCAACAACTTGACTGAATGGGCACTTAGACATAAAAAGACATGTCTCTTGTTAATAACATTGCTTTTTTTGTCGATGTTTACCAATGCCCCATTTATCCCACATTTTGAACCCAAGGCTCCCAAAGTCGTAATCATATTAGCTGCTAATGAAGGTGGTGGGGTTTTGAAATGGAAATCTCCCCAAGAATGGTCAGTTGAAAGATCCTCAATTGCTAACAAAAAGAACTATGCCAAAAGACATGGATATGGATTAAGTATTAAAGATATGACTATTAAGAAAAGATATTCTCATGAATGGAGAGAAAGTTGGGAAAAAGTGGATATAATGAAACAAACAATGCGTCAATTTCCTGATACAGAATGGTTCTGGTGGCTAGATTTACATACATATATCATGGATCCATCAATCTCTTTAGAAGACCATTTCTTAAACGATTTAGAAAATGCCACATATAGAACCTTGGAAACATTTAATCCTTTGGCATTACGTACTGATATTCCATATGTCGATTACACTCAACCGATCGATATGATCATCACTCAAGATTGTGGTGGATTCAATCTTGGTTCCTTCTTAATGAGAAGATCAAGCTGGTCAGAAATGCTTTTAGATATTTGGTGGGATCCAGCCATGTATGAACAAATGCACATGCAATGGGAACATAAAGAACAAGACGCGTTAGAAACTTTATATTCCACCCAACCATGGATCAGAGAAAGAGTTGGATTTTTACCATTAAGAAAAATTAATGCTTTCCCACCAGGTGCATGTTCTGATAAAGCTGATGATCCACAATACTTTTATAAAGAACATGATTTTGTTATTAATATGGCAGGTTGTGAATGGGGAAGAGATTGTTGGGGTGAAATGGAACACTATAAGGCGTTATCAAAGAAACTCCAGAAGAGATGGTGGAAGTTTTGGTAGAATTTATAGAATGGTTATGTAGTATGATAAATTTGTTCATCTGGTAGATAAAAAAAGAGCGTGTATAACTCAAAAAGTTTTTGCTGGTCTTTTCCAAAAAATTCATTAAACAAAAACAATCGAAAACCCACCATTTCTCTTTAAGATAGTGTAGAATTAAAATTCCTATTGGTGACCATCAAGATAGCAATATGTCTGATAGCAACTGGTTAAACGAAAATGCGTTTAATAGTCCCATAAACAACAACAATAATTCTGCAACAGGCTCGAGTAATGATGACTTTCTCAACTCAATATTTGATCAGAATCAAGGTCAAAGCCAACCACAACAACAGCAACAACCGCAAGCTCAACAAACTCCTCAATCACAGTCACAGAATCTAGCAGGAGATATGTATGGTCAATCTAAACTGGATATCAGTCGATCATCGACCTATTCTTCGCAGACTCTAAACCCACAGATGTTTATAAGACAGGCCCAAGTCCAGCAGCAACAACAAGCAAGACAACAACAAGCTCAGCAGCAAGCTCAACAAAATCTACAAATGAACTTCCAACACCAACAGCAATCGCAACAACAGCAACAACAACAACAATTAAACCAAGGTAGTAAGGAACAGTTTTATAGAATGAAACAACAGGTTATGCAACAGAAAATGCTACAAAAACAACAGGAACTCCAAGGTCAGTCCCAAAACTACGGAATGTCTCCCCAGAATTCGGTGCAATCGCCTATGAATATTCCTGAAAGTGGTACTCGTTCCCAAGGACAAACTCCACTTCAGCAACAAGGAACTCCAGTAATTCCAAGTAATATGCCTGCCAATCTTCAAAGAAATATGAGTCAAACTGGAGCCTATAATGCAGGAACTCCTATGAGCAACATGATGTCACCCCAAGTGCCATCAGCTATGAGTCCTCAACTGCAACAGCAGCAACAACAACAACAAAACCCAAACCAACAAGTAAATAAATCATTACAAGTTCAAATGCAAATAGAATTGTTTTTAACGACATTGTACGACTTTATGAGTCGTCGTGGTACTCCAATTCCTCCGGCAATTATGATCAACAACAAGAAGATCAACTTGTTTATAATTCATATCTTTTCTCAAAAACTTGGTGGTCCTCAACAACTACAAAGATTCATTGAGCAACCATTTAATCCACAACAACCAAATACACCATGGTGTGTGATTGCCCAAAAGCTTGGTCTCTACGAAGGATTGAATGTCCAAGATGCTAGTGTTCGAGAAAGAATCGATCGTGAAGTTTGTAATTGTTATTCTAATTTTTTACTTCCATACGATCAATATATTCTCACCCCAGATGGGTTAAGAGATATTCAACAAAGAAGGACACAATTTCAGGCGAATATGATTGCAAAGTATCAACACTTACACCAACAGCAGATGCAACAACAGCAGATGCAACAACAACAACAGCAGCAACAACAACAGCAACAACAACAGCCGCAACAACAAAGGCAATCCCTAAGCCAAATGTCCCCGGCTGCATCGATGTCATCTCCAGCTGTTGCTAATCTTGCTGGTGGTATGGGAGTTCAAAAGCAAAGTCCAATGTTAAGCAATGCACCAACTCCCCTGCAGAGAAAACTTTCGCGAGCCAGTAATCCATCAGCCCATAACTCACCAAGTGTTTCCAATTCGCCATATATCCAATCTCAACAATTATCGCGTTCGGCAAGTAATCAACAACTTAATCTTCAACAATCCATGATAATCCAAAACCAATTACAAAACAAGCAAGGCATGGTACAACAACAACCAATGCAGCAACCTCAGCAGCAACAGCAACAGCAACAGCAGATGCATCCACAGATGATTCGTCCAAATTCTCAAGTGTCCCTTGCGGCTACTGCAAGGCTGGCTTCGCGTCAAAGTCAAGGCTCCCCACTGCAACAAGTGAATATGGATCTCACTGGTCGCTCAAGTCAGGCTGACATTGTTGCCAATGCACAAATGGCAATGTCGCAGGAAGTGAAAAAAGAAGAAGCAAATATAATCAAGAATTATGTTCCATTTAGAAAAGTGGTTGAAAAACATGGTCCTTATTCTATTAAGGAGCTTTCGCAAGTTGCTAATGAAATTGAAATAACCAAACCAGTATATTTATTTGCTCCAGAACTAGGTGCCATTAATCTTCAATCGTTAATTATGGGGCTTAAGAGTGACACCGGTATTAATAGTGCTGAAGTTATTAATTCTTTGAATACTTTGCTCGTTACTACTTCAGATGCAAGTTATACCTTTAGAATTGAGGATTGCTTGGAATTATTAGATTCACTTTCCAGTCTTGGTAAAGTAGTTTTGAATCGGATTGTTAATGGTGCTTCCAAAGGTGATGATCAGTATGTTAATAATGATGTCACGAAGCTCACCTCAAATGGACAAATTGATCGTATATTTGATAAGTATGTTTCTAATTCAGGCGCATTGGCAGGTGAAGATATCAGATATGTAGTGGATTCCCTTACTGGAGAAGTAGTTTCAGACGATGAAGATTCCGATATTGAGATCGATGAGATGTTTTCAGAAGATGAACCAAGTTCCTCAGCAACTACTCCTGAACGTCATACGAATGATGTTCATTGGTTTGATATACCAAATTATTTGACGGCATTACAAGATTTTAAACAAGAGAATAAGTATCATTTTAGTAAGATACAAACCAAGAGTGCTGTTGATGATCAAGTGATGTTAGTTGATCAATTGATTACTATCACCATGATTTTGAGAAATATTTCGTTTTCAGAGTTTAATAAAAAGCCCATGGCTGGAAATAAGATTTTCAGAGAATTGTTATTTTCAATCGTGAAGAATATTGGATTATATGGATCTAAGTTTGTATTCAGCAGGAAAAGATTGTGTTTATTAAAGGATTGTTTATTAATGTTGGATAATATTTCTTTTTATGTTGATTTACATAGTTTAGAAGAAGCATTTTTGGCATTTGCATTAATCAGTTCTTTCGGACCCAAGATTGACGATCCATTTAGAATCCCTCAATGTAACGTTGAGACACATTCATATTTCCCATTTGGAATTGATGCATTATCAAAACTTTTAGTCAAGGAACCACATAATCGATCATTATTGCAAGCGGTTCTCAATGGAACGTTGAATGTTAGTCTAACTGCCAGTTATACTAACAATTTCGTTGTCAGTGTTTCCGATCAAGAATATACCCGAAAGCTAGTGATGGCATACTTGAACAACAATAAAGAGGCATATAAATCAGGTATATTATTAACAAGAGCATTTCAAATGTGTTTAAGTATTATTCCATTCGACGCCAATAGTTATGAATTTTCAAGATTTATATGTATTCGTGCTCCTACGATTTCACAAATGTTATTTGGAGTTAAATTATTGATTGATTTGATCCCTATTGATGATTTAAATACTCAACTTAATCGATTATCATTATTGTGGATTTTGCACAATCGTGATTTGATTTTATCTAATTTCGCTCGGGTTGTGGTTGCATTATCATCCGAAACAGGAAAATTTGCACGAGAATCAAATGAGTATAAAATTTTGACATTGGTCTTGACTAAAGCACTTATTGTTATTAATTCATTAGTTAATAATGTTCTTGTGGCTAGAGGTTTGGAAAATGCCAAAGATCATCCAGAGTTGATTAAGAGTTTGGAAGCAGTTTACTCGTTAGCAAGAATAACACCAGATATTCATTTGACTTTGGATATATTTTTGACACCGGTTATCGACATAAATTTAGGGAAAGAAGTTGTTCGTTTACTTAGATACTTGAATGAGTTGATTAATCCAGTCGAGGAAGTGGGAAGTTAAGCGTATACATCCGTTTTTCTTTGGTTGTTGATTTTGTATTGTTATGTATTATTAAAACTAATTCTTGTATTTACATTTTCTTAATTCTAATTAATAATCAAAGTAGTCCTAATTTTTCCATTCTAACTTCAACAGCTCTTCTATGAGCTTCCAATCCTTCAACTGCAGCCAAAGTCATAACTGCCTTCCCAATACTCTTGAGCCCTTCTTCTCTAACGTCTTGAGAGGTAATAAATTTCTGGTAAGTAGCAGTATTAACTCCAGAATACTGCCTTGCGTAACCATAAGTTGGTAAAGTGTGATTAGTTCCGCTGGAATAATCACCACAAGATTCTGGTGATAATGCACCTACAAATACAGAGCCAGCATTTTCAATAGATCCAGGAACATAAGAGGATGCATTTTCAATTTGAAGAATCAAATGTTCAGGAGCATACTTGTTTGATAATTCAAAAGCCTCTTCATAAGATTTCACCAATAAGATAAAAGAGTGGGATAAACATTTAGCCACGATCTCTTTTCTTGGTAAGACCTCAGCTTGCTTTTTCACTGCCAATTCAAATTCAGTCAATTTAGCTGGTGATAACCCAACACCAATAAGTATAACTTGGGAATCAACCCCATGTTCAGCTTGTGAAAGTAAATCACTGGCAACAAAATCGGCATCAGCTTTTTCATCAGCAATAACCAAAACTTCTGAAGGACCAGCTGGCATATCAATAGAACACAAGGCTTGAGTATCATTTTGAACATACATTTTAGCAGCAGTTACGAATTGATTACCAGGACCCAAAATCTTATCACATTTAAGGACACTTTCTGTACCATAAGCCATAGCTGTGACTGCTTGTGCACCACCAGCCATAACAATAGATTTTGCGCCTAATCTATGAGCAACATAAACCACTTCCGGAGTTAATTTACCAGTAGAGCGAGCTGGTGGAGATGCAATTATGATATTCTTACATCCTGCTACTTTTGCTGGTACACCCAACATCATGGCAGTTGATGGTAAAACAGCGGTACCACCTGGAACATATAAACCGACATTTTCAATTGGTTTAGCAAATCTAGAACAAAATACACCTGGAGCAGTTTCGACAGTCATAACTTCTTCCTTTGGTAATTGAGCCGAGTGGAATTTTTCAATATTGGCAATGGAGATATCGATAGCTTGTTTCATTTCTTCGGAAATATTCATCAATTCTTGTGGAAATGGTGCATTCAACACTGGAGATTCTAATTGAACACCATCAAATTTGGCAGTGAGTTCGATAAGGGCATCGTCACCATTAGCTTTAACATTTTCTATAATAGGTAATACCAATTTCATGATATCAGCAGTTTTTTGGACTGGTCGAGTCATGGCTCTTGTAACATCTTCCGAGTGGACTTTGATATCATCAACAGTAATAACTTCCATTTTATATAATTCGTCTGTTGGAGCTGGTATTTCTTGAGTAGGCTTTTCAACGTAAGCAGGTTTAGCGTCGCCTTTGCGTCTAGATACTTTCAACGACTTGATATCCAAGTTTCTTTCAACATCAGCTAATCTGACACCATGTTTAATACACCAAACCATAGCGAAATAAAACAAGTCAGCACATTCCCAGGCAACTTCTGATTTCTTGTCAGAAGCATTTTGACCTGCGTCTATCAATTCATCTAATTCTTCTTTAAGTTTTGCAATTAATAACTTTTCATCATCAAATAATCTTTTGGTATAAGATCCTTGAGGAGCATTTTCAACCCTATTAATCAAAGTATTGTCTAATTTAGATAAACCCGAGCCTACTGAAGTGGCATCGTCAACTAATTGGTTATCACCAAAACAAGTGAAGTTGTCTTCACGGTGGCAAAATCCAAAACCAGTTCTAGGTTCAACAATAAATTTAACAACATCAGAATCACAGTCTCTTGATAATTGAACAAGGGTTTGTGTGGCACCACTTGTTTTGCCCTTGTACCATAATTCATCAGGACGTTTTCTTGATTGATATACACCAACCTTTTCTTCGATTGCTGCAGCAATGGATTCCTTGGAAGAGTATACAATACCCAAGGCAGTGTAAGCTGGAGCTGGTGATGTGATTAAAGTAGTATAGAGACCATCTGGTCTGTCTGTTGTCAATGTGCTCACAAATAATGAAGAAATCGAAACTTTATTAGTTTCTTCCGTTTTAATTGTCAATTTTTCAACTTTGATGATTGGAATATAACCAATGGTAGCTAAGTTATTAGCTTGTTCTTGAGTTAAGGAATCATTCTTGATATAAATTGCTCTATTTTCTTTGCAATTGTATTGTTTAAATTTATCATTGGATAATTCATTGGTAAATATGAATGACAGTTTTGAATTCAAAAGATCATTAGATACTTCGTCATCATCAATTTGAACAGCAAATCTTGAGGTTGGTAAACCGGTAGAAACGACTAATTCTTGATATTGAGAAGCATTGATGAATATTTGTTTAACACCAACATTTAATAATGCGACTACTTCATCTGGAGTAATTGTAGTAGCTTCGGTACTATCGATATTAATGGATAAATGGTTTGGGAATTGTTGGAGAAAGTGTTTCGTGGGTTCAGCAACAGCACTTGAAAAAGGGAATAATAATTGACCTACCAATGAGAATGAAGCTATCGCTTGAGTGTCATTAGTAGAAGAGACTAATGGCAATATAGGAAATGACATTTCTGGGGGATATTAAGGTAATGATGTTCGAAACGTAAATTTGTGAAAAATGTGAAAAATTTCTGTATGTGAAAAACTTCCTTATCCTCTTTTAACTAAGCGACCGGAATTCTTGACCGAAAAAAAAACCAAAGTGAGTCATCACTGATCAGTGAAAGAATTTATCCTTCGTCATTCGAAGTCAAAAAGTAAGAGAAACGTTATGGAACAAAATACACGACTTTCCATTCTAGCTATTTCCGCTCCCACACCCCTCTGATTATTATGATGATACACACACAATATGCATAAATAATGTATGCGAGCGATTCTTCTACAAAATGCAATTTATTAATTCAATTTTTAGTTGGCAAACACCCTCAAAGCAAACCCTGAATGTACCTCTGTACAGTACTAGTAAAAATACCAGAGAAATAAAATGCACTATTATTAAAATCCTACATAATGCCTACAACCACGGGGTATAAATTATATGTACAAGCTGAATCACCTTAAAATGTAAACTCGCCTCTAAATTGATTCAAATCCATTCCAGGTTTAACCAACTCCAACAAATCCCTTCTTTCCATAGCAATGAATGCCCTCTTCAAAGTCTCAGTTAATGAAGTGGATTGATTATGATTCAATGTTGAAAAATTACTATCAACACCTTCAACCTGATGCATAGAAAGACCACTTAATAAATGCTCAGCTGCTTCTTTGTAACATCCAATATTTATACATGAAACACCAAGATTATATCTAGCTCTTACAAAGGTAGGCTTCAACTGTAATGCTTTGAAATAGGCATCAACTGCTTCTTCAGAACGATTAGAATTGGCTAACGAAGCACCTAATCTGTTCCACAAGACAGCATCATCAGGTCTGATACTCAATGCTGCCTTGAAACAATCAATTGTCTTATCAAATTCTTCGTTGGCATAAAATAAAACACCCAACCCCATTTGAACGTCGGCATCCATACTAGCTCTATCGGGAGACAATTGGGCTGCTTTAAGAAATAATTCAGTAACTCGCTTATTTAGTGAAAACCGATCTTCATCGGTTATAGTGGGGTTTTCTAATCTTGCCTTTTCGGCAATTTGAGGATATTTAGTTGAAATCCAACGTTCTAAAGTTGCAAATGCAGCATTATCATAACCTTCGTTAATATAAGAAATAGCCAATGTCATTAATGCTTCAGGATTTTCTGGGTTTAATTCTAAACATTTTTCTAATGCTGAAATACCGGCGATTTCCTTTTCATTTTGAGTTTGTACTTCACCTAATTTTAACCAGGCATTTATATGATTTTCATTCTTTTGAATTGCAGCTTCAAATGCCAATGCAGCTTCAGATAATTTTGCTCCGTTTTCCATTAATTGTAACCCAATTTCATATGGATCAACATCTTGAGGTAAATCAAGAAATTGGTTATTTTGTTTTTCTTCAAATTGATAATCGCCAAAATGAGCTCTAGTAGAAACATATTTAGCAAAATCTCTCTCCCATTGAGTCATATCGGCTGGGAATGTTTCCCTTTGAGTGTGCTTAAATTCTTCATATTGTCTACTAATAAAATCTTCACTTAACTCTTCGGAATTTAATCCATCCCAAACTTCTTGGAACGTAGCTTGATATTTATCATCAATAACGATTTCATCGTCTTCTTTCGGTTGCACTATCTGCTCGACTTTTTCTTGTTCTGTAGTTAATTCCTCGATTTCCTTAAATTGATTATCCCAATCAACAGCTGGTTCATGCTGTTGCTGTTGTTGTTCATGTGCTTGTTGCACTTGTGGTTGCTGTTGCTGCATCATATTTCCCATCATGGAGGACATACCCATCATAGGTCTATATCCTCCAACCATCATGTTTGGCATGGAAGTTGTATATTGTTGTTGAGCTTGAGGTCGTGGAGAAGTTGCTTGATGTTGGAATTCGGAGGACCAGCCTGCGTTAAGATTTTTAGTAGTTGGAGCAGCAGTGTTTACAATGGGAAGGGCATGAACTTGCGGAGGAGAAGTTTTGAACTCATTTGACCAACTATGTTGTTGCTGTTGAGTAGGAGGAGAATGATGTTGAATAGCATTTAATTCATGTCTCATAGGTTGAAATTGAAAGCTATTTGAAGGAGAATTATTCATAAATTGTTCCAAATTTTGTCTATCTCTCAAGTTCATCAAGTTATCATTTTTGAAACCTTGGTTTGATAAAATTTGCTGAGTAGCACTAGCTTGTTGTTGTAAGGATCTATCCTGCTGAGTATGCTTGTTAAATTGAGAAATGACGTTATTGTTGACTGAACATTCAGCACCACCACCAACAAATGACATGATTGATTGATTATGTAATAGATATATGTAATGGAGTGAATAATAAATAATAGGTAGCTAATAAATCAATGATAGCTAGCTAAGAATAATAGTGCTTTAATAAATTGTAAGCAGCCAAAAGGATTTTCACAAGAAAAATTGGGTGGATTAAATGATTAATTTATATTAACGTACGTTCTCTTTCGCCTGTGATTAATTTAGTCGTGTATAATGGATCAATCCCCCAATAGTTAAGTTTAAGTGGGGGAATACACCACACACACACAGTTAAAAATAATTTTTTTATTGATTGGATTGGGGGGAGCCAACGGGAAAAATTAACCTAATTGAGAAATTCTCTCAAATCAAAAATACCGAGGATTTTATGTCAATTGCACAAAGTTACCCTTGTTTTATTCTAATCGTGTAAGTTTATCCGATGATTCACATTGATCTCTACCCATACTCACTCGGTTACCAACTCGTTTAGACACTACCATAGCATAGAACAATCCTCTCCCCCTAAGAGAACTCAGTCCATTCCCTCCCAAAAAAATTGTTTCCGAACATCGGATGCGAGGATTATATCGTAATTAGTTCGAAACGACTTAATGTGGGCGTTTCATTTTGCTTCAATTAATGATCCTACGCACATATTGTTAAACAACAAATAAATGCATTTATTACAAGCTAATGAAACTGCATGACCCTTCTTCTTCTCATCCAAGAAATTTCTTTCTCTGTATATGGGCAATCCCTTTGTTTACATCTTGTCTTGTTTTAGACACATTTTACACTAAAATTTAAATCATCCTTCACTAAAAAAATCGGGTGAAAAATGCAACATGATTTGAAACATGTCGCGGTCATAAACAAATACTCCCCGAAAACAAATTCACACACCCAAAGAGAGGGTGTTCGATGATGATATAACGAGTGTTGTAATTCCCCCAGTTCTCTTAAAATAGAAACCATGGTCTAGATCAAGGCGTTTTCAAATGATTTCTTATATGCGGTTTGGCATGGTTTCCCCACTCTTCTTGCTGCCACTTCTACCAAGAGAATCAAATTCTTTCAAAACGGAACTCGAACAATTCTTATCATAGATGATGTGAAATTGTTGCAGTTAAATTCTCCATCTCATTTCCTCTGCGAAACTTTCCTGCTGCGAAGACATGAGCGAAATGTGTTGTAAATTTTGTTCTTGACATCCAAAAGCTACCTTGCAGTACCTTTATATCCATCTTAATCCAATTTACTACATCATTTAGACCAGTTCAAATAATCTACTAAAACAGAGTACGACAATTCACCAGATACTTTCTTCTATAGGCAAATTTTATTACAATAAATAGTACACACAAAAATCAATCTATATAGATGCAAGCATTATAACCTTAATGAGCTGCCTTTGGAGCATTTGGTAATAATTCCAAAGCCTTCTTGATGACTTCAACACCCTTTAATAAATCTTCTTCAGAAATAACCAATGGTGGTGCCAATCTAATAATATTGTCGTGGGTTGGTTTTGCCAATACCCCGTTTTCTTTCATAATTAAACACAAGTCCCATGCGGTTCTACCATTTGTTTTAGATTCATCAATTACAATAGCACATAATAAACCTCTTCCTCTAACTTCAGAAATCATACCAGCTGATTGTTCTTTTAATTCTAATAATTTTCCTTTGAAAAAGTTACCCAATTCCTTAGATCTTTCAACCAAGTTTTCATCCTTGATAACATCCAAAGCTGCAATTGCTACTCTACAAGCCAATGGATTCCCACCATAAGTAGAACCATGAGATCCTGGAGAAAGTGTCAACATGATTTCTTTGGATGATAAAACTGCAGAAACTGGCATAATACCACCTGAGATGGCTTTACCCAACAAAATAATATCCGGTTTAACATCTTTTGAATGTTCATAACATAACATTTTACCAGTTCTACCAATACCTGTCTGGATTTCATCACAAATCAACAAAACGTTATACTTTTTACACAATGCTTGAACATTGGTCAAGTAATCTTCAGGAGGTACAACAATACCAGCTTCACCTTGAATTGGTTCCAATAAAATGGCAGCAACTTTATCACCAGCATTCTTCAATGCCAACTCAATATCTTCAATGACACCATATCTAATAAATTGTTTACCTTCAGTTCCTGGAATTTCTGGACCAACACCTTTCAAATAAGGACCAAAGTTGGAAGTTGCGTCAGGATCAGTAGACATTGAAATAACCCCCAATGTTCTACCATGAAAATTGTTGACAGCGGCCAAGATAATAGCTTCATCTGGTTTAATACCTTTTTTAACATAACCCCATCTTCTAGCAAGTTTTAACCCAGTTTCAACAGCTTCAGCACCAGTGTTCATAGGTAAAACCATTTCATAGCCGAAATATTCAGTTATATATTTAGCATAGACACCAAAGACATCACTTGAAAATGCACGAGAACATAAAGTTAACTTACTAGCTTGATCAACCAAAGCTTCGACAATTTTTGGATGACAATGACCTTGATTGACAGCGGAATAAGCAGAAAGGAAATCCAAGTATTCCTTACCTTCTGGGTCCCAGACATGAGCACCTTGAGCACGGGAAAAGACGACTGGCAATGGATGGTAATTGTGAGCAGAATATTCTGATTCGTATTCACAAGCAGTTTGAGATGAGATTTGGAAGTTTGGCGGAGTCATTGTTAGCTTAAAATTTTGTGTTTGCTATAATTAAAGAAGCTATTTAAAATGAAGAAGAACAAGAAGAAAAAGAATAAGATTTGGGGGAAGGAAAGGAAATTGGATGTGAATTTATAGTACAATTCAATCGGTGTCTACTGCCTATAGAGTATTTAATGCAAAAACTGGGCTATTAGTTTCGTTGGCCGTTTATCATTTGAAGGGAAACTTCCCCCACTTAAAAGTTTCTTGAACAATGGAGGTAAGTGTAACAATTGGGAAGCCAACTCCGATTCAAATTTTCAAATGATCATTCTTTAAGCGGCAATTGCGAGCGATTTCCTTTTAAGGTACTGTATATAAGTTGGACTACGGTCACCTGACCTGTCTGACTCCGGTTTGAAAACCCAATCAGGTGACTTCGTTTTTTTGGTTTTTGCGCACCAGAAAAAAAACTTTCTCTTTGCTGCTACCAAATTTCAATTGAATCTCCTTTAGGAAATAATTAACGAATTGAGCACTCTGCTTTTTATTTAAGGTCACATCAAATTTAGAAAGTAAGGAGGTTCTTTTGTGTTTAAATTAATTTCATTAATATTAACTCCTTAAAGGAAAAAGATTAGATTATACAAATAGTTAACCGATTTTCCCCCTTTTTTTTGTATATTCTCTTTTAATCACACCCCCTATATTTGCATATATACAATAATGACTACTCAAAATAGAGCAAAGAGACAACAAGTTACCAACTCCATTCAGATAACTCCTCCTCAACAACAAGAGAATCCGGATATAGCAAGTTTGGCTACTATTGGAATGAGAATAAGGAAGGCAGTAAGTGAAGGATACAATGTTCCTAATTCCAATCAATTCTCTGGTAACTTTAGAAGAGTGCCATTACCAACAAACATGACAACGCCACCTTCATTAACTAATGTTGGTTCAACATTGGGCTCAACCTCAAGTTTAGAGGAATGGGATAGTTATTATAAGATTGAAAATGCTCCTTTACAAACTTTACCTGAATTTCAAACAAATGGAGTAAAGAGAAAATTTGATGGTTCTAATGATGATGTTTCAATATTTGAAGCAAAGTATGGTGACTTGAAATTCAATGAAGAATTTTAAGAAAGTTTCATTAAGACAATTGTTTAATACAAATGTTTTATTATAAAAAGAGGCATATCAAGTCATTTCATTTCAAAATAGTTTTTTAGTTCATTAAGTTTGTTTTAGTTTGGTTTTATGTTTATCGTTGAAAGTTCTGGTTTTATCAGGGATGATTAGTCCTTTAGCAAGTTGTAATATATATTATTCTTTATCATTAGAGAATCGCTAAGAAGATGGTCTTAATAAGTTAGGTTATACCTATTCATGTACTGACGAATGAACAGGGAAGATCCCTGTAGAGTTTTTACAAAGAGAAAATTAGAGAATCTATGAGAAATAGACGTTTACCATTTCGGGAAAAAACCAAAACAGTTTATAACTTATTGGTAAATGGTTTCGAGGCTTTCTATCCCACATTGAGCTGTAGAAACTTTTCTTACTTCTTTTGCAAAAGCAACACCTCAACAAAGAGTAAAGGAAAATTTCGTAATAGACTCTTGCAGGAGGGAGGGGGCTGCATATTTCATTTGGAAGAATATGTGGGATGAGTGTATCATGAGTAATGTTTCGCGCAGAGAGAGTTCTTTTAGCTTTAGTGGTAGTCAACTTTGTTAACAATTTTTCTGGCACTCTATAACAAATAATATGTGACATAGACGATTCAATTGAATATGTTAAATGCCGCTTGTTGCGTGTTGGTTACTTTGTAATATTTCTCTGTTTTAATTCTTACCGTGTTCCCTTGAACTAAATGTTCAAAATTGCTGTCATAATAAAATGTTTGTTTCTTTTTTTTATTTCCAGAAGCGAAGTCAAGTATTAAAAAATACAAACCAAAAATAAAAATAAATCTTTGCATCAAATGTCAATAAGTAGTATAAATAATTACATCCGATTAATCCCACGCAAACCTTATCATACATTAATTAACCCATAAACAAATTATAAAATATACTAGACAGCCAGAAGTATTATAAATTAAAATGTCGTTAAGAAATCTATGGTACACTTTATCAACACCCTTTCGAAATCTAACAAAACAAGAACGAATAGTCCAATGCATCAGACTATTCACAGCAACATTCACAATTATTTTTTGCTTATTAACACTATTGGAACCACTATCAAACACCCGAGCATACATGTCAAGAATAAACTGTGCACGTCTAGACTTAGCTGATGGCCTATACAAATCATTACGTAACTCTATGAGTGCTTCAGATAAAATAGACGCATATGGTGGTGCTTATCAACCATCGGGTGATTCAATTACAAACTCAGAAATCGCGTTATTGACCCAATATGCCCAAGAACATGTTGCAAATGCCCCTCAGTATATCACTACATCGTTATGGGGTCGTTGCTTGGGTTTTTATGACACAGATGAACAAATAGACCAGGACACTGGTGAAAAGGTTACTATTAAAAGTAATGAATCTTTAAAATGTGAACAATTAAAACATGCATTTGATTATAGAGATAGTTTAAGTGATGCCGGTTTGGATATCATTATTGCATATGCTTATGAAGGAGACAGTTACGATGATAAGCAATACAAGGAAACTATTAGTTCAAGAACTGCCATGTTTGATATGATCCCCAATTCGATTATATTTGCCTGTGCATCGCAAGCTATTGTTTGGTTATTGACCCTTGTAGTGTATTCGAATAGAGGTGCTGTCAAGGATTTATCAAATAGACCTAAAGCATTATTGCATGTGATTAGTTTCATGGCGTTGGCTTCGTTTATAAGTATGAGTATTGGTCTGTCACTAATTACTAGACTATTAGTAGTTACTAGACAAGATATTCGTATGAAATTGGCTGATTTTGGTATAGTATACAGTTTTGGAAAACTTTGGTTTGGTTTTATATGGGCATCGACATTATTTTCATTATTATCTATGTGTTCATGGGCATTACCTGTATGGTGTGCTAATCCAGAGTTCCCTGAAGATTATTACCATGAAGATTCAGAAGAGAATGAATTCCTCTTTCACCCGAAACCAAGAACTTCAACCCTTCCTGTATTGACAAATGGTAAAACTACAAGACCAAGATTTACAAAATTTAGGAGATCATCAAATCGAATTCCAACAAATCAACCTCTTGATCAATCTCGAATCAAATTTCAACCTAGACCAACTATAGAAAATGAACAGGAATTACGTGAATTAAGTGAAAAATTATCAAAGACATCTTCTGTTCGTCGAACAAATACAAAGGCAAGCAATAAAACTTGCAGGAATCCATTCTTGGATAATCATGATAATTCTGGCACCAACAGCAATAGCTTATTCCAAAATCCATTCTTGGATGATACTAAAACAACAGACACCATACAAAAGTATTATCAAGAAGAAGTATATGATGGATATATTTCCAACAATAGTTCCCTTTTTGAAGAAAGGAAGGGAGCTAATAATATGGAATTAGGCAATCTTCGAGATGGGAAAGGCAGTCAGGTACAAGAGAGTATGAGAAGCAGATATGAAAAATCGAGTAGTACATCAAATTTACAAGTCGAATTTGATAATCACATTAAATTGGTATAAAATGGGATCTAATATAGAATTACATACAGCGGAGAAATCAAAAGATTGCATAATCATCAAACTTGTAGAAATTGTATAACAATAGCACTTTCTTCATAGCATTAAGAATAGCTGGTGAAGAATGTAGTCGATGTAAACTTATCATCGGAAAAATATCTATGTTATACAATCGTGTTCTTGTTTCAAACGGTTTACCTTCATTTGACAAAGGTTTCATATCATTGCAATTCTCAACAAATGGAATCACATCAGAGAAAAGTCTCCATATTTATGATAATTTATTCCTCAAAAAATCAAACTAGTAATTCTAAAAAGTCAATTCATAACAATATACACACGTGTCTCTACTTAGATTCATAAACCTTCTTGAAAGCTTGGTCGAAATCATTGATAAGATCTTCAATAAATTCAGTACCAATAGAAACTCTAATCAAACCCTTGGTAACACCAGAAGCTAATTTTTCATCATCAGTCAATTGTTGATGAGTGGTGAACCATGGAGCAATAACCAAAGACTTAGAATCACCAACATTTGCCAAGTTGGATGGGATTTCCAAGTTGTCAACTAATTTAGGAGAAGCTTCATCGAAGGGATCCTTTGGATCATGGTTTGGTAAGTCCTTAACAGTGAAAGCTAATGCACCACCGAAGTATTGAGCATCGTTGTTTAAGTATTTCTTGGATAATTCATGAGATTGATGAGATGGTAAACCCAAGTAAGAAACGGATTCCACGTATGGGTTCTTTTCTAACCATTTAGCCAAAGTTAAAGCATTGTAAGATTGTCTTTCAACTCTTAAGGATAAGGTTTCTAAACCTTGTAATAATAAGAAAGAACCGAATGGGTTTAAAGCTGGACCTAAATCTCTTAATAATTCAATTCTAACGTGACCGATAAAGGCAGCCTTACCTAAAGCATCATTCAAGATTAAACCGTGGTAACCTTCAGATGGCTTAGAGAATTGTGGGAATTTTTCTGGATATTCAGTCCATGGGAAGTTACCAGAATCAATAATGACACCAGCAATAGTGGTACCATGACCACCAATCCATTTAGTAGCAGAGTGAACAACAATATCTGCTCCGTGTTTGATTGGGTTAACTAAGAAACCACCAGCACCAAAGGTGTTGTCAACGACTAATGGGATACCGTTATCATGAGCAATCTTGGCAATAGCTTCGAAATCAGGAACATTGTACTTTGGATTACCAATAGTTTCAATATAAATAGCCTTAGTCTTTTCGTCAATCAATTTAGCGAAATCCTTTGGATCATCACCCTTGACAAATCTAGTTTCAATACCTAATCTCTTAAAGGCAACTTTGAATTGGTTATAAGTACCACCATACAAGTAGGAAGTAGAAACGATATTGTCACCAGCATGAGCTAAACCAGCAATGGTTAAGAATTGAGCAGATTGACCAGAAGAAGTAGCCAAGGCACCAATACCACCTTCCAAAGCAGCCATTCTTTGTTCAAAGACATCATTAGTTGGGTTCATAATTCTCGAGTAGATGTAACCTGGGGTTTCTAAACCAAACAATTGAGCACCGTGCTTAGAGTCATTGAAGACATATGAGGTGGTAGCATAAATTGGAGGAGCTCTAGCTCTGTGTGGGTCTTCAACTGGTTGACCAGCGTGCAATTGAAGGGTATCGAAATGAGAAGGCATGGTTTATTAATATTTAGAAATAAATGTATTTGAAAGAAAAGAAGAAAAACAATTGTGAAAGAAAAAAAAGTTGAAACAATTGAACTTCTTGATGCCTTTATATACTTTACAGGCTGATAAGCTTTTTGTAGAATGTTGTTTTCAACTCCCAAAGGGATATTCAGTCAATAGTGGGAAAATCGTATTCTATTATTATTGCATTTCACGTGACTTTATCGGATCAATGAAAAATTATTTTATTTTTTAAGAAAATTCGAAATAAATTTATTTTCTTTAGCCTTTATCCAATTGTTCTTGTGGGGGGTGCAGAATAAGTTTTTCACATTTGTGGTATTTACAGTTTGAACTTTTGTGACTAATTTGCAACCATAGACTTATACTGTTAACATTCTACCATATCATATTTATTCACAAATGGTTGCAATGAATATCATACTTTTCTAGTACAGTTCAATGATTGTGGAATTGAAAAGAACATATTCCAATTTTTTCATATGGGGTGAAGATCCATAATTAAACTGAAGCGCGTTGCATTCGTTCGTTTGGTGCATGGCTAATTTATTCTAAAAGTGGTTCAAATATTGATCAATAAGTTAAATGGGCTAAACTACGAATACGATTTGTCGTTGTCTATTCATAGTAACATGTTGATCAATATTAGTATCCGACAATTTGTATACTCTAAGATGAATTACAAAACATCTTAATCTCAGCCAACCTATGTGTATAACTAGCGAAAATGGGTTCAGCCACTAATGTTTACCATTCAGAGATATAATAACTTGTTGGTTAAGACAAATACTGCCAAAATTACTAGGGGCCCTATAATAAATCATTTCACTTGTAATAATGGCAACCATCCAATCAATATAAAAAGAACGAAACTAGCAATCAACCTTCTTTGGTAAGCAGCCAAGATTTAGTTTTCTCGGACACGATTTCCTAATTAGGAAAGTTGCAGAAGAATACACCAGTAATCGAGAACTTCGTTAATTTCAAATTTGGCACGAGTCAGCCACAGTTTCAGTTTCTCAATTACCGACACACGTCTCTTGCACCCCACGACTGTGACTATACAGTTTTTCTTTTCCAATAAAAGGAACAGCACATACGTACAACCAGTACGGAGTTAAGAACATCTTATGACTACAAATTATGTTCAATGTAAGGGAATAACACTAAAAGGCCAACGATGTAAATTGCATGGAAAGACTAATGGTTATTGCCACTACCATGTCAAACAATCACAACAACAACCAACTACACTACTACAACAACAACTGAATACAATTAAAAATTCCAAAGGATATATCTATATTTACACAATGACAAATTTCTTGAATCCACCAAAACAGTGGCTGTTCAAAGTTAAAAATATTCCCAATACATCAAGATTCAAAAAGAATAAATGGATAGAATTTAATTCCAGGAAATCACCATATATTCTAATCAAGATTGGTAGAACGACTCAATCGGTGAATATTCGTATTCTGCAATGGGAAAAGAAATGTAGCCATAAATTAACCAATTTGGAACCAAATAATCGAGATTTAGTAAACTCAAACAATGATGGGATTGTCAAGAGTTTAATTAAGATGTTTACGCGTTTGGAAGTTTCTGATAATGATAATCATCAGCATGATTATCGACTGTATAAAAACAATGGATTTTATTGTCCTTCGAATCTTGATTTAGTTGAAACAAAAATTCATAAGATACTACGAAGTAAGTATGGGAAAGGTGATGTTTATTGTATTGGTTGCAATCAAGATCCTATAGAGGTGAAAGATAAATCATCTCCCTTTGATACAAATTATAATGTTCATATTGAATGGTTCTTGATTCCAAAGAAAGATCTAGAATATGTTTATAATCTCATAGACTCTACATGTATGAAACAACCGCCTTCTTTATAAATATATAAAACAATGGTCTTTTTGCAATGTTATTTTTGACAGAAAATAGTACTTATACAAACCTATATAATGTGTGCTCTTATACAAAAAACAAAAGATAGAACTAGAAAAAAAGAACGACGCAGCAATCTAAGTGTTCATGTAAGTTGATGGATCAACACCTTCTTCTGGGAACTCAGAAATCTTGACGTCGAATCTACTTTGAATCTTTTCCAAAACTTCTTCATCTTCTTTGGATGAAACTAAAGAAATGGCTAAACCCTTAGTACCAAATCTACCAGCTCTACCGACTCTATGTAAGTATTGATCAGCTTCATTAGGTAAATCATAATTGATAGCCAAATTAATTCTTTCAATATCAATTCCTCTACCAAAAACATCAGTGGAAACACAAATTCTCTTGTTGAATTCCTTGAAAGACTTATATCTAGCAATTCTTTCTTCTTGTGGGATTCCTGAATGAACTGCAATTGAAGGGAAGTTACAATCACATAACAATTTGTTTAATGCATTAGCTCTTTGGGTTGATCTAACAAAAATAATAACTTGGTTGAATTCAAGAGAATCCAATAAATCAGACAACTTTCTATTCTTTTCAGTTTCTTCCAATTTGATATAATATTGTTGTAAACCATGTAAAGTTAACTTGGCTTCATCATCAACATAAATTTCCAAAGGATTTTGCATAAATTTCTTACAAACTGGACGAATATCTAAGGATAAAGTAGCAGAAAACATCATGACTTGTTTTTGATGTGGAGTAGCTCTGAAAATAGTTTGAACATCCTTTCTCATGTCAAGGGATTCCAAGACTTTATCACACTCATCAATAACAAAAGATTTAACATTGTTTAATCTAATGTGTTTTTCTTCAACTAATGCGTGTAATCTACCTGGAGTAGCAACAACAATATGGGGACAGGTATCTTTATTCTTTAATTTTTCAGCATCTCTTTTGATTGGAGTACCACCATAAAAGACCTCAGTCTTAACATCTGGCATATACTTAGAAAATCTAGCATATTCATTACGAATTTGATAAGCCAATTCTCTAGTATGACAAATAACTAAAGTGGAAATTTCACCTGGAATTGGATCTAATTGTTGTAAGGTTGATAAAACGAAAACAGCAGTTTTACCTAAACCGGATTTAGCTTGACATAAAACATCAGTTCCTAAAATGGATTGAGGAATACAAACTTGTTGGACTATAATTGTGGTTAGTTTTAATTCTTTCTTAGAAAAAAATTCTTCCAAGACAACACAAAAAGGGAACAAAAACAAAAAGCACACATGTGTGGAGAAGAGATATTTGGAAAAATCGATGTATATATCTGACTCTTGATATCATTAATCTGCAAGTATGAAGTTGAATTCAAAAACATAAAGACATTGGTTAAAAGTTATTTAATGTAGACCAAATAATAGTCATCAAGAAATCATTAGAATGGATCAAAAGATCTCATCAAGATTTTCGTCAAAACTTTGCGAAAAGGAAATGCAAAATGGTTATCAAAAATTTTTCATCTTCAGCAGCAACAAAATTGACATTTGTCAAAAAATCTCAATGGGCAACTGATCTATCCAATTGGTCAGTCCAATCCAATTGGTTCCTCCCCACATCGAAGTATGGTTTTTTTGGTTTTTGGTTTTTTCTTTTTATGTGTTGTATTGTGTTTATTTATATTTTCAAATGTACGAACCTTCAGAAGGGTGTTCAAAACCACAATCCCCAATAGCTCTCAATAATTCAGGCTTTAATAAGAAATCTCTAAAACCAGTTGCATGAATACCGACATAAGAACCCTTTTTGTCAGCTTCTTTATCATTGACACCAGTTGCTTCATCCCCACCAGCAACTTGGTTGGTGGTTTGAACTGCGATTTCTTCAGAATCGGAATAATCCAATAATTCTTCTTGGCCTTCGTGAGACATATTGATAATTCTATAGTATATGTATTTTATATAATACAAAAGTGTAACTAGCAAAGGATGATGGTGCTGGCCAACTGTTCTTTTTTGTTTTTTTCTCCCTCTCGCTGTTTTGAAAAAAAATTTCATGTTGGTCGTGTACCAATAACACAAATTCAGGGAGACATTTAAGTTTACCTGCACGACATTATATCAAAGAAAAAATGTCGGAGAAAAAAAGCCATAGGTCTCACATTGAAATTTTTCATGACTACTGAAGAAGCACATTGGAATAGATATTGACTATCCTACTTTGATTCCAATCAATTTACAAGCTGAAAAAACGATGCTTAGGACTTGTCTCGTTAGATCAGGCGTCACTTCCGCCTCTCAAGTTTTTTTAAGAACTACATGTATTCGTACTAATACTATCCTGACCGTCAGATCAATTTCCACCTCAGGAACTAGATTATTTTTATTCAACAGAAACAAGAATTCACAAGAATCTAATGATAAGGGAGAGGCAGCAGAAGAAGAAGAAGTAATGACCAAGCAAGCTGAAATGGACAAATTGGCTAAAACCTTACAAGAAAATCCAGAATTGGTTCAATTAACAGCTGAGTTTAAACAATTGCTTGAAAAAAAGGGGTTCTTACCACTCCCTCCAGGTCAAACTAGAATATCATTGTCATTCGTGTTTAAATTATTATCGGACAAGGAGGTCAGGGAGTTTAGTGCCAAGTTGAAGAGAACTTTAAAGCAAGAGGGTGTTACATTCAGTGATCAAGATTTTGCGCACCTCAGTTCAACCTTCATATTTGGTAAGAAAAATTGAATGGTGCGAGGGGGAGGCAAACGACAAGCTAAAAAGGAAGGTGGAAAAGAAACTTTATTAGGTATCAATTGTAAATAGCTAACATGATAAAATGAATGAATTTCTAATCCTGTCTGATGTGTCATAGTTAGTAAAGAAAATTTTCTGAAGTATTAATTAATTAAAATGTGTGTATCACCATGTAACAACTGTTGAAAAATGGTAAACTGATCATATCCGTACGTACAGACAATATCTCCAAGAAAAAAAATCAAAAATCTAATATGGATCAAAGGAAGCTAAAACCCACCCCCACCGCCAAAAGATTTAAAGATAAGAAAGATAGGTAACTTAAGTCCTGATTTTTATTACAAATCAGCCCATATGAAATACCGCTGTAGTAGTATGTAACAACTGCACACACACACTTTTTGCAATTATTCCACAAGTCTCATGACCTTCAAACACACATCCCACACAATGATTGAAAAGAAATGTTCAAAGCTAATTATGAACATAAACACAAGAAAAACCAAACGACTCATGTGAGATATAATGCGGTCTTTCCTTTCCTTTTCTTTTCTTTTTTTTTGGTTAGTCATCCTTCGTATTATTTCATCATCTAACCAGTTACTACTACATATAATAATTAGAGATAGATAGCTATAGCAAACTTTTTTTTACTTCAGACGACATTACTTGCAGGTGAATTAACATTCAAAAAGGATTATTACTATGAGATGAACTTTTGTTCCCCGGGAACTTCTTAATTAAGGTAAAACTAACAAATGCGCTTTCTTCTTCCATTTGTCCAATTTTTTTCCCCAAAACTAAACTAATTAAGAAGATGAAACCCGTTCAAACTCTTTGGGGGAGTCTCTTTCTTTTTTCGTTTAATTCTGGCTTATTTCTTTTTTGAGCATCATTGAGTGGAAACATAAACGGTTCTTGTTTATTCTGTCTTTTTCTTTACACTACCGAATGGAACGACAACTTTAAATAATTGCTTGTTTCTGTTAGCTTTGTATGTGAATGGTTTGTTGGATTTTGGATGTTGTTTTTTTAAAGTATTTTTTTCTTCATTTGACGGCTTTTAGGAGAACAAAACAAAGAGGCGTGCAGCATTATTGTGAACAAACACAGTTAAAGAAAGAAAGAAGAAACTAAATAAAAAAATTTCTTTTTAGAAATGCGGAGAAATTTCATCTTCAACCCTTTTTTTATATTTCTCTCGAGCCGCCACGGGACGGGCATTCAGTACCAACGAATGACGCCAAACAATCACCACCAATAATAGCAACACATTTTACCTGGAACAAGGTTTTTTTTTTGAATAATAATTACACGTTCAATGTTTTAGTTTTAGTTTATGGGGTTAGATGAAAAAAAAGAAAGAAAAAAAGAAACCAGAGAAAAAGAAACAAGCAATCTCATAAATCCGTAATTAACCGACATGTATATTGTGAGTTTAATTAGAAGATGTTTCTCTTTGTGATAAAACCCCTCCACCCACAGATAATATAAATACCTGTTCCTTTGGTCTTCTCTTTCTTTCTCTCTCTACATTATATATTTATTTATTTGTCTTCAAGGATTAGCTTTTTTTTTCTTGCATTTCTTCAACAATTTACTATTACACAATATGATCAGAAACCTCGTAACCAAATATTCCCCAATGAGACCCTCAATTGGTTTAAGAACTGCCAGTTCTTTAACTAAAACCCCAGTTGCCCCATACTTTATCAGATTTGAAAGACTGTCAAGTATAGATATGGAATCTAGTGATTTGGCTAGATGGAATGATATATTCAATTCTAACCCTTCAATTAATGAAGTTGGTAAAGAAATTAAACGTTTAGTAAAGCAAAAAGGTTATTGTTCAAAACAACAACAAGAAGAAGAACAACAGCAAGAAGAACAACCAAAAGAAATATTGTTTGATGTGTTTGCTGATGGTGATGTTATAGAACTGTGTCAATCCTTGAAGGAACAATTGGTTGGTAAGGGAATATCAGTGAATAATAGAGAATTCCATACCATATTAAATAAATTGATATTTGAAGAGAAAAATTCATTTTTATGATTTACAAGCTGGTTTATGATTTATAAATTAACTTATTATACCACCAAGAATAGAAAGAATAAAAAGTTTTAATGTTTTGATGATGAATTTTTATTTTATATAAAATTTAGCTAGTCTTTAATTTAAAATATACACAATGGTTTTACGAATAATTAATAATTATACTATGCTTTTCTATACATTTACTTCTTAGCAAATGAAGCAGAAATAACAGCAGCTTCTTCAACACCTCTTGCAATTGCACTTCTAACACCCTTATCTTCCATTTTTAATAAACCTCCAATAGTAGTACCTCCTGGAGTACACACTTTAGCCTTTAATGCAGCTGGATGTTCCCCAGTTTCAAGTACCATCTTGGCAGTACCTTCCATAACTTTAGCAGCCGACATTTGTGCAATATCATATGGCATACCCATTCTAACAGCACCATCAATCATGGATTCCATCATTAACAAACAGAAAGCTGGACCAGAACCAATCAATGAAGTAGCAATATCCATATTCTTTTCTGGAATCTTAACAGTCATACCAACAGTATCAATCAATTTCATAACTATTTCTTGTTGTTCTTCAGTTACTTCTGAAGCAAATGCAATTGCAGCAGTACCACATCCAAATCTAGCAGGAGTATTGGTCATAACTTTCGCAACATATGGAGTAAAAATTGATAATTCTTTAATTGTAGTACCTGCTAACAAAGAAATCAATAATTGTTTTCCAGTTAATGCATCTTTAACTTCATTATAAATAGTTTCATACATAAATGGTTTACATCCTAAGATAATAACATCAGCTTGGGCAACTGCTTGTCTATTTCTTTCAGCACCAGCTGAAATCTCAACAATTTCCTGGCCAGCAAATACTTTCTTTAAGTTTTCTTCTTCGGTTGGGATTGTACAAGCAATAAGTTTCTTTGGATATGGGTCAAATTTTGATTTTAAAATGGCAGAACTGACTGCAGTTCCCATAACACCACATCCTAAAACAGCAATTGTGTAATTCTTCATTATTTATCTATATTATTAAGTTTATCGACTTTGGTTGAACCAGTGTGGTTTTTTGATATTTATGAAAGAACCTTGGGGTTCATTTTATAGTGCTGGAGTCTCGATGAAAAATTTAGAAACCTCCATTTCGCGGATGAGTCAAACAGAAAGAGTTAGAGAGAGTACACCCCAAAACAAAAAATATCTTCGCTGTCACTATCCCTAATTGAAATTTTCTATTGTCGCCTCTCCCCCCACAACACTCCTCTACATTGAATCAGACTAAAGTCAAAAAGTCTGTTTGGTTTGTACAATGACTCCCAAATGACTAAATATCCTCTATATGAATGGAGATAGCGAAACCTGCCAATAATGTAGAGAAACTAAACCAACTACTTTTTCAAAACCTATCTTTCATTGAATGTGTATAGTTGTGTAGTTCATCAAAGTTGCCGAATCATAGTTTTCCACACAATCAAGGCCATTTTGGAATGATCGCTGGAATTTGTAGAATATCCAGGGCAATACGAACCACTTCAAAAGCATTAACATCCTCTGGTTTAACGGTGATATCAAAAGTTGTTCGAGCTCCTCCTTTTCAATGATATCTTTTGGGGGTATATTTTCTAGGATGGGGTTACAAGAGGCATTGCTAATATATATACCTTCGCATCTTCACTATTTTCTAAGCACTAGGGCTGAATGGGAGAAGCAAAATCTGCTACTTTTGATTGACGTTAGTGCTGGAAGTAAACCAAAAATCTATCTTGTTACATTTCAGAGAAGTGATAGGGCATTAACGGGAAAACATCCAACTTGATATTAAAATATGCCAAAGTTTGACTTACTATACATATAATCGAAAACGTTAGCTATATGCGTGTGCTACCATGCAAAAAAGAAATATCAACATTAAAGCCTTGCGATGAATAGAGTGCATGTAATTTGTTTCCTAATTAGGAACTCTAATTACACTCATTTGATAAAATTTTAAACCTCTGTCCATAAAGTGCCAAGTCATCATTGTTTGCATATTAGTAAATTCACTTATAATATATATATATAGAACTATATATATCACTATCCCTTTGAGACAGACCCCAGATCTATATCAATCCACATGATAAAATTGATCACAACACAATAAATTAGCACAATTTCACCTTTTGCTTGCTGAACCCAACCAACCCACCAACAACCTTTCCAAGGGAAAAAAAAAATTCAAAAAAAAAAATAGAACGTTTTTAAATCCGTCGTCAAGGCAGGTCCAGGGCACAATACCAAACTTGAATTGCAATATATCATTCCAATACTATATCTTTCGTCGCTCGAAACTTGCGCTCAAGTTGATACCAATATTAATATATTATTTGTTAAGTTCACTTGAATTTTTTTGTTCTGGTTACTAGTGCTGCTGCATTTTCACATAATTTTGCAATAATGATAAATTCAGAGACACGGTTTGATAAGAGTCTCCTAACACCATGTCCAATTTTGACGCCCACTGTATTGGAATTCGCCGATCCTATTGGATATTTATCATGCCCCAAAATAGCTGAATTAGGTTCAAAGTTCGGAATAGTGAAGATTGTTCCGCCTGAAGCTTGGAGACCACCAACTTCACTTTCGGAAAACTTTCGTTTTCATGTTCGAAAGCAGAGTTTGAATGATTTGGGTTTATTGAATAGATGTAGGAAATTCTTTCAGGATAATATTAACAGATTTTGGAAAATGAGACGGAAGAAGCAACTAGGACTTTATTTCACAGTAAATGATACCAAGGTGTATTACTATGATTTATATATTGAAGTTAGGAAACTTGGTGGTCCAGATAAGTTGTCAAAATTGAAGTGGCAGGAAATTAATGAGAAATACCATCAACCTAATAATTCAACAGCTATTCAAGAAGAATATGAAAAAAACATCTTCTATTATGACAAGTATCTAACTAATCACGGTGGGGATAGTGCCGAGTTCCCAGAATCAGATTCTGAAGATGAAACTGATAGTTGTTTGATTTGTAACAAGAATGATAACCCTCGTCAAACTTTATTATGTGACAATTGTAATAATCCATATCACTTGTATTGTTTACCGGTCCCTTTACAATCAGTTCCATCGGGGAAATGGTATTGTGATAAATGTCTAATTGGTACCGGTGAATATGGATTTGATGAAGATTTAGATACTTTATATTCCATACCTAAATTTTATCAACAATGTGTTGAATTTGATAACAATTTTACAAAACAATATAATAATGGAGTACCCTTAACTCTTGATACGATTGAAGAGAAATTTTGGTCATTTGTTACTTCTGAACATTCAAATATACAAGTCCCCTATGGGGCAGATATACATAATTTACGACCAGGAGAAATTAGTGGATTCCCAATGAAAAATACACCTGGGTTGAATACTGATGATCCCATGATACAATATTATATTAATCATCCATTTAATTTGACAAGATTACCATTTGCTAAAGGATCATTGTTGAACTATATCAATACAGCAATCTCAGGAATGACTATCCCTTGGATTTATATTGGATCTTTATTATCTACTTTCTGTTGGCATGTTGAAGATCATTATACTCTTTCGGCAAATTATTGTCATTTCGGAGCTACCAAGAAATGGTATGGTATTCCAGCTAATTATGCTGATCAGTTTGAAATATTGATGAAATCAATTTCTCCTGATTTATTTGCAAAACAACCTGATTTATTACATCAGATAACGACATTATTATCACCTATGAAATTGATTGAAAATGGAATTCCATGTGTGTATGCTGATCAAAATCCCAATGAATTTATTGTTACCTATCCAAGAGTATATCATGCTGGATTTAATTGTGGGTTTAATTTCAATGAAGCTGTTAATTTCACCATGAATGAATGGTTATCATTTGGTGCAAAATCAATTGAAGATTATAAACTTACAAAGAAACAAAATGTGTTTAGTCACTATGAATTGATTGAAAATATTCTTTTTAAATTTAATCGTCAAAAGGGAACAATCTCAAGTGTTGATATTGATTTAGTTAAGAATAGTTTGAAACAATATGAATCATTTGTATCTCAACAAAGTGATTTATTATTCCATATAGATAAAGTTAAATTTGCAGTAGAATATAAACCTGCAATTGATCGAAAATTGACTGAAGAAGAAAAATTATATGGAATGTATTATGATGATGAAGATGATAAATTATGTGATCAATGTAAGACCCATCTTTGTTATCAATATTGTGTGATTACGAAAGATAATCAGACTGAGACGAAGCTGGAACATTCAGAAACACAAGTAAAACAACTTCCCACTCCACCTAATCAAACACCTGCTTCTACTGTTGTGGATGTTGAAGGATTCCAACCTGAAGTTCATCCAAATGAAGAAATCAAGTCTGAAGCCCCACCAAAAGAAGAAATCAAGTCTGAGGACCCACCAAAAGAAGAAATCAAGTCTGAAGCCCCACCAAAAGAAGAAATCACCGAGCCAAAGCAAGCAAATACCGAGAATGGAGGAATAATAGCAGAATGCGTGATGGATGAATTTGATAAAGTAATAGACGAAGCTAAGAAACGTGCAATAAGTGAAGAAGCCAGTGAACAAGGTCCTAAACGTCGAAAATCATCGAGATTAAAAGCAACGGGTAGCAAACCAATATATAGTATTGATTATCTATCTGCTGCTACAAAAGTTAAGAAACCCGATACAGAACTGAATTCAAAAGGTGCAAAAGGGAGAATGATGAAGTCATCAAATGTGAGGAGCCGACAGAAGAAGGAACTTGTAGAGACCAGATTATGTTTAGAATGTGTACATAAGGTGTATGGTGGTGATAATTATTTGAATGTTCCTGCTAACTCCAAATTGGTTTATGAAAAGTATATTTCCCGTTTGAAGGATTTGATCAAGGAAACAAAGAGGAATCTTGAAGAAATAGTGTAATGATAATGTTGATCATGATATGATGCGGAAATTGGTGTAATGATAGTGTTTGATTTTTAAATTCGTTGGTTTGTATAATTGTAATTTTATATAGTTGTTAATATTCGTTGTAAGATTTAGATTTTGTAAGTAATATATAATAAAGATATTCTAATTGTTAATAATATATAATAATGCTATTCTCGTTGTTAATAATTATGTGTTTTAAGGTTTAGTTGATTTTTTTTACTAAAATTGTTGAAATATTTTTCGCAGCCAAATAGATCATTGAATTGATCGTAAAACGGTTAAGACGGATAATACGATGTAAACAAGACAACAAAAATGTAACGAAAGTTGAGAGAAGATTCATAATAGAAGCTGTTCTTGGAAACAAACTATATTAGATTACAAAAGAAGTGAAATCTCTACAATGTAGAATACACACTTTTGTTGGAAGACTCTTAAAGGGTTCACATGGAACACGTGAAACCGTGGATCAAAGAAAAACTGTTTTACTATTGTATTAGCGGATGAAGAGAAGGAACTCAATTAGTTAAGTAGGTAACTATATATAAGCATATTTAATGTATGTATGTATAATTTGATATTAGAGTGTTATGTTATGTGTTATTTGTATATAATTAAATTAGGTGTTATATTTGTACTATATATACTCGGAATATCATATATTATTAAATTAGATACTGCCCTTAATGTCCAATAAGAAAATGCGAATCGGTGTTGTCCATAGTTTAGTATTTAACAGTAGCTATAATACTCCTGCATATAACCCTCCTAGCTTTTTTTCAGTGATTTAATTGGCTATTGCATACATTATTGCATTGGGCGATTCAACGAAAAAATCTCTTAATAAATTTTCATCACTTTCCCGATTTTTTTTCAAAATTTTTGTTATAAACTTCTTTTTCTTTTTACTATAGAGGATTATCTTTAAATTACCAAAGTTATCAACGATGGTTCTTCCAAGATTATTTAACACTGCTTCACGCACTGCATTCAATGCTGCTAAGCGTAACCTCATGTTCTCAAGAGGTTTAGCTGCTGCTGCTCCAGCTCAAGGTAAAGTTAGGTATGTAATAAAAACAATTTCATCAACGACAGATTCAAGAAGGAAGTTTATAATGGGAAGAAAGGAAATTACAAAGTATCATTGATCAATTGCACTGGTCAGCATTCAAAATAATATGCTTTGAAATAATTAGAATCAATGGATACCAATTGGAATCTTAAATGAGATATAGATGCCAAGTTGAGGATTTTTCATGCTTGATACCAAATCACGTATGATTCCAATATATCAGTACTATTAAACTAGAATAATACGTTTACAATGTCGTCAACCAATACACCGAATCATTCAATCTAAATCGTTGTTCGGAACCCACAGTTTTCCGCCCCTCGTCCAATGAAATTTTTCAAATTTTTCGCTGGAAATTTTTTTTGTTGCACTTAACATTCAACGCACACCGAAAGAAATTTATGATACGCTACTGCGATACCATATGTCCTTTCCCCATTCTACATTTCTTTCAATTGTTTAAAGATCCTTGTTATACTAACAGTTATATCTTATAGAGCCGTTATCGGTGCCGTCGTCGATGTCCAATTCGAAGAAGGTAACTTACCAGCTATTTTAAACGCTTTAACCTTAAAGAACGGTGAACAAGACTTAGTCTTAGAAGTTGCCCAACATTTAGGTGAAAACACCGTCAGAGCTATTGCTATGGATGGTACTGAAGGTTTAGTCAGAGGTACTGCTGTCAACGATACTGGTGCTCCAATTTCCGTCCCAGTTGGTCGTGGTACTTTAGGTAGAATTATCAACGTTGTTGGTGAACCAATTGATGAAAGAGGTCCAATTGAATGTAAGCAAAGAAACCCAATTCACGCTGATCCACCATCTTTTGTTGAACAATCCACTGCTGCTGAAGTTTTAGAAACTGGTATCAAGGTTGTCGATTTATTAGCTCCATACGCTAGAGGTGGTAAGATTGGTTTATTCGGTGGTGCCGGTGTCGGTAAGACCGTCTTTATCCAAGAATTGATTAACAACATTGCCAAGGCTCATGGTGGTTTCTCCGTCTTCACCGGTGTCGGTGAAAGAACCAGAGAAGGTAACGATTTATACCGTGAAATGAAGGAAACTGGTGTTATTAACTTAGAAGGTGACTCCAAGGTCGCCTTGGTCTTCGGTCAAATGAACGAACCACCTGGTGCTAGAGCTAGAGTTGCTTTAACCGGTTTAACCATTGCCGAATACTTTAGAGATGAAGAAGGTCAAGATGTCTTGTTATTCGTTGACAACATTTTCAGATTCACCCAAGCTGGTTCCGAAGTCTCTGCCTTGTTAGGTCGTATTCCATCTGCCGTCGGTTATCAACCAACCTTAGCCACTGATATGGGTCTTTTACAAGAACGTATTACCACCACCACCAAGGGTTCCGTTACCTCTGTCCAAGCTGTCTATGTCCCAGCCGATGATTTAACCGATCCTGCTCCAGCCACCACCTTCGCCCACTTGGATGCCACTACTGTCTTGTCTAGAGGTATTTCTGAATTGGGTATTTACCCAGCTGTCGATCCATTGGATTCCAAGTCCAGATTATTGGATGCTTCCGTTGTTGGTAAGGAACATTATGAAGTTGCCACTGGTGTTCAACAAACTTTACAAGCTTACAAGTCCTTACAAGATATCATTGCTATTTTAGGTATGGATGAATTATCCGAAGCTGATAAGTTGACTGTCGAAAGAGCTCGTAAGATTCAAAGATTCTTATCTCAACCATTCGCTGTTGCTGAAGTTTTCACTGGTATTCCAGGTAGATTAGTCAGATTACAAGACACCGTCAAGTCCTTCAAGGATGTCTTGGAAGGTAAGTACGATCACTTACCAGAAAACGCTTTCTATATGGTTGGTGGTATCGAAGATGTTGTTGCTAAGGCTGAAAAATTAGCTGCTGAAGCTAACTAGATTTTTTGACTAATTGTTGTTTATAAAATTTGTCCATAATATTTCTACAGTTCTTAGTTACTTATTTTATCATTATTATTATTATTATTCTTAGTTACTACATTGATATATAGTAAACGAAAAATCATATTACGTTAATAAAGTGAAACTTTGTAGGAGATATTAAGATTTTCTTTAATCTGGGACCCATAGTTTTTAGCATATTTAACAATTTGCTTTGGATTCTAGATTTGATGGCAATTGAAATTTCCTTCCAGTGAAAAATTGTTTGCTGTCAAATTCTTTTTATGAAAAGCTATTTGTTCTTTAAGCTAACAACATAAATCATGATATCGTTAGCTGAAGTATGTAATATATAACAGTTCAATGTGTTGCAATTGCTTTTAAAGGTCATGCCTTATATACTAACTAACCATTTGTTCAGACATTTTCATTCCTTGACAATTCCAATATTGATTGGAAATCTGTCATTCTTGGTTTTACTGTTGGACAATTCCTCTTTGAAAACTATTTAGAATACAGACAATATCAAGTTCTTAAGAATAAATCACCACCAGCTTCAATCAAGAAGGAAGTTGATCAAGCTACTTTTGATCAATCTCAAGTGTATTCTAGAGCTAAAGCTAGATTTTCAATCTTTTCTTCAACTTTTAGTTTACTTCAAAATATTGCTATTATTAAGTACAATGTATTACCTAAAGTATGGTCTCTTAGTGGGGTTATAATGTCCAAATTTGCTTCTGTTTTACCTAAGTTAATGGGTGGCGTCATTACTCAATCTATCATTTTTGTCTTTACTTCCCAAATTTTGACTACTTTTATTGGTTTACCATTATCATATTATAAGAATTTTGTCTTGGAAGAAAAGTTTGGTTTCAACAAGCAGACTATTCAATTATGGATCACTGATATGTTGAAAGGAATTTCTCTTAGTATTGTTTTGGGTTCTCCTGTTATTGCTGGATTTTTAAAGATTATTGATTATTTTGGTGATAAATTCATCTTTTATCTTATGGGGTTCGTATTAATTGTTAACTTGGTTGCAATGACTATTATTCCTACATTAATCATGCCTTTATTTAACAAATTTACTCCTTTAGAAGATGGCGAATTAAAAACTGCAATTGAAGATTTGGCATCTAAACAAAAGTTCCCATTAACTAAATTATTTGTTGTTGATGGTTCCAAGCGTTCTTCTCATTCAAATGCTTATTTCACTGGATTACCATGGTCTAAACAGATTGTTTTATTTGATACATTAATTGAACATAATTCTACTGATGAAACTGTTGCTGTATTAGCTCATGAAATTGGTCATTGGAAATTGAATCATTTACCAAAGATGTTAATAATGAGTCAAGGACATTTATTCCTTATTTTTTCATTATTTTCGGCATTTATTCATAATAATTCATTATACAATGCATTTGGATTTATTGAACAAAAGCCAATTTTGATTGGATTTTTGTTATTCAATGATATTTTCCAACCATTAGAATGTATTTTAACTTTTGGCCAACATTTAATTTCCAGAAAACATGAATATGAAGCTGATAAATATGCAGTTGATTGTGGTTATTCTGAAAACTTGAGTAGAGCTTTAATTAAATTATCCAAGGAAAACTTGTCTGGATTGAATGCTGATTGGTTATATAGTTCTTTCCACCATTCTCATCCCATTTTACCTGAAAGATTGGATGCTATGGGTTATATTTCTAAAGAAAAGGTCTCTATTGACAAAGATGAAAAGAAGGAAGTAGAAACTAAGGAAGAAAAGAGTGATTAGAGTGTGTACTATAATATATATAAATTAGTTTAGAATTAGTGTATAAAACTTACAATTGCAAATATTTTGAGGGCACTATATTATTGCAATTGAAAAATCATAAACGTGTATTTTCTAACTCATCACATAAAAATCAAACAATAGTAAGATAAGATTTGTACACCAGTTATTTGCTACAGACACACAGACACACAGACACGCACACACACTAACAATGGCAGAACAACAGAGGCTAACACTTGAAGGATTGATGGGAAAGGAAACATCAATACGACGTAAAGATCCAGAAATGACTAACCCAAAAGTATGTCGAAGTTTCTTAGTTGGAACTTGTCCCCACGATTTATTTGTTGGTACTAAACAAGATTTAGGCAAATGTCCATTATTACATTTACAAAAGCATAAATTAGAATATGAATATCGTACAAAGAAACTAGGAGAGAAATTTCCAGAATTAGAATATGATTATTATAAACAATTACAATCCTATATTCGAGAATTAGATAGAAATATTGCCATAGCTACCAAACGATTAGAGCATACTCCCGAAGAGAAAGCAACAATTGAAAAGGTCACCAAGGAATTAGATGATGTGGATATAACCATTGGACTAATGATTCAAGAAATCGAGTTTTTAAGTTCAACCAATCAATCAATAAAAACATTGGAACAATCAATTAAATTGAATGAATTATGTGAAAAGAGAAACAAATTGGCTCAACAAGCACGAAATATTGTTGAGAATGTTGGACAAGCTTCTCAACAGAAATTACAAGTATGTGATGGATGTGGTGCTTATTTATCTCGATTGGATAATGATAGAAGATTGGCTGATCATTTTGTTGGGAAGATTCATTTAGGTTATGTGCAGATGCGACAATCATATGATGAAATGAATCACAGGTACAAGAGAAGTGGATATGTATAGTAATATTATATACTTTGGAGTGTATTCTTATTGCGTTGTAAATAAGAATAAACATGAAATGATTATATGGTGGTGCTACCATATTACCAAATTATTTGTTAATGAAGTTAATAAATATCCTCCTAATAATTACACTGTTTCTCGCTATGACTGATAATCCTAAGTAAAAGCTAAAATATGGCATACCTCATAGAGTTAAGCATCAGATCTTCTTGGGCCACAAATCCCCGAGGAATTACCATACCTACAATGATAATGATAGTGGCAACGTGATGGTGCCTGGTGGTGCCGGGTGGTGGTACCACTGGCCGGTGGTAAAGCTTTCAGAGCAAAAAAAGAAAAAATGATTTTTATTGGGAGTTGCAAAAATGACTCATGTGGGATTAATTATGGCCCCATTGTATGAGATTACCTTTATATGAGCCACACTTGAGAATAACTTGTTACAACTATGAAGAAGTATCAGTTAATAGGGAAGCGAAGTCGAATACTATCACCATTTAAGTCCAAGAAAGCTGCTCAAGCCAACTATCCAATACTCCACTTGTGTTCATTACCATTGGAGATTATACTATTGATATTAAATCAACTTGATTTCAAACAGTTGCTTAAAGTTGGTCTAACATGTAAGCATTTTAGTCAAATCATAAACAAGCATTTCTTGTATAACAATATCAAATTTGATTCACCAAAACAATTTCAACGGTTTTCTTCTAATCATTTATTAACTAATGTAGTAAGTAATAAGATTAATTACTTGACTATAGTTGAGTTCAAAAACCCACAAATAAAGCTGTCATCAAATTATAAGTTAAATATTGCCGGTACTTATAAAATTGAACGTAATCAATCACAAGATGAATTAAATCATGAAGTTTTCATCAATGCCCTAAATAAATTATTCATGGAATCATTTGGTTTAAAATGTATTGTTATTAGTGAAATTTCTCCAGATTTCCAATTTCCTGATAATGTCCAACAAAATCATCAACAAGTGATATCACGTTTCTTGAGGAATAAAAAAGCACCCAAACCAAAACGAACATTGGAGAAATTGATCTTGAAGACTCAAACTGGTTGGTCTATCCCATTCAAATATTCTCATATTTCATTAATTTGCAATCATTTTAATTTGATTAATCAACTTCATTTAATTAATTTTATAATTGATGATACGAAACCAATTGTAGCGCATGGCGGTGAAAATACTTCAGAGAGGGTGGTGGATATCGAAAGTGTAGTCATTGATTCATGCATTTACACCAACTCGTTCAAGAAATCTAAAACTAAGCCAACTTCAAGTGCTATATTTGAGAATGTTAAACGACTAGAACTAAAGAAGATTGCTAATGACAACTCATTATCATTGATTGACTATATAAAATTAAACAATTCTAAATTGGAACATATTTGCATTGATATTAATTCAAGCTTGTTTTACTTAGATGGCCAATTCAATTTTGGCAAGTTTAATCCATTTTTCAAGATTATATGTGGAAGATTAGGCGGATATAAGAATATTACGACAATAACATTGACCAATTTTGGATTATTCGAATATCTTAAACAAGTTGATGACCAAAGTGATGTTGATTCTTGGGTCGAACCACCAACGGATAATTTTGAGACTTTTATCAGGTATATTTCTCAAATACCGAAACTTATCATAATCTTAACCGAATCAGTTAAAAAAGTGAACACATGTGTACGTTGTGGTCATACCGAACCACATGCAGATAAACTTATTGATACCTTGTCCAGATATGAATGGAAAGTATTATTGTCACAATTAGAGATTAATGAAGAGAACTCAATGAAGATATTTAATCGAAAGCATAAGCTAGTTTACAATTCGTCTTCATACATTCAAAAAAGATAAGCAACGAAATGCTCGAAGAAACTAACAAGAGTTGTAAATATAGGTATAAATGAAACTGTATTTCTTCCTGGTACAAAGAGAAAAAAGTTTTAATTAAATAGACTACCATATAACTTCTTGAAGGAGTTGGCCACTTTTTGAACCACACCGATGAATCCACCTTTATCTTCATCGTTCTCATCATAATATTCATCTCCTCCTTGAGAATCATCACCACCTTTCTCAGCTTCAGGATTTTGAACACCGGCTTCTGGATTTTCGCCAGTAGCTGCATTTGTTTCTTTACTCTTAGTATGAGTGGAAGAAGGTGTTATTGTTTGAGTTGTGACAGTTGTAGGCGGTGGATTATTATGTCCTGTTCCATGTTGTTCATGAACATTTAGGTCAACCAAGATATCAATTGATGTAAGTGTAGTACATTTCTCACCATTGACTTGATAAATATTAAATTTCGATTCTAAATCCAGAGGTTTCAATTCAATATAAGATCCATGCTTAACGTGAACACCACCTTCAATCAAATTTTCTGCTAATGACCTGGGGATACCCAAAGAAGTATCTATATTTGGATATGATTCTTCACATTTAGGAATTGAAGATTTATATTGTTTCAATTTATTTTGAATCAGTTTTGCATTAGCTTTCATTGAATTTACAACAAATGAATAATCTAATTCAGGTAAGTTATCAAATTGTTTCTTTAATTGAACGAAATCTCGAAGTAATTTCACATCACCATTAGGTAATATTTCAACTAATCCGTAATTATTGGGTTCTTGAGTAAATTCATATACTAAACCACCACTGAAAACATCAATCATATCATTAGTATATAACACGGGAACTTCATCGAAATTTCTAGGCAACACTTCATTACATCCATATTCACTAAAGAATATAGGTTTAGTGAATTCACGATAATCATCAACCAAAATATTATAACCACTGCTATAAAATGTTTGTTCACCACACCATTGATATGAATTCACACCATAAAAATCAACAGATTCATTAGGATTGTCATCACTGCATTCCAAATATTTAGCTAATGACATTCTATAATTCAAATCATCAGCAGCACTATATCCTACTGGAATTTGTCTTGGTGAATTGATTTGGATATAAGTTTTAATATCTCGGACCATACCCTTGATATATACTGGAGATGCTGTTGCTGAGATTGGATCATTAACGATTTCATTTCCAGCAATAAAACCCAAAGTATTGTTATAATGAGAAAATTGTTCGACAATTTTGAATACATTTTCAAGATAATATAGATTATAAGTTGTCCAAGGTTCATAACGATTTAAATGATGATTAGGTAATGGTGAATTAACATCTAAAACTAGATAAATACCCGCTGCAGCCAACATTGTCATACATAAATCATGATCCAAATTAGCATTGACTGAATAGATTCGGATGGTATTTATACCCAATTCTTGGAATAATATTATATCACGAGCACATACTTCGGGGTCAGATAAAGGATCTTTATTACTGGATACTGCAGATGAACCTCCCGGTTGATAATCTATTCCTTTGATATAAAACTAGGGGGTACTTGTTAGTTAGTAATCTTGAATAGAATGTATTTATAATGAATAGCAACATACTGGTTCTTTGGTTATACTGTCAACAAAGAAATGACCATGGATGGTTATTGGATGAACGTAAGCGCCAACGTGATTAATGAAAGTTAATATGAATACTAGTAGGATGACAGAATTGATAGATACTCTGTTCCTTTTAATTGATGTGTATGATATTGTATTTAGAAATCTATTCATGGTAATTGTGAAGGGAGATTGTGTTTGGTGACTTACTACTGCAGTGTAGTTGATTGAATGTGATTGTACGTACATTTGATATTTTTTTTTGCAATCACAATGAAATCTTTTTGTTTGCATCCAAAGGAACTCTCCATCAATATTCACAAAATGAACAATTTTGTTTAATTAACCCCGCCAAAAATCATGCTTGATGTGAGTTAAAGCTCATAGTAAGAACTAATATAGTCAAGAGCGATAAGAATATTTCACTTATGATTCTTATGCTATGTGTGTAAACTTGATCGGTTTGTTATGCTAAATGTGAACTTAATTGGATTCTTGCACCTATTAACACGTGAAACTGTTATACTTTGTCATCGGCGATGAATAATTGATGCTGCTACATAATTGTTGAAACTAAGAAATAGTGAAGATAGAACTTTGTCGCAAATATTAATTCGTTATTATCCGAGTTTCAAATAATACTATTATAGTTATTAGTCAAAAATATTGTTTGCAACTCGCTGTCTCTATAATTATTCACCGGGAGATAATCTCCTACTTGAGAGACACACATTATGAAGCAAATAGTTTAATTATCAATGTTTGAAATTCATTCTTACAAATCTCAATTTGTAACATGTGCAGATATTTTGTTTGTGGGGTTAACTCTGAGTTTTAGGTGTTCTTATGTAAAAGAGATGTCATAGGTAGTAGAACAGTATGTATTAGTTATGCTGTTCTTCACATAGATCCACTTCTCATTGACAGTATCACTCGTTGTTCTTCCAGCTCACACTAGGTGTCACACTAGGTATCACACTAGGTGTCACACACTTTCTCTTTTCATTTTGGTACAATCTAATTTCTTTTGTTTCGGCATCTTTTCGGTTAAAATGGGCACATGGGATTTATTGAAATATTTATCTTGTGGTTCTTTTTTTGTTCTGCTTATCCAAAAAGGGAAATGCTATCCGAGAAATTATGTTGGAAATTGGTATTACTCCACTCAAAAGGGTTTTGTAGGGAGAGGAGTTTTAACTATATATATATGTATATATATTATCATGTGCATATTCCCATAAAGTAATTAGTAGGAGAAAATCTTTATTTCTATTTAGTATTTACAAAAATTCAGAAATTATGACCATCACTAGAAAACAATTACAACCATTGAAGGCTAACATTGATACCTTAATCACTAAGCTTACCAATCCTGATAATAGTACAGGAAAATTAACAGCTCCAGCTATATGTATTGGTTTATCTAACGATAAAGAAACTTTGTATTTAAATAGTAATGGTGTTCGTTCATTAGAAGATCCTAATTCTAAAATTGACAATGATGCTATCTTTTCATATTTTTCATGTACCAAATCATTGACAGCAATGGCTACTTTGATTCTTTATGAACAAGGGAAATTATCATTAGATGTACCATGTCATAAATATTTACCTGAGATTGAATCTATTGGGATTGTAGAACCTGGATCAGTTGATAAACAAGGGCAATATATTAAAGAACCTAGAAAACCAACGGTTCCAGTGACTATTCGTCATTTATTATTACATTTATCAGGATTTTCATATGGATTTTTAAATCCTGAGTATTATAAGTTGATTACAAAGGGGGAGAAGATGGATCCTATTAATCCACCTAGAGAATTTTTCAGTATTAAAAAGACGCCATTGGTGCATGAACCAGGAAGTGAATTTATGTATGGACATAGTTATGAATGGTTAGGTTTCATTGTTCAAGCAATCACGGGCAAGCCTTTAGGTGAGTTTTTGAAAGCCAATGTATTTGATCCTTTAGAAATGAATAGTTGTACTTTTCATTTAACTGATTTAAGTAAATTAGTTAAAGTTCATTATCGAAATACGGATGATTCACTTAATTTAATGAAAAGATTTGCTATTCATCCTAATCCAATTTTAGATTTGGGTGGACAAGGATGTTTTGGTACTGTAGGAGATTATCTTAAGTTTTTGAGGGTATGGTTAAATTACGGGAAATCTCCAGATACAGGTATGCGTATTCTTAATAAATCTACAGTTGAATGGGCTATTCAAAATCATTTACCAGGACATGTTAATATTGAATTTCAAGGAATGTTACATAATGAAGATGAAAGTTTTGTACAAGATTCATTTTCATTGACTGGAAATGCAATCAATATGAATCAATTACATACTGGAAGACCCAAGGGGTGTTTATATTGGAGTGGATTAGGTAATTTGTATTATTGGATAGACTTTAAAAATAAGATTTGTGGATTTTATGCTGGTCAATTATTACCATTTATGGATGAATATGTATTTGATGGGTTTACACAGTTTGAAACATATGTTTATGATGCTATAAGTGAATCAAATAAAGAACAAGAGAATGTACAAAGTGGCAAACTTTAGAAAGAGTACTACTGTGTATATGTTAAGTGTCTTTTCTTCTTTTAGTTTCTATATCAAAGGAAATATCTACTACTAGGTAGTTATATATATATATATGTATATGCATAGTATAGTATACATTGTTTATACGATGAAGTCCATGGAGTCAGAGGCAGTTGTTATTTTATCAAATTTCAAGGCTGTGAGTGTTTACTACTGTGTGAGTTTGTTAGTGTGTGTTTTTTTCTGCTGCTGTTGGATTGTTGTGTAAGATTCTAAGATTTTTGTTTTCTACAATCAGGATTTTTATGTAACTTAAAGGATTACACTTAAGTTACATAAAGAAAGGGATTATAACAAGAGCTATTAGAATAATGACTAATAGTAATAGCAATAGTACTAGCAATAGTAATAGCAATAGTAATAGTAACCGCAATAGTACTAGTAATACAACTAGCACCACCACTACTACTGTTTCTCAACAACCATATCATCGTATATACAATGGTAATAATCACTCATCACTCCCGTCTAATCCACCAACTTATGATGAATTAATAACAACAAATCCAACACCACCAATAGAACAATTTGAAATAGACGATAGTTTCTTTGATTACGAAGAAGATCATCATCTATACAATGGTCAAAGCACATTCTTATCTTTAAGTAATAGAGCTATAACCATTATAAATGATAATGTTATTAATCCAATATCTAAACTTATGGATCCTTTATGCGAAGGCTATAAATATTTCCAATTACAATACGAGAAATCAATATTAAAGTTAGGTAACCCATTAGTTGTCAAGAGGTTGTTGTACGTTGCTTTCATCATGACAATAATATTCTTCATTACCAAATATAATACAAATGATAGTATAAAGGGTACAAGTGGTGGAGGTTCATCCTTCAATCTGGGTAAACTTTATGATGTTGATAAATTACAAGATTCAATTCATAACTTTATAGATCGTAAAATGATGAAAGATAATTTGGAATATTTTAGTTCTATGTCACATATTAGTGGAACCAAAGGTGATTTAACTTTTGCTAAATACATTGAGAGGTTAATGAAGAATAATGGTGTCCACAACGTTGAGTTTAATGAATTACAAAGTTATACCAATTATCCTAATGAAAAAGATACTTATATCAAGTTATCTGATGGGAGTTTTGAAGCCAAATTACATGAAATGGATAAAACCGATATGCAATATTTGGCTTATATGCCAAATAGTTTAAACACTGAAGAAATTAAACTGAAATATGTATATTTAAATTATGGTTTGGAACAAGATTATGAAGCTCTTAAATCAAACAAAATCCAATTCAAACATAAAATTGCCTTAATTAAATATGGTGGAGATATCCCAGAAGCAAATAAAGTGAAACTTGCACAAGATAAGCAAATTAAAGCAGTGATTTTCATATCACCAAAATTTAAAATCGCCGATGAAACCCATGAGGATGTTATAATCCGTGAAAACGTTGCTTTAACAAGAGTTTCATCTGGAGATGTTTTAACCCCTGGTTGGTCTTCCGAAGATGGATATATTGCCAGGTTATCTTGGGAAAAATCCCCAACTACCCCCAAGATCCCCACTATTCCAATCTCTTATAAAGATGGACAAGCATTAATTAAAAAATTAGGCCGGAAGGGAATTAAATTTGACGACGGGTCATATAGTGGAAATGATGACGATGATACAAATTTCGAGATTCAAATGAAGATAACAAACTCCGTACGTGAATTACATCCATTATGGAATATTATTGGAACAATTGAAGGTAGAGAGCAAAATAACAAGGCAGTTATAATTGGTGCAAGTAGAGATTCCTTATGTTATGGAACCATCTCTAGTAATACTGGCACTGTTGCATTGTTGGAATTAATCAAGATTCTAAGTTCTCTTCAAAGAAAATTCCAATGGAGTCCAACTAGATCTATCCATTTTATTTCATTTGGCGGCACAGAATACAATTTGGCAGGTAGCACTGAATGGATTGAGAATCGACGTGAAGAATTATCTAAACAAGGTTATTTATACATTGATTTATCCGATTTAGTATCTGGAGATACACTCACAATTAATGGTCACCCGTTCTTACAAAGTGTTATTCGAAATGAAATAGACAAAATTAGAAGTGGTCAATTATATGAATTATTACATCGTAAACAACCTGATATCCCAATAGGTAACAATCTAATTGAATATAAGAATTATTTGCCATTTATTAACCTTCTTAATATCCCATCATTAGAAATGAAATTCATAGGAAAAGAACAATATCCCAAAAATTCATGTTTTGATAATTTTGAAAACTTCCAAAAATTAAAAATCGATAATGATATGAACAAACATGCTCAAATAGTTGAATTATTAGCTCGAATAATTTTGAAATTCGCCGAAGATCCATTAATCCCATATTCATTTGAAGATATTTCCCAATCATTAGAACATTCCATCAAAGATGTTGAATCTTATGCCCCCAACAGCCTTTATTTCGAACCATTATTCAAATCAGTTACCATATTGAAAGAAATGGGAAACAGATATGAAAAATGGAGACAAGAATGGACAAAGTTTATATATGAATCAAATGGAATTGAACCTAATATATATACTTTAACTCGATGGAAATGGAATGAAAATATGTTGGAGTTTAATGCTAGGTTCTTGAAACCTAATGTGACACCACAATCTAGTCATCAAGGTAGTGAGTTGACGAGACCGGGATATTTGAATCGATTATTTGGTGTGGGTTATGATTCGCCGTTAAATAATAATAAAGATCATGAATGGAATACGTTCCCAGAGTTAAGAAGTTTGGTGAAGGAATATGATTTCGGTAAGGCCCAAGAGGAAATAAATTCGTTAGCGGTTTGTATAGAGAATGCTGCTCGGGAGTTTATGACTTTAAATTAGCAGGACTATAAATAGTTTAGAGATACGTACAAACTTCATATAGTATATAATTATATTAATTACCATTTTTACTTGTTTATCTACAGCTCTATTAATCTAACCAAATCTTCTAAATAGTAATCATGGGCTCTATTGAATTCATCTAAATGACGAACAGCATTCGTCAAATTGATTAAATATTCCGAATTCAATCCACTTGGTCCACGGGATGTTTTGATAACTTTGGCAGTTTGGTCAATTGATTCCGGACCTACAAATGCCTCATTATCAATGGTTCCAATATAGATCATACTTTCAATATAATAATCACCAGTCTTTTCATCCCTAGGAATTTCCTTCATTACTTGCTTCGACAATTCTGTATCTTCAATATTCAAAATATGAAATGGAACCAAATGGGTAGAATATCCATTTTGTTCCCTAATATCCAAATATTCCTTCACTTTTTCAATATTTTCTTTACCACTAATATAATATGCAACACCCCATACTTTTAAATCATCCTCATGTAATTGACTTATTCTATATCCAACATCCAAAATCTCACCACCATCATCATTTTCTTCTTCTTCTTCAACCAAATCAGTCTCTCCTCGATGAGATTTTAACTCATACATATGTAAATCAGCATGAAACCTATCATATTTCTTCAAATCGTCCAATGAAACAAGTGTGACTACTCGACCGGGAGATTCCGGTGTACCGCGATGATCATTTGAACTTTGCCAAAATCGACGAATAAAACCCTTGAGATAGCCTGTGACTTTGAATGAAACGTGTGGGGGTGGTTTGAATATAAGACTGCCGTAGCCTATTATCCACATTCCTTGTTTGATAGATGTTGTTGATGATGTCATTTTCTTTTACTGTAGTTTCGAAAGAGAGAGTAAAGGAGATACGGTTTGGGGAAATGTTGTTGGATGGTGTTCTTCTTTATTCATAACCTTTGGGGGTGGGTAATGAAAATTACTTATATACAGGATGGCTGCAACTGAAGCCACAGTTCTTTCTTTCACATATAGGTATGTTACAAAGTGATTGAAAAAGATTTGGTTACTTTTAGGGTTCTAGCAAAAATAGATGTTGTATAATAGGGTAGATATGTACTTATGTTTCCCAACATAGAAAAAAGTGTTATCTGAATTGATACATAGATACAACAAATCTAAAGATGACGGCACTCAAGTGAAATAGTGGGATGTACATTATCTGATGTAATAATGGATACAGTTACTGACTCAGAGGGGCGGGGGAAGCACATGCTAAGAATTCAACAAGAAATGCCTTTGTAAACGATGAAGTAGTTAGTGTTTAATGTAATCAACCATTCATTTCTGTTCTCTCTCTATATATAACTAAACTTAAATGCCATTTTAACAGTATCAATAATCTTTTGCTTTAAATTATTTCGATTAACTTTGATAAATTTTTGAGCAAGGAATGTTAATATTAAAACAATGATAATTAATAATGAATTGTCTTTAAGATACACTTTCAACAAATCAAAAAGATACTTTAATTTATTACCCAATTCTTGTAATTTACCAGAATTTGTATCCACCACAGCTCTAGTAGATTCTGTAGATGTTGAAGAAGAAGTAGTTTCATTGGCATACTGTTTTTGAATTTCTTTTAATGATTTGTATTTCAAATTTTGTTGTTTTTGTAATTCTTGCTGCTTTACTAATTCTTGCTGTTTAAGTTCTTGTTGTTGTTTAAGTAATTCGTCTTGTATCTCTTGTTGTTTTTTCAATATCGATTGTTTATTCTGTTTAATCTCATTTAATTTATTCAAGTAGTGATTTTGATCACTGAATATCGATGTATTAGTATTAATAATCAGTTCCGCCAATTTAAATTCATCAAAAGTAGGTAATATTTCAAATACAATTAGATTCATAAGTTTTGATAAATATTTATCTTGATTATTATCACCACCACCACCACTTCTAGTTACAATTTCTTTTAAATCTTGTAAATAATTATGTTTATCTCTAATGAGTAATTGATAATTTGAAATATACATCAAATGTAAATTATACAAGATTTCATTGGGGATATAATCACCATAAATCATTGTTAATTGATTAATCAATTCATTACTGGTGATTGAATTAATAGCAATATTTATACGATGACTTCCATTATCATCATCATTAATATTCTGCTGTTCTTTTAATAATACACCAACTTCTATAATATATAGGTTTATGATTTTGATGAATAAATGTTCAGATATAGTCTGATTATTGAATTCTTGAAAACTTTCTTTGTATAGTTTATGAATCAATTTGAATGATGATGATAATTGTTTGTTTTTGAATTGTTTTAATGATAATTTGTAAATTTCTTCCATTTGTTTATTATTAGAATTGATAGTGCTGGATAATGATAAGGATCCTATTGATGAGTCCATTTTTTGCTGTTTCTGTCTCTTTACTGGTGGTGGTCTTTTTTGTTTGCGGGATATGTGTAAGTATACTCTCTGGTGGTAGACAATGATGAAATGGGGGAATTGTGTTAATTAATACACAAATTAATTGATCCAAAACTTTCATTCCCTCTCCCCCTCCCCACACACACCCACACAAATTTAATCGATAATTATACTTTTACAATAATAACCGAGGTTTATTAATTGCATCAAATAATTCAAAAAAACCCGTTTTGACGACGACTTCACTTACTATTGTTAAAACTTTCAACACCAAGAAAATCGCTCTAACAACAAAGAATATTACAATGGGGGTGCTCTCTTTCTAAAATGCAACGCTATATAAATACAAAAAAAATACAAACTGTTATATATATATATAAATCTACCTAGTTATATTCCGTCAACAAAAAGAATGACATAAAATGAAATGAAAATAATAAACTCTAGCAAATGCCACAATAATCTACTCCTCTTCATCATCATCGTCTCTTCTATCACTTCTCAACTGTCCCAACGCCATCAATCTCCTTCTCTTCTCAAACTCAGTCTCCTCATCTTGACCGATTTCATCGTCATCATCATCGTCATCATCATCATCATTCTCGGAATCTTCAGATAACTCACTATCTTCCTCATCATCCAGATCAGTAATTTCAGAAGGAGGTGGAGATACTTTCCTCTGCTTCTTACTCAGAAGATTTAACATTCCAGATAATTTCGCTTCAAGATTAGCACTAGGACCAACTCTATGTTCTTGTTCTTCTTCTTCATCTTCCTCATGAGGAATAATTTTATCCATACCACCAACTTCAAGATCTTCCCCAACAACAGAATGCGAAACTTGAATATCAGGAACTCTAGTTGTAGTATTTCCTGTTTCTACAGCTGCTGTTCTCAATCCAACTAACGACATAACTCGACTCACAATCGTACTTGAACGTGTTCTTGATCCAGTACCACTAGGACCCTCACCCAGAGTGGTGGTGGGTTTATTCTTATAATTATGATGATGACGATTTACTTTATATCTCCGTATAATCTCACCTTCATCATTTTCAATCAAGATTAAATCATCAACTTGATGAGCAAACACCTTTTTCCGATTTCGTTTATGGACAAATGCCTTTTTACCAATTGATCTACTGAGTCGTTTAGTTAATGGTATATTATTACTACTACTTGTTGTAGATTCAGTTTCTCCATGAGGTTTTTCCTGTTGTTGCTGTTGTTGCTGTTCGAGGCATTCTTCATCTTCGACAGTACTATATTGTGTAAGTCGACGTTCAAGGGATCCTTGAGAATGGATACTGTGAACGTCACCAAATGGACCTGTGAATCCAGCACCAGAAGCACCAGCAGCGGTAGCTTCCGTGGTAGTAGAAGGTGCTAATGGAAGTTTCCCTGGTTTTATGGTAAGTTTCAAGGTATCCATAATTTCACCATATTGATCTTCAATAATAATCTCATCACCATCTTGATATGCCACAGTTGCACGAGGTTTCTTTTCTTCTTCAGTTGGTGGTCGTTCTCCATATTCCGACAATCCCGAAGTTTTATTTGGTAGTGAACCCGAAATGAGATGCGTATGTTCTGATGATGGGGAACTTTCGATTTCCTCACGTTGAATAATTGGAGGTTCTTCTCGTGGCTGTTGTTGTTGCTGATCTTGAGTTTGAGATGATGATGGATGTGGACGTAATCCCAATTGAAGGAATTCTGATACTGGTTGTTGTCGGATAGTCTCGGTTTCTTCATTATTAGGCTCTCTTGTTGTGACTCTAGATAATGTCTTTTTTAACACTTCTGCACTTCTACTCTTTTTCTTCTTGTGTCTTTTTCTTCTTGCTCCACCAGCAGGACGAACTTTAATACCACTAGTTTCCACTGATGAAAATGGTGCGGCAGCTCCACCGACGACGTTACTGCTGCTTTCCTTTTCTTTCATTTCTGTATCTACACGATGTAAACTGAATGAAGTACTTGCTTTATCTAATTTCTGTAGTCTTGACATCCAACTTGGAGTTGTTTGTTCACCAGTAGTAGCGGTGAAAGACATTGTAATTGCCATTCTATTCAATCTTTTACCCAAAGTTAAAACCGCCACTGAAGATCCATGTACAATTATACTTGTGATTACCACAAAACATACAATTGGCCAAATGGTAGCTAATAATTGATAATGAGGGAATGATTCATCAGGTAAATGGGCCAAGGGAGTTTCTTCACCAGTATAATGTTGTTCTAAATCTTTTCTTGCCAAAATAGCTGCAAATATTGCTCCAACACCAATAGGACCAAAATGACCACAAAATAACGCTTCTCTCCAAGTTTTGACATCGGGAGTTAAAGGTTTGAAAGCAATGACGGCAGGTAGACGACGTAAGAAGATGATGACAAAGGCAAGCACGACTAATCTCCATACATCTAATCCCAAATGAGGGGTATTAAATTGAGGCCAGGGGATAATTGCCCCAAAATAAACAAAAAATGATAAATTTAATAATAAATCAATAACGGTAGAAACGTGAGATTCTTCAGTTTTTTTAGCAAAATCACCATTCCAACCAAAAGAAGTACCGGCAACAAAAGATACTAATAAATCATCAACACCCAACATTGAACCAATTCCAGCTGAATTAAATGCAAGAAAAACAAATATTGCCAAGAATGATTCACGATCAATTAAATTTTTAATCTCAGCAAATGTAACTAATTTGCGTAAAGTGAAACCAAGTACAAATCCCAATATACAACCAAATATACATTCCCATAAAATTGTTAATGTAAACCAATCTACAAATACTTTTGTTGGATCATGAGGATGAATAATTAGGTTCAAAGCTAAAAAGATGAATGGGAATGCCATACCATCATTACAACCAGATTCTGCAGTTAATAAATTTCTTAAATGACCAGGAACTCTTTGAGCGAATTTACCTTTACCAACAACCGCAGCAGCTAAAATGGGATCGGTAGCAGTTACACAAGCAGCAACTAATAAACCATCACTAAAGGAAAAATGGGGTATCAATAACCAAATGAATAAACCTACAGTTAACCAACCAAAAGTCATTACTGGTAATAAAAAGATTGCCACTGATAACCAATGTTTTTTCATATATTTTCTTGGTAATTCAACAGCAACAGCAACAATTTGAATACATAATACTATACGACATATTTCCAAGGTGATATAATCTGAATTACCCCAACTAACAGGATCAAACCAATTTAGACAATGAGGTCCTATAATGAGACCAGCTATAGTTGCAACTGTAGCTTCACCAATGTATAAACGTTCTTTAACAAATAAAGATACTAAAGAAAAGAGGGTACTGAATATACCAATGCAAGCATAGGCTATATGGGGTGCTTGTAATTCTAGTTGTGCCCAAACCATTTATGTGTAATGTATCATACGTGTGTGAGGAGGAGGAGTATGAGTTTTTCTCGGGTGTATGTTGGATTGGATGTATATATGAATATATATATAGGAAGGGGTAGTTAGTTAGTTAGTTAGTTAGTTAACGAGTTTATTATGAACTAAACTGTGATGGGGTTTTAATATGATTTAATTCTTTTTTTTTATTTTTATTTTTTCTTTTCCAAAAGTGTGATATATAAAATTATGTATGAAATATCAAAAAGTATTTAGTAGTAATATATAAACTATGTATAAGTAAACACCCAAAGGAGTAGTACAATTAGAATATGTATATATATGCAATATACACACTTTCAATAGACACACATTCAATATACACACAAACAATATATACACACACATTTCATATATTACTTTTCCACTTGCTATCTCTCTAATAGAAATTTACTCTCATTAATCTACCCCTGCCAAGACTTTCTTTCTTTCTTTCTTCTATTGAATTTGAATCTTAATGATTGACACAATCCAACAATAGCATCCAACAACCAGCTTGGTACTAATACATTTAGTTTATCAAGTTCATATAATTAACCTTATACTATTCCCCCCAGATTTTACACCTAATTAATTAATAAAACAAAAAAATATGTAACCCATAGGAAGTAACTATTTAATATTCTCATTATTATATTCCACCATAACCTATACTAAGGTTGAGATCTCTCTTGTATATCTCTTATATATATATACATATATAAATATACATATATATATACATATATATACAATTTATACAATATTTATATATACACATATATATACAATTTATACATATACATAATTTATACATATACATATATATATGTTCGATTGTTGCAAAAAGAAATCTTATTTTTTATTTTTTATGAGGCTTAGAAAGATAAGATTAAATTAAAACAGTTTTTATTTTCTGTACTGGAATTAATAAATAAAAAATAAATTAAATGAGAATAACAAACATCCTTTAAACAATAACTTATAAACTCTAATGGTAGCTAATATAAGAGTATATCGTGGATAATCCATCCACTAATGGTGATTATGCACATTATATAACATCATCAAAATGGGGGAGGGGGGAGGGGTAAATAATGACCAGGTTATTAAATATATATATATAATCATATATCCTTTCATTTTTTACACCTTTTAGGTTACGTGTCTTCTTAAAGGTTAGGAATTCTCTCCGTCACTCACTCTCTCTCTCTCTGTCTCTCTCTCTCTCTCTCTCTGTCTGTCTCTCTCTCTCTGTCTGTCTCTCTCTCTCTCTGTCTGTCTCTCTCTCTCTCTCTGTCTGTCTCTCTCTCTCTCTGTCTCTCCCCAGGTGGGGCTTATCAGAGTCTTACAGGCTATTATCCATTGTTATCCACCTTTCCAGAGCATCTTTCTATCAATGATTAACTTAATTCTATGTTTCCTATGAACTTCTTCTCTAATAACTTATTACTTTCATCTAATTGTGTGTATTATAACATAACACTCTGACAAAGGGAGATATTAAGATCTCTGCTACGCATTAGAAATGTCGCATATTTTTGTTTTTATTCTTTTTGCTAATTAGTGAAATATTTCCCGTTTTCATATCCAACAGTTTGTCACTTCCACAAATTGGAATTGGTATAGAGTTCGGACATTTAGATAACATTCCTTATATTTAAGTAAAAAAAGCATTGCCCCCTCCTCCTCCCAAGATAACTTATACTCTTATTATGGCTTAGTCTAAATTCAATAAAGCGCAAAATTAACATTGTCGTCAATGTCGCAGAAAACCATATCACGATTAAAAATCAAATGGGATATTTTCATACATACATATCATTACATAGCCAACCCAAGCCAACCCAACCCCCCCTTGCCTGTTCTTGATATATGTGCTCCTACGTTTATTAAAAATGGAGTTATTTGTTGACGGAGAGTCTGATAACGAACTTAATGATATATCCCATCAGAAAAATAACAACCAACAGGCAACAAGAACAACTACGGCAATATCAGCACCTCCAATATCATTTACAGCATCAACAAGTCAAATTGTTCATTTAGCTGACATATTTACCAGTATAACAACTATTCATAATCAAGCAATTATCATCATAAAAAAGGCAGGTATATCTATACATGCCACTTATAATCATATAACTAATGTACTGGCAAATCTTGATCCTTCATTATTTTCGCTATATAATTTTGTATCACCTCAACCAAATGATGAATTACAATTAGGTGTTGATCTAAATATAATAGCAGAATGTTTTAATTCAGTAGCTAATAATGTAACAAAACGAGATAGCAATAACCAAACAATAACCGATACTTTAAATTGTTACATCACATATAATGGAACTGGGTCACCATTAATTATAGAATTTGAAGATAATTTGATTTCGGAAAAGTTGGAATTTTATACATTTTATATTGATGATGATGAATCTACAGATATTGCTATAAATTATCAACAACTATCAATGGAATTATTGGTTAAATCGGACATTTTTTACAATTTACTCCAAGATTTAAATCAAATTCAAACTCAAGATTTGTTTATATACGCGTCTTCTTCAATGACTAACAGTAGCAACATCAACAACAACAACAACATAACTAATCAATTACATTTCATAAGTAATGGTCCAATCGGTACTTCCAAATTAATCTTCCCCAGTGAAAAAACTATAACTGAAAAACTTCTAATTCATCAAGGTCAATCATTCAATATTTCAAAATTCAATTTTTCAACATTTTATAAAATTTCAAAAGCAGTTAAATTAAGTTCAAAAGCAAAAATATTAAAAGATTCACTAGGAAATATTAATATTCAATTATTGATCAAGAATCCAAATATTCGCAATTCTAGTGGTGGAGTTGGTGGAGTTGGTGGAGTTGGAAGTTTGATTAGTTTTAATATGTTAGAATTGGGTGAAGATGAATATATGATGGAATACATCTTGGAAGATCAACAACAGGAACAAGGAGAATATAGTAGTCAATTAAATAAGGAGGTCACCAACATAGCTATTCCTCCATTGAGAAATCCACTTTCATTGGATTCATTTAAAACACAACGAGATATAACAATACAACAAAAACAACAACCACCACTTCAACCGCCTGATTCTTATCCTCCTCCAAGTATGCTCCACAAGAATAATTGTGAGGTTCAAGTTCCAGGTACTATATATGAAAAAACAAGAAAGAGAAAGCGAGATAAAGATGACGATGAACTGATCAAGAATGTTGGAGGGGCAGTTGAGATTCCGTTGTTCTTATAGATTTGAAATTATAGAATGTTCTTATAGTTTTGAAATATAGAATGTTAATTAATGAAATTTATTAAGTAATTGTGTATAAAATGAACAAGATATAAAAAAAAAGTGGAAAAAGAAAAATATAAAGACTATGCACTGGAAGGTGTATATTATCATCAAACATGCTTAATATACACAAATATAACTATCGATTCTATTCTTTTGGTTTTGAGCAATACATTCAGCAATCCAAGTAATGTTTCTAATTTCTTGTTCCTTAGATTTTAACCAAGCATAAATTGTACTCAAAGTAAATTGTTGAGTGAATGCATTCTTGCATAATTGCATTTCCAAAAGATAGAACCAATCACCTAAACCTCTAACACCAGCAGAACTACTATCACCACTTTCATTAAAGATATCACGATATTCACCAATATTTTCCACAATGGATTTCAATTGTTCGATATCTTCAACTTGACTTAAATGATAATGATAAACTGGGTATAATTTACCATAGTTTGGAAACAAGGCAATCTTATCTTCACTAGATAAATCAGGATTGTTTAATGAGTTTAAAGAAATGTTGATGACACGTTTATCAGCTTCTAAAGTTAATAATCTTTCCATGATTTCTTTATCTGGATAACCAAATTCGGCATCGATAAATGAAACAAATGCTTCTAAATAATTAGCATATAATTTGTTTCTAATGATTTCAATGTTTAAATCATCTAAATCATCAGCACTAATACAATTCTTGAAAAATGGTGCTAATGGGGTATCAATTAAAACAGTTGAGTATAAACTTTCGATATCAGTAGCAATTGATAAGGTAGGTAAAGTATCAAACCAACCTAATGGGTTACATTTACTCAAGATTTCTGATTTATCTCTTTCATGTAAAGTACCAGTAATCATTAAAATCACATTATCGATCATATAACCATAAGTAATGAATTCTAAAAATTTAGTCAATTTACCCAGGGATTGTGATTTGATATATTGAAATTGTTGGAATAACTTCTTGTTTAAGTTATCTTGAATGATACCAGTACTTAAAGGACCACTATGGTTAGCCATAAAATTACCATAATCAGTAGAAGCTAATTGTAATTTTAAATCGTCAAGATTATCACATTGAGTTAAATTGACGTATTGATTGGAGGTTAAAAGACCACTCTTGTAGCCTCTGACAACCCCTTCAAGATATCCGTAGTTGATATTGAAGTAAAGCCCTTCCATTTGGAAATGTGTATATAACCGGTTTATTAAAAGGAATTATTAAGATTGTAAAAGTGATATGGAAAATTAAATTATTTAATTATCGTTCGTCGGGTTTTTTTTCAATTCAATCGGAAAATGAGTGTCCTTTGTCGCAATTAATTTAAATTGCGACAAACGCTTTTATCTTTGCGACAGAAACCAGATTACCAAGTCGTGTACTTTGGTTCATTTTAATTTTTCTATACAATTTGGGGTGTTGATTAACTAGAGGTATTATAAGATCTAAGCATCTTTCAATCACACAAGCACCAAGCAAAAATGTCACAAATACTTCTTGATACACTTAGAGATGGACTTGATCCAGAATATCAAACTATATTAGACACAAATCCTCAATTCCTGAAACAAGCTGAGAAATATCTTCAGGAATTATTAATTAATGATGACTTATTATCAACTGAAGCATTCATGGCATCATCCGACCTGGGGAATCTTCAACGACAAGTAGATTCGAAGAAACAAGGCAGTAATGAATCATTTACTGGAATTACTAAAAAGACTTTAATTGAAGAAATTGCTGAATTGGATATGAATCAACGAACAGTGAACCTTAATTTAAGCTCACTTACTGACAATAATCGAGATTTAATTATTGATATCAGTAATGATTTACAACTGGCTCATGAAAAGATTGGACAAGAATATCAAAGTCAAATAGATACATTGGTTAAATTACTCAATGGTGATATTTTAAAGAATTCAATTGTTCATACTCATCATAATGAAAATTATAAGCTTTTGGTCAATTTAAATAATTCAATTTTGGATAAGATTGATTCTGTATTGGATATACTTGAATTACCAACTTTATGTCGTTTATGTATCCTTCAAGGGAATTATCAAGAATCATTAGAGATTTCCATGTTGATTCAAGCATTAATTATTAGATTTCCAAAGTTATCAATATTTGTTAAGATTAATGAAAAAATTGAACATGAATTGAAATTGATGGTTCATGGTTTAGTGAAATTATTAAATACCAATCTTAAACAAAATAATATCTTGAAGATATTTCAAATATTAAATAAATTAGATTTGTTAAATTATGGTGAATCATCTAAATCACAATCATCAAGTTCATCATCGATGTTATTCAATACCAATAGAGAAAAACAACAATATCAAAAGGACAAATTCCTAAAATTGATCTTTTTAAATTCACGATATAAATTCATTATAGATGAAATTGAAAGTTTGAAACCATTAATTAAATTTAATAAATTAAGTTATTTGAAACGATTTATTGAAACATATCGTGAATTCATCTTTAATTCATTATCAATTTTTAATGTCATTTTCAAATCTTCTTCAGATCACAATAATCATCAACAACAACAACAACAAGAAAATGAAAATAACTTATTGATCAATCAGTTTATAAGAAGCTTGGCTAATTTATTATGTCAAGAATTGGCCACGTACTTACCACAAATCAAACTGAACAAGACAAGGGGTGATAATGACGACGACTTTGAAACCGAACTTGACATATCGAGTCAAATTGATGGGCTAATACTACAAATAATATATCTTTGTAAATCTTTATCCAACTTCCAAGTCGATTTTGAACCAATAATCCTCAATGAATTATGTTATCTGACAACAAACAAAGCCCCATCACCATTAATTTCTGAATCAGATTGGTTACGCAATGCTCAAAAAGTGAAAAGACATAGACATTGAAAGTTTATATTTAGATACATAATAATAAAATATACAAAAGTATCATGGTGCACGTAAATCATTCAAACCAAACAAGAATCCAAGTTCTCTTTGTCCTAATCTCGACACCGATTTCATCTCTTTCTCGTTCAACGCACTCTCGACTAATTCTTTCTTCAGGTCTTGTAATTCCATGATACGACTTTCGACAGTTCCTGAAATCAAGATTCGATGTACATTTACTTCTCGTTGTTGTCCAATACGATGAGCACGATCCATGGCTTGTTCCTCAACATACGGATTCCAAAATGGATCCATGATAATAACGTGAGATGCACAAGTTAATGTCAAACCAACATTACCTGATCTTAAAGAAAGTAACAAGACTTTGGTATCAGTTTGATAAAATTGTTTAATAATTGAGTTTTTATGTTCCATATTCATACTTCCATCATATCGTAAGAAATCAATCTTTTCTCGACGCAATACCAACCTCATTAAGTCAAATAATGTGACAAATTGAGAAAAGATAATCACCTTTTCACCTGGCTTATTGATAAAGATCTCTTTGATTAATTCAACTGCTTTCTCCATCTTGGCAGATGGTGTAAATCCTTCATCTCGTTTCACCAATTCATGGATTATTGTATTATTGTCCTTTTTATTAGCATTGTAGTATTGTTCACAAAATCTTTTAACCTCAGGTTCAGGCAAATTCTCTTCGTAAGTCTTCTTGAATATAATGTAATCAAGTACATTTGTTTCTTTAACTAGTGTGTTGCATTCGGAACAAGTAGCTATTCTATTACCGGAATTGTCCTCATCCGCGGTGTTCTTTTCAAAAAATGCTTCGACACATGATTGACATATTAAATGTCCACATTCAGCAAATAAAACCATCGAAGACTCAGCACTTAGGACATCAAAACAAACTGGACATGTCAACATTTCGTTACTTCCATCACTCTCATCCCCATCTAATTTAACATCTACTCCCGGAAGAGGCAAGTCCAGTAGAGACGAAGTTAATCTCTTAACGTTTGATTTTACCTTCTCTTCCAAAGTAGTCACCATATAATACATCTTCTTCCAATCATTTGGTAAGTTCTCATTGTTACGAGCTTGAGCTTTCATCTCCCCAATTTCAACTAAATAATTATGACAACAAGCCTGTCTTAAACGAAGTAACAATACTAAAACTCCAGTCATTTGTCTTTGACCTAACATTTTTCTTGCTTTCTTTTGAATACCAGTTTCTAACTCCTTGTAGAAGCCCATTTCTTCTTCATCCATCTCAACATAGTCCGAATGAAGCTTTTTAGGAGGTAGTTCCAAAATCGGTTTTCCGTCAATTTCGGAATTCTTTGTACGACGCAATAAAATTGAACTTAATATCGCACGTAACTTACTCATTGATTGACTTCTATCCGTTTTGTCATATTGCCCCGACTTGGATTTCAAAGGTACGATAATATCGGCTCGGAATCTCTGCAAGTTATTATATGGTCTAATTTGTAAAAATCTGATAATTGGATATAATTCTTCTACATTGTTTTGCATAGGTGTACCAGACAAGCAAAAGCGATAATTAGCCTTGAGATATGTCACCGCTTTACTTGCAAATGCATTCCGGTTCTTAATCGCTTGTGCTTCATCCAAAATAATTCTATAAAATTTGGCATGACTAGTAAAAAACGGAGAATCATAACTCTTACCACCAGTGTTCCAATCAGGCAAACTCTGATCCTTGGTAGCCTTCTTATTGGCCAACTCTTCAGAAAAATGGCGTTTCCATTCATTGGACAAAGTATTATATGAAGTTAACAATACGTCATATTGTCGTAATGCTTCGAATGTCTGCATAGATTTCCGTTCAAGACCATGATATATTCCAACATGTAATGGATGTAACGGTTTAATCTTGGACTCGATTTCTGCGGCCCATTGGCGTAATAATGAAACTGGTCCAACAATTAAAGTTGTCTTATATTCTTCATCTGGAGGTTTATGTGCCAACATCAATGCAATGGTTTGAACTGTTTTACCTAACCCCATATCATCAGCCAATATACCTCCTTTGTGTCTTGATTCCTCCATTCTCTTCATCCAAGTTACTCCAATTCTTTGATGCTTTAATAAACTGATGCTCATTTCTTCAGGAGTTGACTCCATACCTTCAATCAAATCTTCTGCTGGTTTAATATTATCCATCAAGTTCCTAATATCAGAATCATCCGAGTAAACATTACTCTGATATCCCATCGTGGCAGACGTTCTTACTTCATCATTGAATGACAAATCAATGGTATTAGATAGCACCAGACTTCCTAGTCTATTCAAATTACTATCTATAACTTGTATCTTGGTAGTGTACGATGCAATCGATGCTTGTAATTTATGTATCGCATTTGTGATAAAATCAACCAATCGCCTAGTTGCCTGTCGCGTAGCTTCATCACCTGACCTGATAGCGTCTGAAAGTCGTTTCTTTTGGCCCACCAATTGATTTTGGTAGTTGTCTATGGTAGTTTTCACTGATTGAATTGATTGCTGAATATTTTGACGATCATTTTGGAGTTTAATTACTAACTGTGCTGTACGGTTTTGTCTTGTCGTAAAATCCTGTATTCTGATTTGATTAAGGTCTTGATCAGCATGTGGTACTGGTGCAGGCTGATTAAACCAATTGGGTCCTCCTACTTGGATCGCTCCAGACGCGTCTGCTGCAAACGGATATGCGCCCCCTTGATATTGTTGTCCAGACTGGAAACTATTCTGATTTGGATACTGCCGCTCAAATGAACTTGGTTTAAATTTGCCCACTTTCGCGATTTCTTGAGAATTCAAAACCGTCAACTCATCGTCATCAGTGTCATTGTTGGGAGAGATAACATACGAAGGCGGTGTCTCTGCTGGTAGTTTATCTGAACTTTGATAATCATCTTCATCATCTGAGCTAAGTGAGATAACTTCAACTTGATTTGATAATGTATTACTTCTGCGTGCAATGGTAGGTTGAGGTGGTTGTGGGTAGGCACCAGGTAAGGATGCTGATGGCGTGACACTTTGGGTTACGGATCGACTTCCAGAAGAACGACTGCTGGTATCATTATTTGAGCTTGCAATCAGTATAACAGACTGATTTTGGCTTCTGGATATAAATGTGCCTGTGCCTCCTCTTGACCTGTTTAACGAATCTAATCGCATCCGTTTTGGAACTGGTTGTAGAATCGGGCGTTGAGAACCTGACAAGAAACCATAGCTTGGGGTAGACGGTGACATAGCGGAAGCAGGAATAGTAGAAGCCAATAGATCCAGCACTGGCAGTTGTATCTGGTATTGCGATTGTTGGATATCTTGTATCGCTTGTGCTTGTGCTTGTGCTTGTGCTTGTGCTTGTGCTTGTGCTTGTGCTTGTGCTTGTGCTTGTGCTTGTGCTTGTGCTTGTGCTTGTGCTAGTGCTTGTGCTAGTGGTTGCTGTGGAGTATTATCATCATCGTCTGAATCTGATAATATTATTATACTTGAATCACCAAGCAGGGACATAACTATTCTATCTTGTTATTGTATAAGTATGAGGTAATATTACTTCCTATTAATGTTTATGATGACGTATTAAACACCATATTGTTAATCGCCAAAAGTTTTACCACCTCCCATCAATCCCATTTCATTGATGGGACAAAAAAAAAAAAAGAAAAAAAAAAAAGAGAGTAGGGAAAAAAAAGGTAAGAGAATAACGCGCGTCTGCTAATTGGTAGCACCGATTTTTCAAGTTTAACCACCTCATGTTGTCCCCCCTCCCCCCATATACAATAATGGCTCTTTAAGGAAGGGCATCCTTAAGAATAGAGTTTTTCCTGTCTTCTCTTCCAAAGGAAACTTTCAATTGGATTATCATTGCAAAGAAATAATGACAACGAAAATTTCACGGAAGTTTGTGGACAAATTAGTAGACGGTACGTTTAATCCGGAATCTACATTTTCTACTGTTCCTCAGTTAAATGATTTTGAGAATTACTATACATGGAGCATTTACATTTGTATGTAAAAAATATCAAATAGACGCCTTCCTAGAAAAAGGTAGTTCTGCCTTCACATTTAGTGGTGATTATCCTGCAAGGGACGAAAACGCCATCAATATGTTTATTAAAACCGGATACAAACAAACTATCGCTGATAAGTTCCTTCAGATGCTTTGGGCTGGTACCGCCCTTCAGATTTGGAATGGTCTTTACAACTTTTTTGGTCCACCTACAGTTTATCATGCTTCTTTAGCTACTACCATATTATGTCGAACTCTTCAACCACCTTTACTGATAAAATGAAAAAATTGGAAGTCGAAGTTTCCAACAGAGTACCAAATGCTACTTTTCCCGCATTGCTACTTGCTACATATCCTTCGGATTTGATTGCTCTTGTCTCCGACACGTTCCATAAAGATGAGGAACTTCAAAACAAAAAGGGAACCCTTCCTTTTGATACACAATATTTGGAACAACAACTCCGTAAGATGAAAGTTACTTTAGATCCTTATGAACCATCTACCTGGAACAATCCTAACGTTTCTATAGATTATGATCCAGAATATGACTCAGAATAGACCGTTATATCCTAGGTGTTCGAATTGTTTGGAATTGCCTGAAGCTTTTTTCTTTTTGAATAATGAACTTCTATTTATATACGTGTTCCTCTCCAATTTTATCACTATGGATTCTTTGTTGAAGTTGCTTGTATCTAATTTTACATAGAAAATTTGGGTTATTTAGGAGGATGTTGTAACTCAATCGATGTATTATTATCGAACCTTACAGGTACTGACTTTTACTAATTCTACAGTAGAGTATAAGAAGATGTGAATCCCAAAAGTGGTTCTGTTCTATGAAGCAGATGTACACTAGATTCTACGTTTCTATCCCTCACCGCATATATGAGATTGAGTACCACCTTATCATAAAGTTCATTAACTAAACAATCGAGAATCCATTTGGTTCACTACTTTTGTGATACGCAATATGTCCTTGAACAAGGGTAAACAAGAAATTTCCATTTCATTCTTCATTTGGTCTAAACCGTTTAGGTGAGGAATATTCTCTCGGTTAAGACGAAAAATGACTCTCTCTCACTTATTTAGATTAACTTACTTGGAAGTGATTATTTATGGTATATGGCCATTTTTTTTGGCTGCAAATTGTCGAAAATTATACTTGACGGACAAAACCAAGATATAACGTTATACCGTAAGAACCTTACTTGGAGGAATATCTATAGTATATAATAGCAATTATTATAGACATGGTTTAATTATCCATACTTGAAAGGGGAACCAATTTGGGTATGGGAGATAGCTTATTTGTTGCATTTCTTAGGTGACAGCTTCGATTGGGACGCAGAGGGTTAAGATTTCTACAATTATGAAGAAACTGGAGTATTTCCCCTTACATTTCCGATAGCCTTGGAATTTCTCGAACGTTATTATCCTTCAGGCAACTAAAATTGTGGGTCTAGTTTTCTTAATTTCCTACAAACAAAGTCACTTCATTAGTTGATATTCCTGTAAAAAAACAGACATAATCACAGACTCAAAAACCAAGGACAAACAAGAAAACCCTTCATAGTCGATGATATTAAAATGCAAACCTTCTTTCGTGGACGTGACAGTGGGATTATTATTGGATTTACATTAGTTAGGACCTGAGACGCAAATGGAAATGGAACACCAATCATAACTAGGACTGGTTGTAGTCCAAAATCCAAATTGCAGTGTTTATTAAGTGCTTTGTGTCTGGAACATCTGAGACATGCCGCGATGTAGTTTGAGGCAACCGCTTACCCGGAGAGATACGTAACTTGTTCAAACCTCTGTACAATTACAAACTTGTATAGTAGCCAATAAACAACTTATTGGTGAGGGCAACTGTCTTTTAATTTTGTAAATGATTCCATTTCTAAGTTTCCTTCTAGGGATGTTTATCAAAAGTAAACATGAGATCGAGGTGTAGTTACTATGGAAACTCTCCAGGGAAATCACAGGACCAGTGCTGTTTGGTACCATAGATGTTCCATGTCAATTAAGCTTGATCCTATGTGGGTTTATAAGTTCAATGAATAATTGGGAAAGTGCTACCTTTCTATTCCTTCTAATTGCTATCATTCATATCGCGGAAGGTATTCTTGGCATAAGGTTGACAACCTTGATATCAGCAAGAGTTTAAAAGTTCACGAATAGAAAGCTAAACTAATTTACGCCTATCGGCGAATTCCTTCTATTACTAGGTTATTTTCTATTACACATCTTGATATACAACTATTTTACTCTAAAGGTAATCCCCGTTTTCTTCGAGAATCTTATCCAAACAAACAGCCAACTCTTTATTTAATCTTGGATCGTTTTCATTAAATGCTAAACCTCTTTGATAATCGGCTCTTGCTGCTTCGTAATTTCCCAAGAAGAAGTTTGCAACACCACGTCTTAAGAAATTCTCAGGGCTATTCAACATCATTCCTAATAATAAATCAGCGTCATTGAAAGCTTTCAAGTATTCCTTGGCTTTTAAATATGCGTCAGCTCTACTCATTAAGAATAAAGAAAGTTCTTGAATTGTACCTTGAAAACTTTCAAACTTTGGTCTTCTTGTAATCATTTCAATACCAATCAGAAACTGTTTAGCTGATTCTTCAAATTTGCCAAGCTTAAAAGATTGAACACCTCCTTCGTATAGTTTCTTGACCATTTTGGATATATCCTTATTGAAGTTTTCTGGAGTAGCCTTTGGTGGAACATCTGATCCATTATTTATTATCTCGGTAGTCAAAGTATTTAATTGATCTATTTCTAATTTAAGTTGGGGTAATTCGGTTTCCAATTCTGAAGGAAGTGATAACTTCTTTGTTTTTGAATCGTAGTTGATTGTTCCGTCCATATCTCTTGTTATGTATATACTTGCAGGTGTAATAAAATCCTATCAATACGAACAGCGGTGTTGAGTAGATGCCTGATATTGCGTTGTTCAATTTTTTTGTTGAATCGTTTAGTTTCTTGTGTCGCGACAATAAATGCGACGGTTCCGTTTGTGGAAGTTTTTTTTGTCGCGCTTTTAAGAAAATGAAAAACACACACACAAACTTTTGCAATCACTGCAAGCCTCCTTATACAACTTGAATAATTCAAAGACCTATGAATTATATGATGGAACAACAGAAAAATGATAGTTTACTATTTGATAATCAAAAGAGTGGTAATTTTTCTGGAAATGATAATATGCATAACGAAGTTCCCGATACAAACCTTTCAACATTCTTGAAGAGACACAGAAGGAGAAGAAGAAGAGTTTCATCCAGGATGCTTTTTGAACCAGTAGATAGTATCGAATTTCCAAAAAGACTTGAGTCAGATATTATCTCCACAAACAAAGTGTCAAGATTTCAGAGATTCTTAACTAGAATGAAGAGCATCAAAACCAAGAAACGTCCCAAGGAACAACACCAAGAAGTAACTGAAATGCCAAAATTAAAGTTCAGAAGAGTCATGAGTACTCCAAGAATCCCAAGATCAGCAAGGACTTTCCAAGAAAAAGTATCATGCTCAATAGGTAGGAAATGGGAAAAAATTTTCCGATCTACAGCCCCAGTCATGGATATCAATAGTCCATTCTTCCCTGTATCTGCTTCTTTGGTGCCCTGTTCAGCTCACCTGGGATTAGAAAGTCATTTGTTATCTCCTGGTATAAAGAATACAACATCAAAGGATAATGAGGATCTAATTAAGACCGTTGGAGAAGCCCAACAAGAAGAAGAAAATTGCTTTCTTGGTCTGCGGGTTGCAAGTAAACATAGATGTTCAAGTTTATTAAGTTTCTGGAACGGTAGCTTCTTCAATGATGATGCTGTCAGGAATGTTAAAGTGTATTCACAATCAGATATAACAGACTCAGGTACAATTGTATCAGTTCCCGTGGTTGAAGTGATTGAATAATGGTGCTACCAGTTGTGGATATATGCGCTGGGTATTGCATAAAATATTTGTTACACAAAAATTCAATTTATTTCCTTATCGAAATTTATTTTTTTTGTTTGACTCATTTTTTGGCGAAGCATTTTGAAATTTTTCAAGCTGGGGGAATTGAACTTAAAAAGGGTCTGACACAAGGGTGGTTCCAAGACTAACTGTTCTATTTAATACACCTGTTATAATCACGCTATGTTTGATCTTAAAGCAATTGTCAGACCTAATATATTATCATTAGAGCCATATAGATGTGCTAGAGATGATTTCAAAGTAGGTATCTTATTAGATGCCAATGAAAATACCCATGGTCCTGCCTTGGCTTCTCTTTCAGAAAATGAATCTTCATTGGAATTAAACAGATATCCTGATCCACATCAGCTTGAACTCAAAAAACAAATTGTCAATTTCAGAAATGCTAAACCAAACGTTAATTTAAAGGGTGAAGGTTTATATCCTGGTAATTTATGTTTGGGTGTTGGATCTGATGAAAGTATAGATATGTTGTTAAGATGTGTTTGTGTTCCAAGTAAGGATAAGATGTTGATTTGTCCACCCACTTATGGTATGTATTCTATTTGTGCTACTGTCAATGATGTCGCTATTGAAAAGGTTCCATTGAAATATCCTGGTTTCCAAGTTGACGTCCCGGCAATCATAAAGAAAGTTGTTGAAGATCCAGCAATTAAGTTGTTATATTTGACTTCTCCAGGTAACCCAACTGGTAAATTATTAGCAGTTGACGATATCATCCAATTATTAGAACAAGTTAATGATAAATGGAATGGTTTAGTTGTGGTAGATGAAGCTTATATTGATTTCACTGAATCTGATGACAAGTATTCTCAATCCATGAGCACTTTAGTTAATCAATATCCTAACTTAGTCGTATGTCAAACTTTATCTAAAGCATTTGGATTGGCTGGTATCAGGTTGGGTATAACCTATTCCAATGATGAACTTGCTGGATATTTGAATGCGATGAAATATCCATATAACATATCATCTTTAACTTCGGATATTGCAATCAGAGCTACTGGTATTGATACTGGGTTGAAAGTTATGTCTGAGTATGTTTCAAGAATCAATTTACAAAGAGAATGGTTATTAAAACAATTAACTTCTTTGAAATACGTTGGAAGAAACATTGGAGGATTAGATTCAAATTTCTTATTACTTGAAATCTTAGATAAGGATGGACACCCATCCAATGATGTGGCATTCCAGGTTTACAATAAGTTAGCTGTTGATAATAGTATTGTTGTCAGATTTAGGGGTAAAGAAATGAACTGTACTGGTGCCCTTCGAATTTCCGTGGGTACTGAAGCTGAAAATATGACTTTGGTACAAAAGTTCAAGCAAGTATTAGATGAGGTAAATTCATAGAGTTAATATCTAGTTTTATATAAAGTATATATCGTTTCTTATGTGTAAATGATGTTCGTGATTCATCGAAGGATCTTAAAGCATACTTTTCCGGGTAAGCTGTTTATTGATTTTGCTTTTTTGGGAAAAGTCGTGTGCACGACCGAAAAATTTTTCAGATTTTTTTTTTCACTTTCAAACGATTATCAATAAAGCCAATCAATAACAGGACCAAGTATCCAGTGGAGACAAACCAAGTAATAACAAGAGTCATGGCTAGACAGAACTTCGTCGGGTTAGTTATTTCTCAAGGTAAAATGGCAAAGACCGTAAAGGTCAGAGTTCAAGGTAAAGTCTATGACAGAAGAATCGATAAAGAAGTTGTCACAAGAAAAGATTTCTTGGTCCATGATGAAGGTAACATTTGTAAAGAAGGTGATATTGTCAGAATTGAACATATACCCAAAAGATCCAAAAGAAAAGCTTTCGCTATTGCTGAAATCAAGGCTAACAAGGGTCAAGAATTCGAATTATATGACTCCATGGCTAAGGTTAGAGTACGTGAAGAAGCCAGAAATAGATTGCAAGATTTTATTAAGCAGAAGGAAGTATTTGAAAAGACAGTCACTCAACTTGATGACTTGAGAAGATTGGATCAACTCGTAATTAAAGCGCAACAACTTGCTTCAGAACAATTTGATAAACAAGAAAGTGGAGAAGTGAAAGAATCTACTATTCAAGACAAGGCTGACCAAGATCAAAAATTTTTATTAGAAGAAATCGATAAGATTAAATCAAAATATAACATTGTATCATATCCAACTACACAAGAAATTGTATCTTTAGAAATTGACGCCGTGGAAAAATCCACAGAAGAAGGTGAACTTGAAAAGAGAATGGCTAATATTCAACATATCTTAAGTGAGTTAATGACCGAGCAATACACTTCGTACAGAGAAAAGGTATTAAAGGAGCATGTCAAGGGTCGTACAGACTTGAAAAAGAATATCATTAAGAACATCTTAAGAAAGCATGTATTGAATCTTAATAACGAATGCCCTGTTCCTTTATAAAGTTAATTATGAACCCAACAAGTGAAGGAACATAAGACATATTCTTGTAAATACGTACAACATAACTATTCTGTACATCTAATCTAATACAAATCTAAATTTGCATGTAACTTGAGATGATAGTAAATTCATTTCATAGCAACGCTTGGGATTTCTTTTTTTTTTTTGTATCACTTTATTCTTTTGCTCCATATTGCTTTTCCTACGGCGTTGAGACTAGTCATCACTCTAATGTTAAGCTTTAGTCATCAACAACCTGTAAATATAAATTCAAGGAAACTTTATAGATTATGATACCTTTAAGGATTCAATGCCTCTGACTGATCAACTTAGAAACAGACTTGAAAGAGTCAAGTCACAAATTCAACCAGATCCTTCTTATTTTGAGTCAATCAATGACAAAGGCTTACAAAATTACCAAGACAAATTAACTCCTTTATTGCATCATAATTATGATCTTTCCAATGCACGCGTAGAAAAACCACCAGTTGCTTTTCAAAATGTATTGGAGATACCTATGAGTTCAATCATAAACTTAAAAGTACGACCAGGTGAAGATTATTTTGTATTATGGTTCCAAATATCTTCATACTTTCCCTTGATTGCAGCTTGTTTAGGTCCACTTTCAAATATGATATCTATTATTTCGGTTATGGAAAGGTGGAGGCTCGATTTAAGACTGATGAAGCATGTGCGTGATGGATATCAAGTTATCATTTTGAGTTCTATATCGTTAGCCTTGGGAATTTTAGGAAACGTGTCATTGTTAATGAACTTTTCAGGAACTGTAAAATATTTGATAAGTCAATGTGTGTCAATTGTATCATGGCTCTGTGCTTCAATATTATTGGTCGCTGGTATACTAATTACCAACAAAAGCTTAGTGGGTGAACATCACAAGTACGGACGTTCCGAAGGATTCTACTGCGCTGTATTTACTGCTTTCTTGTACTTTTGTTGTACGGTGATACTACTGATAAATTTCATTGGTTATAAGCTCAACAAATATCCTGCTACTTTCAATCTTGATCATAAACAACGGACGTTGATGTTATTCACGATTTTCTTTTCCATTTGGTCAGTTATAGGAACAGTGACTATGGCTCACTTAATCGATGAGATCACCTATGGGGGAGCATTATTTTTCTGTATCGTATCCTTTTTGACTATTGGGTTTGGTAATATTGTTCCAACAAGTGCAGGTGGCCGAACGGCTTGTATGATCTTTTCAATTGTCGGGGTTATGATTATGGGTCTAATTGTGGCAACATTACGTGCTGTTATATTATCCCTGGCAGGACCCGCTATATTCTGGCATCATATTGAAAAAGAGCGATTGAAAACTTTACAACAATTAAAGGATGAGAATAGATGGTTGACTCCAGAACAAGCATTTCATCAAATGAGAGTAATCAGGAAAAGAGTTAAATGGCATCAAAATAATTTTTCATTATTTCTTACCATTTTTGTATTTATTGTATTTTGGTTATTAGGAGCTTTGATTTTCTCGGTTTCTGAAGGATGGACATATTTTGAAGGAGTATATTTTTGCTTCTTGACATTGTTGACTATTGGATATGGTGATTTCGTACCTGAAACAAGCTTTGGTCGTGTATTTTTTGTATGTTGGGCAGTTGGTGCTGTTCCATTAATGACAATATTGGTGTCTAATTTCGGGGATACGTTGTACGAATTGTTTAATCATATGAGTTTTCTCTTTTCGAAATGGATATTCAAGACGGTTGAAGATTATGAAGTTAGACAGATAAAGAAGAACCAAACAAGAGAAACACAATCCGACTCTGTATCAATTTCAACAGCCATGGTTGATTCCGAAGAGAAAGATGAAGAAGACGAAATTGCAACTTTACAGGAACAATCAGATCCAAATGCAGTTTTAAGACACTTGTATCTAAAAGCTGATCCTCGCTTTCAAAGAAAACTTAGTATTCTTAAACATACAACAATGGATCGAGTATCTGCCAAGAAGAAAGCACATGAAGATTTGTTAATGTTTTTAGAGAAATTGAAACCATTGATCGCTGATTCGATTGAAAATCCCCTCATGAAATATAATCATAAGAGATGGAAAGAGATCTTGGAAGCATTAGACCAGGATGAAGTAGAAGAGATGCGAATATGCCGTATCGAAAAGACACCTGATGGGTTCTGGTTAGGTGATAATTCTCCATTAAGATTACCGTTGAAGGAGCCGAATTATCTTATTTTAAGGATTTATTTTAAGATTGAAGAATGCTTGAAAGAAATTGTAGATACAGAAATTGATACATTGTTTCAATTGGGTGATTTAAGTCCACTGCAGCAACCAAAACCGATGTCTGAACGAGATATAGATTTTGCTAATGGTTGAGAAAATTCTCTACAACTTAATTGCTATCGTGTAATAGCATATTATAAATAGTCCAATGTAATAAATAATTCTTCTTACATAGCTTACTAATAGTGCATGTTTCTTGAAGAATGGCAACAAGAATGTTTGGTATAATGAATGTTATAAATTTTGCAGCAGTGTACTAATTCAGAGAGAAGTTTCTTCTAACTTGACTGCAAAAAAATTTGCAAATAAATTCCTAACCATTTCTCCTAACACCCAGTTAAATATCTATTATCACCGTGTGCTGATTATCTCAGACACTCTATATTTCATCCAAACTAGCTCCATTGTTAGGAAACTACCTTGTGTGTAACGGGGGGTTTCCTTTCTTAATTGACTACCAATTGAAACACACTTCAATGATCAAAAATCTGGACTGTATGCAGTAGATTACATAGTTATTATTTTTTTTTGGTAATTGTTACACGACTTAACATTCAATTTCTTATCAATTTAAATTCAGTCAACATGCAGTTGGTCATTAGTTAGCAACCTTCTTGTCGTTGTATTTACCCCTCTGTCAAAGCTTTCGAGGAGGGGACAAGTTCATAATATAAATACTTCCACATTGTCGAACGGATCACAACAGCATATACCATTACCTCCTTCACCATCACATACATCAACAGATATTCCATTAGAGGACATGTCCATCAACCATAAATCTACTGACAATGGACTTGAAGATGATCCAGATCACTTCACCAGTCAACAGCATCATCATCATCATCGTCATCCTCATCACTCAGCACATGATCCAACCATTTTCAAGCTTGGTAATGTAGTATCATTCAAATTATCTCAACTTAAGTATTTTACCTTCACAATGATAGGTATTGCCTTGTTATGGCCTTGGAATTGTTTCCTTTCTGCATCAGGATATTACGCCGAAAGATTTCTAAATTCGCCGTCATTAGTCAAGGTTTATTCTTCAACAATGATGTCAGTTTCAACTATTACGTCCATGGTTTATAATTTCTACTTATCTCAAGCACAAAGTGGTGTAAATTATAATTTTAGAGTCAATGCTGGTCTTTCTATAACCATCTTTGTGTTCTTGATCATGGCATTTTCATCGATCTCTGATTGGTTCATAGATATGAATGATACAGCTTTCTTTTCCATTTTAATGTTTATGGTATTATTATCAGCCGTAGCTACATGTTTAGCTCAAAATGGTACCATGGCAATTGTGAATGTCATGGGTGCAATTTATGCTAACGCGGTCATGGTGGGACAAGCAGTAGCTGGTGTGTTACCTGCTATTGCATTGATTATTTCTGTATTGGTTCTTGGTGAGAACGTCTCTCCACTGGAACATATCGACAAGAACTATGGAGTTTTTGTATATTACATTACTGCTACTTTAATATCGATTTGTTCCATTTTGTTATTATATTGGACTTCATATCACAAGAATGAACTTGAGTATGAGGCTTTGAATAGATTAATGGAGGAGGGAAATGGTGCGGAACAAACAGGCGAAGAAGAAGAAGCTGACGAAGATGGAATCGATCAAGATTTTATAGAACCAGTTCATACCCAATCGAAATATGTTCCATTCTCAGTATTATGGTCAAAGTTGAACTATATTGTAATGACAATTTTCTTTACCTTTGGTATTACGTTGATATTCCCAGTATTTGCCGCTATTGTTGAGTCAACACATACTAATTCTGAATTCAGATTATTTCACAAGAGTATATTCATTCCATTTATTTATTTAGTTTGGAACTTGGGAGACTTATTAGGAAGAATCTTGTGTGGATTCCCACTGTTGAGAATGCTAATTAAAGATCCAAATGTGTTATTGGTATATTCATTGTCAAGAGTATTGTTTATTCCATTGTTCCTTACATGTAATGTTCATCCTAAAAATGCACGTGCTTTGATCAATTCTGATTTATGGTATATTATGTTACAATTTTTGTTTGGTATATCCAATGGACAATTGTGTACATCTAGTTTTATGATTATTCGTGAGCATTGTGATACTGATGATGAAAAGGAAGCTGCCAGTGGGTTTTCAATGGTGTTCTTAAGTGGAGGATTGGCGGTAGGTAGTGTTTTCAGTTATTTGTTAGTCTTATTTATTGATTAACCTTAGGTATTGAGGATCAACATGGAAATGGTTTTCATAGTTTATGTATCGAAAAACTTACAATGCATAATTAATAGAGCATAGTCTTACAGATGAGATATTGAAGTCTGACTTATAAGATTTGTACAATGTAACTTATTATATTATAATCCAACTCCTAAAAACTCAGCTCTATAACATCATATAAGTTATTGACCTAGTACAAGATATCTTAACCGTATTCATTTCTCTTAATTATGTTACATACAACAAATTGCAAATGTGTCAGAATGTCCAAAAAAAAAAGAACTGATTTGGCATAGCACATAAATTGACATTTAAATATTAATCCTTCTTACTCTACCCGAATCAAACAATGTCATTCTGGGATAACAACAAAGATAAGTTCAAGTCAGCTGGTAAGTCAATTGGTCAGGGTGCCAAATCATTAACTCAAGCTGGAGTCAGAACATATAAAAAAAGCGAAGCCAAACGGAACGGAGTGGAGTATGTTGATCCATCCAATCAACCATCAACAGCTGATCCAATGCAAACAAGTCCACCACCTCCATCATCTCAGATGCAGTTACCTTCAACTGAACATTTACGTTCATTGCCACCACCACCTAAAAGAAATGTTCCTGCGTATCTGGTACCTGCTAGAGGAGAAGCTTCCAAATATCAAACACCATCAACAGCAACTGTGACAGCCACAGCAGCCATTCCACAGTATCCACAACAACAAAGTCAGCCTCCACCTGCCTATCTGTCAGTAGACCAACAACAATATCAACAACAACCTCAACAACAACCTCAACAACAACCTCAACAACAACCTCAACAACAACCTCAACAACAACCTCAACAACAACCTCAACAACAACCTCAACAACAACCTCAACAACAACCTCAACAACAACCTCAACAACAGAATCCTCCAGCGGGATATCAACAACCTGAGCAAATTGCACAAGTTGCATATCAACAGCCCGGATTTCAACAGCACCAGCAATCACAGCAACCAATCCAATCTGACCAGCAATTCCGACAAGTTCCAAATCCAATTTATCAACAACCCCAACAAGTTCAGCAACCAACGTATCATCTTTCACTGCCTGGGTTTCAACAGGAACCTCCGGCTCCAGTTGCTCAGTCTCAGACACAACCACAACCACAGTCATTTCAAGATAAGTTTACCCAGCAATTGGCAAACTCTGTAGCACAACTGGCAACTAAACAAATTAGCCAACAAATTCATCAAACATACAATCAAACAGTTCATCCTAATCAACCACCAGCGCCAGTGAAGCAACAACAACAAACTCAGCAACCTCAACAATTTGGTCAACCACAGCCTGCTGCCCAGGCTCAAACACAACCACAATCACTCCAGGATAGGTTCACTCAAAAGGTGGCAGACTCCGTTGCGCAACTGGTGACTCAACAAGTTGGACAACATATGCAAATGAAATATAATGAAGCGGTACATCCTAATCAACCGCCAGCTTCTATGGGACAACAACAACCACAGCCGGTACAACAGCTTCTGCAATATGGACAGCCTGTTCAACAACCACAACAGTTTACACAATCAATTCAATCAGGAGCTCCACCGCCAGTGTTACCCCAAAGAGCTGTTCCTCCTGTACCTCCTGTACGTACCCAAGAACCCATTCAACCACAACACGTTGCCCCGACAGCCACTCTTTCTTATGACAGCCCATACTATTCCCCTCCTGTCAGTCAACCAGTTCAACCAAGTGTTGCAAATCAAGTTGCACAACCTTATCTGGTCATAGCAGAACCACATAAACCAAAACCAGCTCCTGATCCTACACAATTTGCACCGCCACCAGTGCGCAGAGAGAGAGAAGCAGTGACAGGACCCAAAGCGTTTAAAATCAATCCAGTTGCAAGTCCACTGCATTCACTTTCGCCCAATCCACCATCAAGATCCAATGCTTCACAGAGTAACTCAAACGAGTTTACCCCTCCTCCAAGAATACATGGAACTCCCGTTGAACAAACAAAAGATCCAACAGAACCGTCATTGCCTGCGAGACATGGATCTCAATCACCGCCAGTTTTGAAAGCGAAACCACCAAAGCCAAAGAAGTTACAAGTGGAAAGTCATGCCCCTGCTCCAACAGTAGCTGTGCATGAGTCTGTTGGATTTAATTTGAACGAGTTTCCGCCACCTCCAAGATATTCACCTACTCCTGACCAGGTGAGTCATACTCCAAGTACACACGACTCGTTTGAAGTTTGTCATAGGAAAGCACCTCCACCAAAACCAGTAAAGAAGTCAACTACTTTAGATGGTCATACAAAGCCAATTGTGAAACCAAAGCCCACGATTGGAAAGAAACCAAGTATATCGCCACAACTGACCAAACAAGGCGAAGTTTCTGATGAGTTGAATAGCATATTTAGTAAAATGAAAATCAAACTGGAACAAGAAGCAGCTCTTGAAATTGCACACAAACCTCAAGTTCCTCCTCATAAACCTCAACCTACTTCAACGAACAAAGCAGTCCCACAACCACCACCATCGAGAGGAATTAGTCCAGCTGCGCAGGTAGCTACCCCACCACCTCCTCCACCACCAAGAACCTATACCCGTGCAGCAGTCCCGGTACCTTCTCCGCCACCAGTTGCAGAACCGCAATCTACTGATCCACCGCAACTTGATTTAGAACTCCATACAGCATGGTATGCCAACACCAGCGCCCTCGATCTCCCAAAGTCACTCAAGGGTCTCAACTATAAGACTTCGTACTCAATGTGTGGACCATCACATACAAGAACCATAACTACCCGTCTTAAGGACCTTTCCATCATCAGCTATAAATTCCAATGGGAATCAAATAATATAGTTGATGTCAAGGTAACGATCGACAAATTTGTCCCATCACCAATCACGAGCCGTATACCTAATCAAGCTGAATTGGTTGAAAATAATTGCCGATTTGGTGAATATGTTGCCCTGTGGTGTCAGCATAATTATGGGCAAACTGTTGGTCGTGGAGAATGTTGGGATCTTGCCAAGGAGGCATTAGAAAAAGGATGTGGTAAGCATGCGTTTGTTTCGAGTTATCATCATCATGGTTATCCTATTCTACAGATTAGAAATACTGGTTCTGGTATTGAGAATATCGATGGAAGACCTCAATTAGATGAAGTTAGACGCGGAGATATTATTCAGTTTAAGTCTTGTGTGTTTTATAGTCCGACCTTAGGACGGACTCAGACCGTGGGAGCTCCTGATCATACGAGTGTGGTTATGGAGAATAAGGGGGATAAATTAGTGGTGTTGGAACAGAATGTGAATGGTGTAAGAAAAGTTGTTGATGGAGAATATGTTTTGAAGGACTTGACGCATGGTGAACTATGGGTCTATCGTGCTATGCCTTCTGAATGGGCTGGCGAGTTATAGAGAAAGTAGGAGTTCAGGTTGTAGAGTATGAGAAAATATATTACATAAAAATATATAATAGAGTATATTTAGACAGTATATTCACTGTAGTAAGAGTTGAATGTTTATTTTATGGTCAAGATTGATTGCGCTTGGTTCGATTAACCAAATCAGATCCGATGAGTTGCGAATTTTTTTTTTGGTTCGAGCTTTGTCAAATGCTTGAATAATCAATCTTGAGCTCAACAAATATAGCAACTAAGAAAATGACTGAAGAGATAGTGGCACCATCTTTGTCGACATATCAAGATGAATCGACATTCGTTGCTTTCGACAAAGTAAAGACAACGACAAATGAAAGACCTCATCTTGGATTAACTAATCCACAAGATCCACAAGAATTGCGAAACAGAATATGGCAATACTATTCATTAAAAGACTTAATCACTTCCTTAAGTCGAAAGACAGACGATGGGGAAGAATATAGATATAAACGAATAACTCTTCAGTTTCCAGATACGTTAATTTGCGATTCGGCTACTATCGTATACGATCTTCAACGAGAATTACATATGGAAGTACCACTAATTGAATCATCAAATAACGATTCTTGTGGATGTGGAAAACAGAACTCATGTCTAGATAAGAAAAGTCATACTAATCAGAGATTATGGATCTTGGCAGATACGTCTTATTCGTCATGTTGTGTTGATGAAGTAGCTGCTGAACATGTGCATAGTGATTTAGTTGTTCATTTTGGTGATGCATGTTTGAATGATATTGAAAATTTACCTGCGATTTATGTATTGGGGAAGCCAAAGGTTGAAACAAGTGTGTTAATTGATCAATTCAGATCAAGATATGCTGACCGTGAAGAAAAAATTGCACTCATTGCAGATGCTCCACATACTTATATTTTACACGAATTGTATGATATTTTAAAGCATGAATATTCCAACCTTGTTATTGCAGATTTGTTTATTGGACCTAATTCAAAAGCTGAAATTATAGGATATGCACCTTCTACTAGTCCAGGTATCCAAATCTTCAATCGTTCATTCCTTAACCTCCAGGAAACCGACGATACCGAGGACTTATTTTCACAATATGAATTATTTCATATCACTATTCCAGAATCACCTCGTCTTCTTCAACTCACAACCACGTTTTCCTCAGTCACAGTATTTGACCCGCAAACCAACACCCTCAGCCAAGGTCCATACCCCAACCTAATGCGTAGATACAGATATATGCATGTTGCCAGATCAGCAGGAACAGTCGGACTCTTGGTAAATACATTATCACTTGCCAACACCAAAAAACTTATCCAAATCATTGCTACCAAAATAAAAGAGGCTGGAAAGAAACATTATGTATTTGTGGTTGGGAAACCGAATGTTGCAAAATTGGCCAATTTTGAAACAATAGATATTTGGTGTGTGGTGGGATGTGATCATCAAGGTATTATAATTGATCAACACAATGAATATTTCAGGCCGATTGTGACTCCGTATGAATTGTTGTTGGCATTGAGTGATGAGTTGACTTGGACTGGAAAGTGGATTGTTGATTATAAGACTGTATTGGAAAATTTTGATGAGAGTAATGATGACTCAGGCGAGAAGAATGAGGATGATGATGATAATAATGGTGATAGTGATGAAGATGCTCCACCTGAGTTTGATCCCGTTACTGGAAGATACGTGAGCACTTCAAGACCATTAAGACAAATTAATCATTTGATGATTTCCTCTGAGGAGACTGATCAAAGTGAGAGCACTGAAAAGCAATTAGTTCAGAAGTTTTCCACTACTGTTGCGATTAAGAATACCGTATCTACTTCGGCAGTTCATTTACAAAATAGACATTGGACAGGATTAGGAAGTGACTTCCAAACCAATGGCGAAGAAGACGATGCAGGAGCATTGGTAGAAGAAGGTAGAGGTGGTATAGCGAGAGGATATGATTTTGACGTAAATGTGCAACAAAGGTAGCGCTACCTTGTGTAATTTTTCATGTGAAAAATAATAATTACTAGTTTACCCGCTGTAGGGTTTTTTACACAATCATAAGATCTACTCATCACTTACTTGAATGAACTTGTATAGAGAAAGTAAAATGGGTTTAATATCAATAGATAGTATTCTTAACATATTAGTGTCTAACACTAAGCTCATTCTATTTACTGAATGTTTAATTGCGTAAGTCAATTTTTTTGCACACTAGTCATTAACAATGAAGTTACTAACCACAATGATGAAGATTATATTATAGAAAATCAACATTATTACCAGTATATTTTTTTCTTATCAGTAGTAAGATTGTGGTACTAGGACATTTCTGTTATAAGTACAATCTTCCTAATACGAATTGGTCAAATATTAGCAAAAAAGACATCGCATTGGTGACAGGAGGATCAAATGGATTGGGACTAGAATTGGTTAAAAATTTGGTTAGTAGAGGAGCTACCATTTATATCTTCGACATTACTCAACCTCCCTTAAGCAACAAGAACGTACACTATATTCAATGTGATATTGGAAATGAAGATACCTTGCAATATGAAGTACAAAAGATTTTGCATGATCTAAATGAGTCCAAGCAACATATATCAATCTTGATCAATAATGCTGGGATAAGAGATAACAAATCTCTATTGAATATGAAGGAAATGAAAATTAAAGCTACATTTAACGTGAATATCATGTCTCAGATTTGGATATTAAGAAATGTGGTTACTAATCATGTTGAACATGTAATGACACAAGATGCCAATGCAAAATTGTTTATTGTCAATGTGTCATCGATATTGGGGACATTTGCTCCAAAGAATTTGTCAGTGTATGCAGCCACCAAAGCAGCATCTATCCTGTTGCATGAAGCACTAGTTCAAGAATTACGAGAATATCCATTGATTCGACTTTTATTGGTGACTACAGGTCAATTGGATACAGCGATGTTTAAAGATGTCATTTCATCTCGAGAGTTTTTTGCACCAATTGTTAATCATGTTAAATTTGCGCAACAAATTGTTGAGTATATTGATATTGGATATAGTGGAACATTATGTCAGCCATTTTATGCCAATTTCTTACCAATTGTTCGAATATTCCCTACATGTCTACAAGAATTTTGTAGAAAAATTTCGGAAATGGATGAAAAGATTAAAGATACTTAAAATATGGACTACTATGATCAAAATTTGTTAATTACTTTCTCTCTATTGACTTTTTTTTTGTATATCCTTTTTGATTAATTTAATAAATGCATCTGAATTGAAATAACCCAATTGATCATAAAAATCTTTGAATTGATATTGAGTAGTTATTGGATTATTATCGTTGATTGTGATTGTAACATTATATATTGGATCATATTTTGAAGTCCAAGTAGCAATAGTAACTTTTTCACTCTTTCCCTTATACCCAACATACTTAACATTCTTGTGCTTAAAGTTAATTAAAGATAATACTCCACTAATCAAGCCATATAACATAACAGCTACTACAGTTGTAGTGTACATTTCAGTCATTTTCAAGTTGTAGACTTTTTCCATAGCAAATAAGCCGGCAGAGATTATAACAGTAGCTAATCCCAAGCCCAATTTAAGATCTACTAATGTGAAGGATTCCTCATAATCCAATTGTTTCATGACTTGACCTAAATTTTCGTCAGTAGTTTGACGTAAATCACTGACTGAACTTTGAATAATATTTTTTGTTAGTATGGTAAACGTTCTTTCTATTTGTTATTCGTGCAATGGTAACTTACTTTAAGTTGGTTTTCTTATTCTGTGACATTTTCTTGCTCAATTGGGGTTATGGATGTGTGATGGCTGATAACAGTTTAATATTAATAGTTTGAATTTGGTGAAGTGTTTACGTGGTTTGAATATACAAGTGTGCTTTTTTACAGGTTAAAGGAGCTAAACATGTAAATAATCATTTTGACATCAGTAACTTGCAATTTCCAATCCCTTTTTCCTTTTTTTACAGTTTTAATTTAATGAGAAGAAAAAAAAATGATTCAACACACCAAAACAACCAAAAAAGTTGTTTATATCGATTCTATCATCACTCATCATCCCCCAATATTCCTTAGGGAAAGACTCTTACCTACCCCAACCCCCATCCCCTCCATAATAATATATTATCCTTATCCTCCTTTCCTTTAAGAGAAGAAACGAATTGATAGGTGGAAAGAGAAAGGTTTTCCTATTGCTTTCTTCTTTCTGTTTGAACCCACACAAGCCTTATTACCTTAACTCTTTTTTTTTTACAACCACAGCATTATTAAATCCAAGCCCTCCCCCCGACTTCCCACATACCAACAGTGAGATACTAAGTGAATAGTCCATATTCCCGAATATGCTTATTTGCTTATGCTTACTTATATAACATTCACAAGTAAATGATAAGCACACAGACTACAGCTCAACCTTCAGCTACATCAATGGCAAAGGACGATAGTAATCTATCGTCATACAATGTGGGATCGTCCTCATCTCAGTCACAACAACAACAACAGCAACTGTCCAAACAGATTAAGCAGAAACGCTCAAGACATCATAAACCCAAGTATCCCCCAAGGAATGATATCAACTTACAAATTGAAACTCAATTAAAACAAACTGGTACTGGTAGTAGTAGTACTACTACTACTACTTCTACTAACGCAGGAAAACGCTCAAATGGAGGTCGTAAAAATCAAATTTCAATTAATCATTTGCTTGATTTCCAATCATATAGAGATCTGGAAGAATATAAATCCAACAAATCAAAAAGACGTGGCAGTGGTAATAGAAATAGAAATATTTATCAACCTCCAAAAATTCAATTAACTGGAATGAAATTCATAAACGTAAATTATAAATTTGTTGTTGATAACCGGAAACAATATCCTGTTCAACAATTGGATCCAAATGTTCCCTTGGATACTGAAGACATTATTAGAATAATTGTCCCCAAGGGAAATGCTTGTCCTATTTGTTTAACTGATGAGCCAGTTGCACCGCGTATGATTACTTCTTGTGGTCATATAATTTGCTTAAAATGTGTGCTCTCATTATTAGAAAGTGAAGTTCCTAAAGCTAAAAAAACTGAATCGTCAGCTATTGTCGAAAGATATCGTGAATGCCCATTGTGCTTATCGATTATCCGTAAGAAGGAATTAAAACCAGTATTGATTCATAATATTGATGAACGATTTGAAACTCCTAAAGTCAATAACGATGTCATTTTGAGTTTAATGAACAGACAGCTGAATAAAATCTTAGCCATTCCTAATGCTTTATCTCAACAATTCACCATTGATGATTTCCCCGATATTAAGAGTCATGAATTAATGCAATATTGTCGTATTTTTAAAGGGGATTCCCAATATTTGTTAGACATGTATGAACAGGAAAAGAAAGACATCAAGGAATTGCATGAGGAAGAAAAGTTGTTATATGGAGATGATCCCGTACTTGTCAAGAAGGCAATTGATCATATCGATGATGAAATCGATCATTGGATTGCTAAATTGGCAGAACCAATCAAACATCATCATCCTCATCATCACCATACACCTTGTTGTGATCTGAGTAGTGTTGAAGAATCCAAAAGTGGCTCAGCAATATTTCATTTCTACCAAACTGGTTTCAACGCTAATTGTATATATGTTTTAGCTCCATTGGATATGAAGGTTCTTAAATCCACTTATGGCAATTATGAGAATCTTCCATCAACAATCATAGCGAAGATTGAAAATATACGTTATGAAGAGTTGAATTCAGAAACTGCATTGACTAAATACAAATATCTTTCGCATTTGCCATTAGGTACCCAAATTGGATTTTTGGAATGTAATTGGCATAAAAATGAGTTTATTAACCAACAATCCTGGGAAACTTATAAAAATGATTTGATTAAAAGATCCAAATTTTCAGTAAAGAAATTCAAGAAGGAAGAAAGGGATAAGAAACGAGCTATGGATGAAGAGGAAACCAAGACCAGAAATTTCTATATGCGTGAAAATAGTGGAATGACAGATGTTGAAGATTTGACATATCAGAATATAGTTGGTGGAGTTGGCGGACTTTCGATTATTGACAATAGGGAACTCTTACCTTCTTTGAGAAACGAAGAACGCAATGAAGTGGCCACAATCACTGATTCTGAAATTGAGTATCAGACAACTGTGTGGGGGACGAAGATACCCAAGAGTGAAAATGCTCCACCATCTCCTGATGATGATTTTGAGGATGATTGGGATGCTGAAGAAATGATACGAAAAGCAAAAGAAGAAATGAATAGACAAGAATCTGGAAGTAATAAGAAAAAGAAAAAGAAGAAGTTAATTCTTTTATCTTCTTAATGACATAATGACAAATATTTTATATACTTTTATACCTATAATTATTATTATACAATAAATACCCATTCTAAAATCATTTTTATAAATACTTATACTCATCTTCATATTTAATATTATCCGAATCGTCATAAATCCAAGGTCTAATGAAATAAAACACTCCTCCAACAACCAATACGCCAGTTCCAAGAACTGGAAACATCCAATATGGAATATCCAACAGTTTGTAATTTGGAGGAGGAACAAAAGGAAACAATGCCAAAAAGATATTTGCAATCAAGAAAATTGCAATACAAATAAATGGGGTTGAAATCACTTTCCTTGTAGAACCTGCACCACCAGATGAAAATTGTTGCTGACTTATACTAACCTTCAACAATGGGTCATGTTCAGAATGTCTTCTTCTTGGAGTATATTCCCTAATTTCTTCATCAACATAAAATGGATCTAAATAGTCTTGAACTTCTTCTTGTTCTTCTTGTTCTTGTTCGAAATCTTCCAATATAGATTTCGAATGATCTATAGGATTGAATTCGCCCCATTTTTCATTTCTTTTGTTGAGTTTGAGGTATATTAATCCCAGTGTCAAGAGGATATTGATCCACGTGCCGGGATATATGTATAAATTGACTATGAATTCATAGATTTCGGTTGAAGGAGGTGCGACCAAGATTAAGACCGTGATTGTCCAATGTAATAATAATGCATGATTTAAGTTTTGGAAATATGATGAGAAGGGGATATAGTTATTATATGCCAATTCCTGATTGACAACACTATGAGCATAGGAAACAACCAAAACGTTTCCTAAATTTGAAAAGGAGATTAAAATTGGTAATAGTCTTGCAGTAATACTTTCACCAAAGACTTTGTTAAAAAATATACCTGCAATTAAAACTCCACTGGAAAGGATTTCTTCCTTGGGGATGACTATAAGATATGAAATAAGGACAAAGAAATATAATGTAGTAACTAACAACACAGCTAATGGTGCTGCAATAGTTAAGATATGATATGGATTATCGACTTCATTCAAGACATAATTGACATTTTCCCATCCTTTGAACGAATATATAACTTCTAACAATGCCACTGATATCGAATAACTATTTGGTTTTGAATCGTTATGGAAATGCCAAACATTTGTAAAATTATCAGTTTTGGGAATATTCAATCCACCAAAGGCTGCAATCGCACCAATGACAATAATCAATACCAAAATCAATATTTTAAATATTCCTAGGAAATTGAATAAGTTAGTCCCTTGATTAGGAAACCTTGTATGTAAAAAAATACAAAACAGTATACACCCCACACCAATCAATTTCACCAATTTCTCATCAATTGCATCACCGTCATGTTTTCCAGTATATGCATACAAGACATATTTCCCAAATGCATAACTATTTCCTGAACTAAAACCTAATAACACAATCAGAAATGAATAAACACATCCAATAAATCCCTTGGGTTTCTTGAAAACACGTAATAAATAATTTAATTCTCCGCCATTTTTGAATGGAAGATTAAGGGCGAATTCTAAGTATATCAATAAGCCACAGAATATAATTATACCACCTAATAAGAATAATGATAGAAATAGTCCAACATTCCCATTTGTATATTGAAATATTGGTGATGGGTTCAGAAATATACCTGTGCCGATGATCTTATTCACTATAAGTGAAATGCATGATAAGGTTCCCAATTTCTCTTTTGGAGTTTTGCCTAGGATTGAAGAATGGATTGAAGCAGTGTCTAGCATTTAGTAGATCATGGATAAAGAAAAAGAGAGAGAGAAAAGAGAAAAGAGCGTAAAGAGAAACTGGTTGCAACCTTATAAATAAAATCTATGATCAGCACATTGATGATTGATTATGATGATGATGATAAAATGATTAAAATCGATGTTGCGGTTTCACGTGACTTTCGGTGTTTGGTCCGTTATGTTATGATTATGAAAACACACAGAAGAAAAAAGATTCAAAGATAGGAACAATAATTCCGGGGTTGTACTTGGTGCCATTCCACAGTGTGGAAGTGTAAGTGGAAGTTTCATTAACCGCCACCACCACATGATCTTCTTCCAACTCACGGGACTTCTTGGAATCATCATTTAAGCTCTTTTTAAATTCTTTATGTATATATATATATTAAAACCGAAATGAATATATAACATCAAATTCTAACGTTACTACTAAACTAATTATCTCTATTAAATTAAAAGCAAATAGTAAATAACAATAAAGGTTACTACTATAAAAGAAATGAAGAAAAAACACCAATTGATAAAAGAAGCAAATAACAAACCCAAACCAAGATTATATACAAATAAAGATGAAAAAAGAGCCCCAGGAGAACACAAAATAACAACACAAATCGGCAGTCTAAGAATTCAACAATTTTATAAATTGAGAAACATTTACTTCAGTTTCTCCCCTTGGTACAATGTCAATAGCAATCTTACAACTTCCCAAAACTTGATCAACAACGGATATTCTCTTGTTTAATCCTTCACCTTCTCTTTCTTCTTTTTCAGTTATATCGGACTCAATTGAAGACATAAATTGATAATAATAACTTGAAACATCAACAAAGGTTGATTTAATATCAGTTTCCTCGCTTGATTCTTCGGCTCCGTCTACTTCTTCTCTCTTTTTTAATTGTGATGATACAATATTAATGTGAAGTTCATTATCCATTTCAAACTCTTTAGGAGTGTATTGGGAGAATTGTGGAAGAACAACTTGTTGATATGGCAATTTACCGGTTTTAGATGTCATACAATGAGATTCGGCATGATTTATAGATGGTATCAAAACATTTATGCCTACAACAGACTTCAATTTGATAATATTTTCAATTATTTGATCAACCTGTGAGTTAACATATTTAATATTCTTGGAAAATACATTATGTTTGAGCAACAGTTGTGTACTTGAAGGGTTTATTTGGAAATATTTTTCATCTTGATAATAAATTGAATGACTTGCTTCAGTTGAAATACCAAGTACAGAAAGTCCCTTGTCAAGAGAATATTCAATCATGTTACCAACCAGTGGTAATGAGTCCAACCCTTCATTTGGACCAATTATTATCAAGTCAGGTTGGAAATCTGGGTAATATTTAGGCAATAAAATTTGGGTAGCAATAATTAATGAATCAATAGGAGATGAGTTTATATACCATACATTTTTATCCAAAGGATCTTGACCAAATTGGGATGTACGAACTGGATTGAAATTTTCCTGTCTTGGAACGACTTTTTTGGCCCTTCTCAGGTTAAGTAGTTTAATTTTTTCAAAATAGGTTTGATGTACAGGTAATAAATGTCCATATTCTCCACCATCTTCTATTGAATTGGATTGGTCATGTTGTTGCTCATCAGCTGTTTGGTATAATGGTGCTAATAATATAACATTATGGTTGCTTTGTTCTTTCAAATGAGAATATAACATACGTATATTCTTGGCTACCCAATTATCTGTTGTTGTTAATATAATGTTTAAGGATAATATTGGTGATATCAATGTTGTTGTGAGGATTAATAGTATTATTGATGAGTGCATTTTTTTGCTGTTGGTTTGCTTCTGCTTCTGCTTATTGTATGTGAGATGCGGAATAGTGTATGAAGAAGAAGAACGGTATATATATATCTAATAAATTTTTGGGATTCTCTTGTATTTATAATTGTATCTACTGCTATTTACTTTTTAAACAGATCAAAAACCCGAAAGAAAAGAATTCTGAATCATAGAAGTAAGTAAGTAAATCAACGTGGGTCTATGCTTATCCAATCCATCCCCCTTCACACTTCACTCCCTTAGTTCTTTTTTGCAATTGTGATTTAAAGAAAAAAAATTAAAGTTATTATTTTGCATTCACAAACATTTAAAGAGAGATATCATAATAATAAATAAATACAAAACTTTAAAAAATATTTTTTTATTATTTTTTCAATTAATAAACCCAAATCAACGTTCCAACGCAAAATACCTGCACGTACAAAATATTTTCTTATTCTAAAAAGAACAAACAAAGGGTAGCCCATGTGGTTAGCTGCACGTTACTGTGAGGTTAAAGAGAGAGAGAGAGAGACAAAGACAAAAAAATAAATTATTTTTTTTCTTGTTCTTTCTCCATTAAGGAAACTTTTTTGCTTTTGCATTTACATTGTTCATTTTTTTGCAACCACGTTCTCCCTCTCTCTCTCTCTCTCTTTATCAATTTATTTAGTCTTTTGCTATTTAACTATATATATATATATATGTGTATATCTAAATTGATTGTTTTACTCTTTTATGACAATTTCAACCATAGCCGAACTAGTTAAAATTTATTAATTGCTTAATAATTATTCCATATGAACAAGTATAAATATTATGTATTGAATATTTATTGCTTTTTTTCCGGATTATTCCGTTCTCTTTATTCCCTCACACACATACACGAGGATCAAACGCCTTTTCTTCTAATCCTCATCACACACACTCTCCTTGTAAATATACATTGGAATTAATGGGGGGCTTCTCTTTTATTTGTTAATTTCATTTATAATTCGTGTGGCATTTGGATAAATTTGAAGCAATTATCCTCAGATGATTCTCACGGAGAGCTAAAAATACACTGCTTTTTCAACCTGCTTCTACTTTGGTATCTAATTTGAACTTAGAGAGTGAATCAAACTCTTCTCAGTTGATCTCGTACTATTTTTAGTTTTTCAAGTCGTGACATACATTTACGAGGAGACAGACTAAGTTATGTAATTATTTAACTGTTATATCTTGCTTATACAATTCTTGTCGTTTTTGTATTACCAAATCACGCGACACAAAGCTATCTATTTCCCATGCTCTGGATTTCTTCTAGGCTCTATCATATTCTCTGGTTTTCAATTCAATTATATATAGATCTATCATCTTGTTGCTCTACACAACTATTTTCATACTAAACACGATTATTTATTATTATTGTTATATGCTATCAGTATTTCTTTTTACGTCAATCTATATACTTAAATCATTGAATAGAGAATCCTTTTCTTCTTAATTAATATCCATAATATCAATAAGAATCTTTTGATCATCTTCATTGATATCACCAAACAATAAATTGAATCTGTTTCCATTATTATTCTTCAACTCATTGATAAATCCTTGTACAGTAATGAAAATATTCAAATTATCCAATGCAGTAGCAACTAATGGATCTTCAAATACTTCTTCATCAGCTTCATCAAAATATCCATTCAGTTTTAGTTTTAAATCTTCATTAGTCAAAAAATCAATATATTTCTCAGTTTCTTCTGGTTGTTGTTGTTGTTGAGATTGAGTTGACAAAACATTTTCATCGTCGTCATCATCTTCTTCTCCTCCTAATTCGTACTCCCAGGCTCCTTCATAATCTCCTTTTTGAGATGGGTCTAATTCATTGTAATTCTTTCTCTTGTTTTCTAAATTTTCAATGGCACTTGGTAATTTCTTCAATAAGATAATCAAACTTTGTGAGATTTGTTTAAGAGTCCCCTCATCAAATTCAAGTATGGATAAATTCATTAATCCTAAAACTGATAATTTCAAATCAAATACTCGTTCTAATTCTGGAATTGAAATAAACCAATTTTGTAAGAAACTTATAAATTTATCCAGTTGTTGTAATAACATACTAGTTGTCATTGAATCATAAATCAATGCCGAAATTAAAACATTGTTGGAATTAATAACATATGATGATTTGGAATTATGTTCATCTTGAGTAGTACTATAATTTTGAATGACAACTTTAACAAACCCTGGAATATAAGGAATTGATTTTTGTTCTAAACTAAGAATAAAAGTTTGAGCTAATTGATAAGCATCAACTAATTCATTATATGCCACATCTTCTGAACCAACGATCAATTCAAAAATTTTATAAAACATTTCTGCTAATTCATCATGATTCTTCAAATCATCCTTTCCATATATTAAAAAGTTCAATAAACAAGGAATTAATTCTTCAACATACATCAATGAAAGACCCTTTTCAAATGATAAATATAACAATCTAAAGTTTTTCCACATAACTTCACTAACACTTCTCATCAAAAATGTTGAATTTTCAATCAATTCACCAATCTCAGCTAGGAAATCATCTAATTCATTTATCAATACAAATTCAATCACTTCAGAAAAGATTTCTTCCAATTTCAAACAAATATCCCTTGAATTCTCAAACGATAATAAAACAGTAATCATAGTATTCAAGATCCCTAATGCTGCCATTACTTTATCTCCTTGATCATCTATACCATCAAAATTATCAATATCGACTAATGAAGCCTCATGAATCTCACGAACTAATCTCATGACTTGTGATACCAATTTTGTCATCAAATCAATTCCAAAAGGTTGTAATTGTTCCGAGAAATTCTCAACACATTCTTGCATAACTGCAGAAATGGCATCATTGTCAATATCATTAGATAATTCAAGTAATTTCGACATGGTAGGAAGAATAATTCCTCCAAGGACTTTTTTAAATTCTTCATGAATCATAAATGATTGAATTGCAATTGCACTTTCAAAAACTACAACAATACTTCTTTCTTGATTGGTGGTTTCGGAATTATTATCAAAATTCTTGAGGATTCCATGAAAGATAGCTGAAAGGGTTTGTTCATCCTTGAAATCAATATCAGCAAATTGGGCCAAAATATCAATTGCTCGAGCTTGTAAGAATTCAAATTTGGAATTCAAACATGGGATTATAAGTGCTTGAATAAATGGTTCCATTTGATCACGATATTCTGATTTTTGATTAACCAAATCCCCAGAAATTGAACCTAACATTCTTAAAATCCCTTCTTTCTTCTTCGCAATATCTAAATCTTCTTCTGGTTGAGATTGTAATGTAGTCAATTGTTGATGAATAAATGTGATGATGGGGGTTAAAGTAATCTTTTTCCTTTTGTATACTAATGTAGCTAATAATGCTAATGCTGCTGCTTCAGGTGAATCATATTCTTGAGTTGGGTCAAAACATAAATTGATATATTCAACTGGATCAATTTCAAAAGTTTCCAATAATTCATCGTCAGGACATAATAATGGGAATATTAAATGAGCTAATAAAGTTTCATAATAAGGCTTAATTAATAACCATGTTGATTTTTCAACGATACAATGACTCAAGAATTCTAAAAGTTGATATAATGCTGTAGTACTTAACCATCTTGAACCTTGACAATATTGTTCAATAATAGTCAAGAAATTGTTAATGAAATGAGGAATGAACTCATTTAAAAACAAATCATGAAATTCAGTATATTGGAACTTTTTGGTAATAGTACGACTAGCATATCTTGTGAATAATCGATATAAGTTTGCAATTGCCCATTTATAACATTTTGAAATTTGTAAGAATGATTTTTCTTGTTCCGATAAAGTAGAATTAACAACATAAGAAGGAGGAGTCATATTTATAACTGATGCATGGAATTCTCCCCAAGCTAAAACACTTTGTTTCGATTGTAAACTAAAAGGTAAATCATGATAAGTAACAAATTTATAAGCTTTCAAAATCAACTTGACCATTTCAGCATCAAATTCAGTAATTTCTTCTGGACTCAGAATAATTGAATTCCCAATATTTAATAAATGAGGAAATACAGTATCTATAATTGTATCCAAATTCTTTCTTTCCAGATTAGGTACCCATTTGAATTTTCTAGCAATTTCCGAAAAACACAACATACCAGTATATACACCTTCTTTGCTATCACTTTGCAACATTTCCCCAGTACTATTCAATAATCCGTCCCATTTTTCAAACTCACAAGCAATTAAAACTCGTAAAACTGGAATCAATTGTTGTTTAATACTATATTCAACGGAAATAATCACCGGAATGATTCGATCTTTAACAACAGGTCTCTCGTCATTATCTATCCCATCTTTAGTATTCCAATATCTAATTATTCTATTCTTGAAAAATACAGCAGTAGCCTTCTTTAATTCAGGTGCAATATCTGATCCAAGAATGTCTAAACAAGCACCTAAAAACCCAGGTGTTTGAGAAAGCTCCCGAAGTTTAGTTTCTGCTTGTACTCTAATCTCATGAGATGGCTGTAATGTACCAGCTAAGCATTGAATGATTAAGTTAGCATCCATGGTTTAGAGTGTGAATTCTCAATTAAACCTATTTAGGTCTTTTTTTAAAGAAAAAGATTATGATGATGATGAATATACAACAGATTATAAGAAATGAAAAAGAAATTTTTTTTTTCCAATCAAATCATCTTTCTTTCCAAAGTAAAAAAATAAAGAATGAGAATTATTTACAGTTAATAATAGTTATTGTATTAAACCATACAAATTAATTTAGTCGTTTATTATAACAGTATGAAAAGAGAAGAGAAGTGTGTGTGTGTGTGTGTAAACGCAGTATAAGAGAGAAAAATATATATAAAATGGGGATGAACATTGTTAAGGAAAACTCAATTTGTTGCCCTCACAACGCACACAACCACCAAAATCGGAACAGATCCATTTGAATCTTAGAGAAACACACCAGAATAAGATATGTTTGAAACCTATTCCGCAGATGCTAAGCGTCCAAATCTTGCTAATCTAACCTTGTTCTACCAATGAGTTAGTTTCAAATTATTGTTCAAATACAAATTATGTATGTGTACACTCTTCACTTCACCACAAAAAATGAGATGCGTAAGCCGGGAATCGAACCCGGGGCCCAACAATGGGAACGTTGGATTTTACCACTAAACTACTCACGCAAATTTTTCAAAAGTTTTTCAAGAGTTGCCAAGCGGTTTTGTTGATTTTTAGAGGTATGAAAAGTCGCAAACACCGTTATCAATTGACTACGTATTAGGCAACCCAGGTCTACAAGCTCGAGATTTCAAGTTGATTAATGGATATATATAGGAAAGAAGGTGAAACGACGACACTAATCCAAGTGTTGTTGTTTCGTTTCCTCACCTTCTCCATTTATATATCTGTTACAATGTTATAATTTTATTGATACTACTAGGAAAAGATTAACAAGTTAAAAACAATGATCTCATAGGAAAAGATGGTTTTCTTAGTGAGTAGGGCTAACAGTAATGGCAACTATTTTTAGAAGATTCTCACACATGACTATTTAATACCCAATTACATAGTGCGCCCATCAAGGATTTTTTGAACCACATTTATGTCATACTGTTTCCCCTCTAGACCTAGTCAAAGAGGCTTGTATATCATTCTCTTATGTAGATTCATCTATGTATAGAGAGTAGTATAAATGATTTATTTGAAAAAGAACGTTTATTTGATAAACGTAAACGATTCGAACCCAACGTTGGGATTGTTTTAAGGTATCGTCTTTTTTTACGTTATTTATTACCATACATTAGATTTCTTATACATGTTTTACATATAGAAGTAAAATACTGACAATCTGCTTTTAAGCAGGTAAAAAATTTTAAAAAACACAAAAAAAAATCCTTGATTTTCTTTAAGTGTAGTCATTGGCTTACCGTAAGGGAGTCGTTCCAATATTACGTCCTTGAGTATTTTTTCATGAAATTATTAGATAACGTTGTCGATTAGGGTGATTTTAGTGGGTAAGGTCGATTGGATGATGAAATCGATCCTAACTCTTTTACATATTTTTTTGCACGCATTATTCATATTATTTATTAGTCTTTGTACATAATCAATAAAGAAACTGATCTCATACTAGAGGAAAAGAAAATAAAAAACCTCGAGTATACGATTAATGAGTTTGGGATTGAGAAGTGATAGCAACTTATCATCGAAGATAAAACATTTGGGACCTTTAATATACTGGTGCTATCCATAGCAGCATGCATGCAATATAGGTTTGTCTCCTAATATTCCGCTTCTCGTTGTCTATATAAAGGTCCATATTTCCCTCTTTTCTTTATTTTGTTTATACATCTTAATAGCAACTATCTTTCGCCTCTGGAAGTATAGTTATCTAAGTTACATACATCTTTGGGAGAGATGCTTTATGTTAATGGCGACGTCAGTTTAGAAATGTTTTTGAGGTTTTCAAATTTGTTCAAAATTTTTTGGGTGTCTTTTCTATTAGCTGAAAATATAAGTTTTGGCTTTTACATTTCACTTGTCATTTGGTGCTACACATGTGTCAATTTTATACAAAGTATACATTAGAACCACACATCAGCATTGACGCAAACAACCGTTTTGTTCTCTTTCATATTTAACAATAATACAACTGATTTAAGACTTAAGAGATTGAAACTTAAACGGTGAGATCTTCTTCTTCTTTCACTGTTCCCATCACACAAAATAAACCAACTTCTTGGGCAAATCTTGTGATGAACCGTTCGTAGCAACCCTGAATCATAGAATAACTTGTGCACTCTCATTTGTCTTGTAAAACCCCCTCCCCCCAGATTAGGTACCTCTTTTCCCATAGCTTCTTCATTCCATGGAGTTTTAAACCATTTTGTAACAAGTTCAAATCATATAGAAAATCGACCAATAATTTTGTTATGGTCTGAGTACCTCAAATCTGTTCAACTGGTTAAGTAGATACTGATTATAGCTAATCTTGTGATACGATTATCTAATACTGAAAACGACGGTTGCGACTTTGATAACCCTGCTTCACAAGCTAAAATTTCTTACATCCTGGATTTCGAGAAGCACGAATTCCCATTTTGCCAGAAATGTATTTTCGAATTGTCTAAATAATGACCCAGTTAAGGCAAAAAAGGACTTATTAAGAGAATCTTGTCTAATTGTTGTTGGTTAGTTTGGCTTGGAAGTTGGACAACAACCAATTATTCAACATCATACAAAAGTAAAATACGAACACAATGTACTAAGAATCACTTAAATTTGCCGTGCGTACCTAGCAAAGACTGCTTTATTGTTATTTCTACACGCTTTGTAATTATATACAGTTAATTGGAAATATCTTGACCAATCAAATTGCGTTGAATCAGAGTTAGGAAAATAAATTTTACTGCCACTTTCTAATATCAATTTTAATCAGTGTTTCAAAAAATCTTGCAAGAGTCAACGACACATGGTTTGTAGAAAAAGACGGAAAAGAAAGGGTAACCTTATTAGCCGGATTTTCCTCATGAAATGCACACACGCGATGGGTGCATTTCGACTGGAAATGGTCTGTAAGATAGGGATGTTAACCAAGATTGAGTTGAATATAATGAGCAAGCCCTAAACTAAGTAGTCTGTCATTCTCTCTCCCTACTTCAGACTAAGGGGGAATTCATCGTTATTCATCTTGAACAATTGTATCACTGACAATTGGTGGGATATTTCAAACCCCACCGCTGCCACCTGATACTTCTGCAACATCTTGAGTGTATATCAACCACTCCACTGCCAGTTGATACTTCTGCAAAGTCTTAGAAGGTTGCATAATGCTATGTAATATAATGCCAAGAGATCAACATAGTATTACTTGCGGGAATTTCCACCAAGGTTTACGGATGCTTCAACGACATTGGGTGAAGCGGGATGTGTATGTGTGAGAAGATAGGAGAGAACCACAATATAAGTTTATGACCCCTACACCCACGTTATCATCCAGTCTGCTCCATCAAAAAAAGCGGCGGTTTTTGTCTAATCCCGATTTGCGGATTATGATTAGCATCTTAAATCTTATACTAATCATTAATCTCCTTATTAGTCTGATAAATTGAACCTTGAAATGGGACTTGAAAAACGTCCCTGCAACCTGTTTGTTTCTAGTCCCCCTGCAATCTCTTTTTTTTAAAAAAAATAAACAATTTTTTTTTGAAACCAATTTCTTGAAAATTCCCAATATATTGAAAAGTTAATTTACAAAAAGCTTATCAGAATAAAAATGGCGTGTTGCAGAGAAATTGATTTTCATTTTTAAATCTATAATTACAAAACAAACCCCCTAAACAAGAGCAAAACCAAAAGCAAGTTAAATAAAAAATAAAAGAAAACCGCAAGTCAAGAAAAATCCTTTAACTCAAGAACAAATACTCAACTTAAAGAAATTGCAACAATTTTGTTGATTGATTATGACGAAGCCAAACTCTTACAATAGCTTGAAGCTTGATATTATACAGGGAATGGTGGTGCTGTATTTTTGTCTGCAATGACTTCATTTAACCCTTTTCTAAAATAATAGACAAAATAAAAAATGTCATTATCGTTACTATACAATTTCTTAAGTTTGAATCTTCAAACATTTGTCCGATCAGAAGAGCACGGTCTTTGTACTATCTTCGTACACTACCACTTACGGTGAAGGTGGTAATCAAAAGACTGCTATTGTTATTGTTTCTACTGATGCTGATGGTGCATGGTATACAGCTATTAGTGAGGTAGAGTTAGTGGATGTAGATGATGCAAAGCAAGTAGTGGTGGTAACCACATTTGAAATTATTGCCACAATTGCGGAAGCGGGAGCCGAAGGGTCATTGCATTTTGCATTGAATGGTGACCATATTATTGCTACCAATGAGGACCATGGTTCAGTGTTTTCAACAGATGGTACTTATCTTTTGGTGGATGAAACCTATTTGAATGTCTGCCCCTTGGATTATTGACTTCCGTACCTTTGAAGGAAAATGTCTCACCTGGTTGGGCCATGATTGATGGTGTTCTCCATTATGATCCACCGCAAGAGCAGATATTACGTCGTCGTACAGTAGCCGAAATTTCATTTTGTCAAGAGGATGGTGTTAATAAGGTGTATGTTAATGCCGTAGAGCCTTGTGTTGTTTTAGAAGTCGAATCAAATATTTTGGAAATTGTGGAAGTTGTAGTTGAAGATGAGAACCTGAATACTGAAGATGGGATTGGAACTACACCGGAGTCTTCGGCAAATGAAACATTTACTGAGACAACCCCACAATCGACAACTTCTGAGACTTCTGTGAATGAAGAAGATTATTCTTTGGATGGATCTGATCCCAAGATTGTTGCGAGTGATGATATGGAAAAGGAGATAGAAGAATCAACTGACATTGAGGATTCTTTGAATGAAGCTTTGACAGAATCAACTGTCAATACAGCTGCTGCTGAGAGTCCTACCAATGAGACCGAATCGAGGAGACCAAAAATGGGTCAAATGTTAATATAGCCGCTGAAGTTTCTAATACTGTGGATATAATTGCTACTGGGTTAGCTGCTACCGAGAGTATTACAAGTGCAACAACCACTGAGGATGTTCAAGTAACTACTGAAGTTTCGACGACTGAATTACTTGAGAGCGTTTTCCTGGATCTGTCATTTAGTTTGAAGACAACGAGAGGGACATATATAATCAAAGGAGAAGGAGAAGCAACTGCGGAGAAATCTGGTTATGGATTAGCCTCAAAACTGGCTGAGAAAACTGAAATTACGTCGAACATTGTGAAAGGAAAGGTTAAGACGGCTTCTTATTTGGAAGCACTATCTACACTTGAGAAGACTTTTACAAAGTATGAACAAGAAAATATCAAGGTTAATTTCATGAAATGTCCTTTATTACTATTCGAACGTCAGTTACTTCCAAAGTTGCACTGGGTGAGTTTAACTCGGAGACTCAATTTGCTGAGCCATTTGCTAATACTGCAAGAAAGGGAGGTTCATATGACAAGGGATTGATTTTGGTGATTTTGATACCATTGTATCACGTGGTTTTAGGTTTAATGCTTCAGTCAATTGGCTTTTTTAGTTTTGCAATTGTTATTTTTTTAATGTTTTTGATTAAATTTATGTTTACTCTTTAAGTTATAATTAAAAAAAACCTACTATTGTTTTGTTTTATTTAAAGTTGTTTTATATGTTTGTATGTATTTTGTTATTGAAACAATGTATAATATTATTTGTTTAGAAGGTTTATCTAATAAAGTAGGGATATGAATATATTTGGAGTGATATGACTTGGCAGGATACTTGATGTAGCAATATTGTATATTCAGTTTCTAATCTTGAATGAGCTCGAAAATTCATAAAGGACAGTATTTACTAGTTTTTCAAACTAGTGAAGTCAAATCTAAAGCAAAGAGTTGAAGACTAACGTCTTTAGTACTCTTCAAGTCTCAATGTCACCTACTGAAGAGACTCAGAGAATTTGTAATTCAATATTTTTTTCCATAAGTAAACACATGCCTCCAACTAGCTTCTACCAAATGTAGCACGATGTGAGTTACTTTCTATTATTAATCAATCAGTTTCGCCAAACCCGCTAAAAAAAGAAAGTAAGGACGCTATAGGCTATGAATCATCTGAGCTTTCCAACTTTGTCGTGACAGGTTCTCTAGTATTCTTACTCCTTGGCCATAATGAAGGCAATCTAACAACCTGAAACCTAGGCTCGACACATCGCTCAATAAACCATGTACGTAATTTACTCTCAATCAACGCCGAAATCTTCGGTACATCCTGCAATTTTGCTCGTGATCCAATTAATGACTTCACAACGAACTCTAATCTATAATCGGGTGAAAATGAAAACATCAATGCTGTGCCTGCCCCCTCTCTAGGATCCTGTTTCGATTTCTTTGATTGATTATGTCTGGATTCTTCTGTTTGTTGTTGTTTTGTTGATGACGAAGAATGAGACGCAGAGGGAGCAGGAAGTGGTGGAGGGGAAGGAGGAGATGAAAAAGTAGGACTGCCTTCTGATTCAGGAGTAGATCGATCTGAGTCATATCTATTTAAATCAATAAATTCTTGGTCGTTTGTGTTTATAAGTGAAACTGTCAAACATCCGGAAAATCGCACAATAGAAACTGTTAATTCAACTGGTAAGATTGCGGTTAAGGGTCGAGGATGATTGAGTAACAATTTAGTTTCTATTGCTAAAGTTAAGGTGTCTGATAAATCAACATCAATCTTTGCTTCTAGTCTTCCTGAATCTTCTTTGCTTTGTTTTATTCTACAATTGGAAAAGATTGGAAAGTCATCACCAATATCAATTTCTGTTAGATATATTTTATCTAAAAAATCTGGCATTTTGGTTTTATCAAGAAAATCATTTAATGAATGATAAATGTTATCACCTAGTAACGCTTCACTTCTTAATTGGGATATAGTTTGAGCCACCAAAACATTAAACCAATCAAGCGATTCTGGGGCATGGTTATCAACATCATAATAAGTCTTTTCAAGGATAGCTGTGACTTTCGATCTATTATTATTCAGGCTCTCATCATCGGCAATTGTTTTTGAATCAATTTGTCCACCACTTTTCTTTGTATCTCGCTTGACAATGACTCCACTGGCATCTCGAATACTTGTTTTCACAGATGATGCCGAATCAGCAAATACAAAGAATTTGACAAACACAATAATTACAAATAGGACACTTAATTGACCAACTATAAGTCCATGAGTGAATCCCCAAGACAGCAGAACTTGTACTTGTTGTTGTAGCTGTTGTTGAAGGTGTTGCTTTTGTGATAATTCTGAAGTCGATAATTGTAATCCTTCTTGTAGTAGTAACTCTCGTTGGTGTTGCAATAATTCTTGTTGTTGTTGTTTTAATTGTGCTTGTAATTGTTGAAGCAACTCTGACTGTCCATTACTAGAACTTGTATCAGTATCTTCATTGCTACTGTCTGTTAGTTGGCTACTCATTTATTAACGAAGACGATTGCAATTAAACCCAATGTTGGTTGTAAATATAGCTTGATAATTTCTTTCTCTTTTTTCCTCTTAGCTTCGTGCTCTGTATTGATTGATTTTTCAATCACGTTAAGAGTGATAAAAAATTTTTGCCGTTACAATCACTTTTAAATACTTAGAGTCACTATACACTAAAATGAAGATAAGGTGATGACGCGAACTGAACTAATAACGAATATAACAATAGTAAGGTGTAAACTATGTAATGAAAATATACAAGCAAGAAGGGAAGATTATGGACTCTCTCTCTCTCTCTCTAAGCTTCAGATTCAGAAGCAACGGTCTTTCTTGATGTCTTTGCAGTGTTAGGAGTATTGAATGAAGAATTATTCTTTTGTTTTCTTGGAGTACTTATATGGGAATGTGCATCCAAATTCTTCTTGGGTGAATTAATCTTAATGGGTTTGATTTCATCATCATCTTCTTCTTCATCATCACTTTCTTCATCAGTATAATCATCGGAATAATTTTCATCACGGGTAATCCAGTCTCTTACATTGGCAATGATAGATTTACCGGCATTATTCAATTCTTTATTGGAATTTCCAATATATTTTGCAGCAAATTCACTTAATGGAGAACTAATCTTTGTTGATGTTGTTTCTTCTGAATCACTTGGATTATTAGAAGTATTTGAACTAGAGTTTTCCAAATATTGTTGCACATCAAACCTCTTACCTCTCATAAACTCTCTAATTTCAAAATATAAATCACGAGAAACATTGTTTAAATTAGTCTTATTTCTCATCCAATAACTTCTAAAATCATTCAATTGTTTTTTAATATCCAATTCATTCTTTTTCAACCAACTTACATTTAATTCTTTTCTAGTTGCACCACGAGCAAAATTTCTCATTAAATACTTATCATAATCTCGAATAATCTTAGTAATTATATCAGAAGTAGAAATTCCTTCTGTTCTTTGAGTAGCCAAAAACATTCCCTTTTCTTTAATTTCCTTATAAATATCATCAGTATCTTCAGCAGCATAAGGTAAATCATCATGGGCAGCATAATCAATATTATGTTTTTTCAAAAATTCACTATCGACACACCATGGAGCATCTGGAATAACATCATCGACCCATTTACAATGTTTCAAAGTCTCACATCTTTGTTCATCACTCAATACTGTTAAACCTTTACGTGCATGAGTTTCTTTATCAGAAGGAACACCACAAATTAATTGAACATTGGGAAATGATTTTTTCGCTTGTTCCAATTGTTTCATATGACCAATGTGGAATAAATCAAATACACCATCTGCATATATTCTAATTGGTCTATCTTTAGGAGGTAAATTGAATTTATAACCCTTTGGTCTAAATTTACGATATTCAGGTGGTAACATTTCATCATATTCTTTTTCCCGTTTTTCAAACTCTTCTTCTTCTTTGGTTTTCACTTTACGTCTTTTATGGGAAGGTTCTGAATCTTTGAGTATTGGTTCCTTTGTGACATCAACATCTTCAGAAGGGGATATTTCTTTAGGTGAAGTTGGTGATTCAGTTCTCTTTCTTTTTCTTTTAAATAATGAACTAATAGTAGGAGCTATTGACTCTACTGAAAGAGTTCTAGTGATTGTTCTAGTCGACCCTTTGGAGGCCGGTGATGATGATGAATTTTTAAGAGTAGCGGTTATTTTCTTCTTACTATCCTTCTTTGCCATGATGTTATTTGAGTTGTGTTGGATAATTGGATATATATGTATATATTATGTATGTGTGTCTGTTTATGTACTTACGGTTTTCCCTCCCCCGCAGAATGAATCCTTGCTTTGTCTTTTGTCTATGTCTTTTGGTCTCTTTATTAATGAAACATCTGATGATAAATTCATATCATGTGGAAAGTCACAAATCATAAAAAATCGTCAAAACGAAAAAAATAAAAAAAAATTTGTCCAACAAAACGCTACCAATTGAAAAATATGAAAAAAAATATTTTTTCATATTTTTGCGCTTTTACAATTTTTGAGGAACATCATTTTTGGTTACATTAATCAGTAAATATCTACAAATTAATACGCTCCCTATCCTTAATCACTTATTATTATTATTAATTAGTAGTAATACTACTACCCTACTTAATACTAGATAACCAACCATTCATTATACACCCTCACGCACACACACACCCCACACACATACAAATGACAAAAGTCTACTCGTTATCAGATTTAAAATTCATCAAACCAGCCACATTACGCTCTTGGTTCTCCTCATCAAAAGGGTCTCCTCATGGCAATGGAAAATTTGCAATTATAGATGTCCGTGATTCAGACTTTGTAGGAGGTCATATTAAAGGTTGTTTACATTATCCTGCAGCAAATTTTCATTATAATTTACCTAAATTACATCAAAAATTATATGATGAACAAATTGATGATATAGTTTTCCATTGTGCTTTGTCACAAGTAAGAGGTCCTTCTTCTACTCTTAAATTCTTACGTTCGTTAAATGATATCAAAGATCCTAAATTGAGGGAATACTTTAATTCAGTCCATGTTTATGTCTTAAAGGGAGGTTTTACGAGATGGCAAGAAGAATATGGTAATGATTCAGAAGTAACGGAAAATTATGATAAGGAAATATGGCAATTTGGAAATACATAGAGAATCATATGCTCCACCCACCCACACACTTTTATATAAAATATATATAACCAAGTTGTCATAATTAATGTAAATATTATAAAATTTTATAAAATTGACTCATTTCTCTAAACTAAAAGCCTAAAACTTCGGACTAATAAAAGCTATATATGTATATATATATATACACAGTCATGCAGACCCCATAAAAATTTCTAAATTAAACTTGGACCATCATATCCAGTTTGATAATGTGGAGACACTTGTGCAATTGGTTGCGAAAATTGTTGTTGCTGTACAAACTGTTGTTGTTGTTGTTGTTGTGGGAAACCTTGCTGCTGTTGTTGAACAAACTGTCCCTGAGCAGCAGCCATAGCGGCTTGGTGATGAACCCCAGCAAATGCATTTGCAAGATATTGTTGCTTTTGTGCTTCCTTTTGAGTTTCTGGAAATACAGGAATTGTGGGCAACAATTCTAACCCACCAGCAGTTGCTTGACTCTTAAGTGGTTGTTGTTGTTGTTGCATCTGTTGATTTGCAACATTATTAAACAAGTTCTGGGTTGTGGTTGATACTTTAAATGGATTACTGCCAGTAGCATTTGCTTGAATAGGTTTGTCGGAATTGTTTTCTCCAACTACTGTTGTTCCAAAACTTAAAGCAGTAGTTCCACTAGTACTTGAAAATCTGGTATTGGCAAATGGATTTGTTGGTTGAGATTGCAAAGGTTGGATTCCGGTTGTTGCAGAGTGAGCAAATGGATTAGTACTTGCTCTTTTTAATTCAATAGACTGGGGTTGTTGTTGTTGGACAAATGGTTGTTGTTGTTGTTGAACAGGAAATTGCTGAATTGGCTGTTGTTGCTGCTGAATCGGCTGTTGTTGTTGTTGATGCATAAATGGATTCGTTTGCTGTGCTTGAAGTTGTGGACCATATCCACCAAAACCAGCTCCGGTGTATGCAGAAGTCAAACTGTTTTGTGGTTGCATTTGAAAATGCTCACCTTGGACAATAACTGGCATTGGACTAAATGTAGTTGCATTTATTGGTAATTGTTGTTGTTGTTGTGGGGATGGTAGAGGTGGTAGCTGCTGTTGTTGCTGGTTCCCGAGGATTTGATTCTCGGGAATAATTGTTTGAATGACTGGTTGAGCCGATGGCACAAGCATTGGACCCCAAGGATTATAGGTTGATTGTTGAACAATTAATGAACCTGGTCTAGCAGCCATTTCTGGCAAGTTCTCTTGTTGCTGTTGTTGCTGTTGTTGTTGCTGTTGTCTAGCTTGTGGAGTGACTGATCCCGATGATTCCGAGGAAAAGTATTGTTTCTTTGTTGATTCATTTTTTGATTTACTTTGTTTTTCAGCTAAATATTGTCTTCTATTAACATCGAAATTTGGATCCTCCAAGTATTCTTCCAAAGAACTAGTTAAAGCAGTAGGTGCATGTTTAATAGTGGGGACATGAAGTTTTGTTGCATATTCAAGATGTTTAGCTACTCTTAGATAATCAATGACAAATTTAGTTTGATCAACAAATTTCTTGTATATTTTCAAAGATCTAGTAGCATCAACTTTTGACATTTCAAAATAATGTTCCAAAATATTAATAACTCCTTCATTTAATTCTTGAAATAATGCCAACAAATCATTAACTAATAATCTAAATGCTGTTAAAATAACATCATTATTGATTTCACTTTCCATAAAATTATTCTTTAATAAGGATTCAATTTGTTTTTGTACACTTTCAACTTCTCTTAATAACCCCTTTTCAACTGGTAATGTTCTTAATCTTCCACCTTGTTGACTACCATTATTATTAGATCTTTCGTCTCGGACATAATCGACACCGGTAGCATCGAATTGTTTGACTCTATTATAAAGATATTTAGCATATTTCACTATGAATCTGACATCATTATTAAAATTGCTGTTTCTTGTAATACTAGTCAGTGATAAATTCAACATTCCCGGAGCTTTATGAGCCAAATATTCCAATGTTACATCTCTATCACCTTCTCTAATCATAATATGAATAACTATCAATGCCTTATAAACCACTGACCATGAACTGTCTTGTAATCTATGATGTAAAGTTCTCATGATTGTATTGAAATTTTCTGAACCTAAGGAATGATCAGTGGATGTTGCCATTAAAATAGGTTCAATATATTTTGGTTTAGGGGCAGCTACTTTAACTTTAGTGGCACCCTTGACAATCTTTTCATATGTAGTCATGTGTTATAAGGACTGTTCTGTATGTGAATTGTCAATGAAGGTGTAATATTGTGTGGGGGGTTATTCTATAATATATAGATACTATATATATTCTATATGTATTATATATATTTGACGAAGTTTATATGAAATCTTTTAATCAAAGAAACATCCAAAAGTGGGAAAAGAAAAATTAAGTTTTTGTTCAAGAATGAAAAAAAGAAAACATTTAAATTAAATATACACAATATGTGAATACTATGTGTATACACTATGTGTATTGTAGGCTTATTCTAATGTGTATATTACCAATGAGACATCACTAATTACTACTATACATACTAAGTTGAAAGGTGTGTTCTATATAATAAGCTATCTTCTTTATTCTTTGTAACTTGATTTAAATCATTAACTATTAATTAGATGCTATTCTTTCTATAATGTATGTACACTATGTATGTGTAATATTATACCTCCCAAAATATAAGCATTAAAATGATATATATATATATATATAAATGTATATACAAGTTTCTATTCTCCCTTTCTTACTTTGCCTTCATACCCCCTCTCTTTTCCAAGAAATCTTTAGCTTCATTTACTTTTGTAGCTAAAAAGGATGAACCACCTTTATCAGGATGATTAGCCATCATCAATTTTCTATGTTGTTCTTTTAATTTCAATTTAGACAAGTTAGTTTCCTTCAAATTCAATATTTGTAATGCTTCCTTTGCAGTCATCTTTTGACCAAATCCTCCTTTAATAAATGCTTTACCATTTATACCTGGTTGATTTGATTTCTTCATTCCAGCTGCAAAATATGCAATAGTAAGAACACCAAATCCAGTTATAAATGGATGTTCTCCCATCCAGTCACAAGTCTTGTCAAAGTACCACTCAACTGAACCTTCTGGTGCCTGTTTCTTTTGTAAGTAACCGGTGAATTGTTGTGGTGTTGGTGGTACTTGTGAGTTATCACCTGGTATAGCTAATGTTGGAGCTTGCATTGTTTTATACTATTATACTATTATATATATAATAAGGTTTATCTATTTACAAGATGTAGTAGTAGTGTTTATAACTAAAGAACCACTTGGTGTATGATTCAACTATCTCTCTTGTGTATGTATAAGTAAGAAATAAAAAATAAAAATAAAAAAAATTTTCATGTAAATCACGTGACTGTATTTCTTTTATCACGTGATCGTATTTCTTTTTTTTTTTATTTTTTATGAATTTACAGTTTACAGATCATCTCTTCGCATCTTCCATTAAGTTTGAAAAAAAAATTATTCACTTTTATACTACCAACTAAGTATATCACTTACTTCCTCTAGTTTCATTGATCACGTCTTATCCAGTCAGTCTTAGATCCACTTTTTAGAGTCTTACTTTCACCCTTCCTTAATAGTCATATTATCCATAATAATAATAATAGTCATAATAATAATCACATAATATCACACAATGAGAATATATCAATGTCATTTCTGTTCATCACCTGTATATCCATTACATGGTATTATGTTTGTTAGAAACGATGCTAAAGAATTTAGATTCTGTCGTTCTAAATGTCACAAGAACTTTAAACAACGTCGTAATCCACGTAAATTAAGATGGACCAAGGCATTTAGAAAAGCTGCTGGTAAAGAATTAGTCGTTGATTCTACCTTAACTTTTGCTGCTAGAAGAAATGTTCCTGTTAGATATAATAGAGATTTAGTAGCAACTACTCTTAAAGCAATGTCTAGAATAGAAGATATTAGACAAAAGAGAGAAAGAGCCTTCTATAAGAACAGAATGAAAGGTAACAAGGAAAAACAATTGGCTGCTGACAGAAAATTAGTAGAAGAAAACCCAGAATTATTAAGAATGAGAGATGTCGAATTAAGAAGAAAGGCAGAAAGACAAGCTGCTAAAGAAAATGCCATGGAACAAGATATAGAAGAAGAAGAACTTGAAGAAGATGAAAGTGAAATTGAAGATATGAGTGTCGATGAAGAAATGGAAAGTGAATCTGAATCTGAAGCTGAACAAGTCAAACAAAAGGTATTGTTGAAAAACAAGAGAAAAGTAAGACGTTAAGAAGGCTTGTTATTAGATTACTCCCTGTTGTTTTTTTTACTTCTATGTATTTGTATATCTTGTTTAATTCTAAAATAAAAGTCTTTGCTAAGATAAATCAAATCCAGACTCGGTATTTATCGCATACAAAAGCTTCTCTTTCATGATTTTCTTATTCTGATAATCAGGTAATTTAAGCAAATTAACACATGTTGATGCAGTAGGTAACCTACTAATTTCTCTTCCTGAATTTCTAATGCCAAATCTTGGAGATAACGATCCAAATCCAAGTAAGGGGGCTCTACTCACCGAAGTAACAAATTTAATCAATTTAAACCGTTCTTCTGAAGTCATTTCTTCAACAATCTCCCAGAAATATTGAATACTTAAATCAGTCTCTAGATATCCTCCATACTCAACATTTTGTTTCCAATCTTTAATATTAACATCACTTTCACCCCCAGAAATCAACATCTGTAATTCAAACCCATCAAACATACTCAACCAATTGGCATTTATCATCAGAAATAACCCATCCAAAAAATGCCTCGTTTGTATCCTTAATGACTGATTTAATTTAAAATTGGATAATTGATGAATATAATTCAACACATTGGATGATGTAACAGCAACATCATGTCCATGAGGTGGCATTAAATCAAATACAAACGTTTTGTCAGATACTTTTTCATCAATGGTAAAATTTAGATCTAATAATTTTAACTCTTCATCATTCATTCTAGTCAATTTCATTAAATTAATAAATAATTCATTATCCAAATAACTTAAATCATTAATTGAATTCTTCATATTATCACTACACCATTTATTCAAAAAGAATGGTGCAAATGATATATCCACCAACACATTCTCAAAAAAACATTTCCCAATAATCATGCCTAAAAATCTCATATATTCTAATCTCAACTGTTGCACATCACGATCAATCCCAAGTTTTAATTGTTGATAAATGTTTTCATTAGGATATACTTGATTATGCGAATACGTTTCCTTAAATAATCCCAATTCATTATCTGGAGAAAACCCTTCTTTGACAACACTAGTTAAAAACTCCTTGGTAATTCCTCCTCCATCAATCCCAGCTTCTTGACCCCATTCATTGAAAAATATAACCTGAATCCGGTTTTTGAAATTAGATCCCAATTTACCAAATGCAGAATATGCATCTTCGAGTAAATGATCTCTTCTTATATTTGCAGCTTGTCGTTGTTCTTGATGATATGCGAATGAAAATGGATTATTTGAATCACTTGATCGATCTCGATCTAGTTGGATTAAGGCTTGGAAAATACGTACTCGATCTTTGAAAGCGATGAAATATGGTAATCTTTTCAATATTTCAATCTTGGATATGATATCTTGTGGAGCATTTAACTTTCTGGAAGTTCTATGTTTCTGTCCATCTTCCTCGTCATCGTCAATCATGTATTCTTCTTCGATACGCCGTTCTTCATCTTCAGCTACATATCGTATCAATAAATCAATACTGAATACTAATTCTTTAGGCACCCAATAATCTTTCGGTAAGAATTTCATTCTCAAATTCTTTAAATATAATTGATTCAATAATGCAAGTGATATTCTTTTCAATCTTGAATACTGTGGAAAATATTTCTCTACTTCTTCTTCATTTATAAAAATTAATGATAAACAAAGAATTTTTGAAAAATCAAGAAAATGTTTAGTTTCTTCAATACTCAATTTATCTTCATTAAAACTTTCCAAATCATTGGAAACAATCAACCAATACGAATACAGTTCCTCAAATAAGAAAACAGTATTCCAGAAAGATTCAACTGAATTTTCATCCATTTGGGAATAAACCTTAACTAATTGATCCTTTTTGACATAATCTATATCGTCAGTTGTAAATATCTTAAACAAGGGATGTTCTCTAATGGAATCAAAAAACCAAGAATAGCTATTGGGAGTAATTGAAATAAACATACATATCTTTCCCTTAAGTGGAGGATATATTCCAACTAAACGAGTCAACAATTGTAAAGCTAAATCACGTAAACTAATTTCTTGATCTATAAGTAATTCAATCACACTTCTGACAAATTTCGAGGAATACAAGATTTCTAATTGACTAGAAATCTCAGGATCAACATATATAAATCTTGATTTCTCTTCAACATCAAATTCTTCCGATTCACCTTCAATGCTAATCATGTATCTAATCTTCTGGAGAAAACTGTTCATGATTCTGAAATCAACTTTGGTGAATTCAATGTCGTCACCATCACCGCTACCACCACTACCACCACCATGTATGATAAGGAAATTTGAAAGCATTTTGATATATCCCATTTGATCTCGTTTCGGTAATTGAAAATCGACCCCGGTTATTGCATTTCTGATTATGCCAAGATATTGCAAATTTGGGGAATTATATTGACCGATTTCTAGTACTTTGATAAAATTGTCAAATCGATCCCAAACCCCAAACGTATATATCAAATCAAGTACTTGCTGTTGTTGTGATTCAGAAATTTCAAATCTGGAAATATAATTACATAAATTAGTAGTAATATTAGGAACACAGAATTCATAATTTGAATTAAACCTGTTCAATAATACTCTTATCAATCGAATATCCTGTTCAATAATACTCAACTTCTCTTCAATGCAAAAAGAATGTCCTTGTTCACAATATCTCCCAATCAACACTCCTATCGTCTTTATCACAGATATATACAACAGTTGAGGTATACTCCAAAAACCGGAACTTCTTTCCAACTCCTCACCAAATCTCTTCAAAATTCTCATCACCGTATCGAAATCACGTCCCGACAATCCCCATTTCGCCACCACAATAAATTCCCTCACCCAATTAAGCCAATTTTCTTGAGTTACATCTTTATAATACCATTCATCAACAAAAGATGCAGCGTATCGACTTAGGTCCAAATATCGCCTAATGTAACTCTGAAGCAATTGTGCAGCATGTATTCGTTTCCGTTCTTGTTCTTTTTCTAATCTTTGCAATCGAGATTTTTCAAGAAAGTTACCTGAAGTAGCTAGAGCTCCTGATTTTCGATTGCCTAGATTGACGACACGTTTCTTTGTCAGTCCGGAGAAGTTCAACATTTTTGGTTAAAAGCTGTTCTCAATGATCTCTCTCGTGCTCTCTTCTTAAGGATCTTTGAATTCGTTAAAAATCGGGGGAATTTATAAGATCAAAATAATTACTGGAACATTTTGGAGATTCTTTAAATCGGAATTTGTCGAATCACGTGACTCGTGACCGTAACTATGAAAATTCGTTTATTCTAAAAATGGAATGATACCTGTTTCATAATAATCGAACAAAGACTCCCAAGGCATATGGAGTTGATGGTGGATGTTTTGGGAAACTAAGAGGTGTGTGAAGCTCCAACAAATTAGAAATATCAATGTTTAAAGACCAAGAATTAAAATGGACAAGAAGGTCACTCACCTCATTAGGAGCGAAGATTAAAAGCAAGATGTGACTTCCCTTATTTTCAAGATATTGGTTCGTGGTGTGAGCACATCTTGCTTTTAAACTTCGGTCCGAATGAGGTGAGTGACCTTCTTGTCTAATGAGTTATAGAAAACATTCTTCTTGTGCCTGCTAGCACCATCAAACAAACTTCCATAAAAGGAACAGCAATGGCCTTATCTTTTTGACAAGTTTCTTCTTTATCAATTCTTCGTTTCTTTATTCCCTTGATAACTTTCTGCATATGGTATTCGCTGTCTATTAACAAGTGCTGATAAAGCTTCTCCAGCAATAAAGCAACAGAATTAGTGTTTTTACTTTTAAATAGTATGTTTTAAGTTTCAGATGAAACGATTCAACCAAATTGTTTGTTTTGATGGTATAAACACTGGGCATATAAAAAAGGGCCCAATGGTGTTTATTTCTCACCCACTGCATAAAGAAGTATTTTAACCACTTTCTTTGTCTCTGGAATCTACCCACGAAAGAAGTCAATTCAGCCTCGAACTCCTACTCTTTTTTTGCAATTTTCAAGCTTACCATCTCTTGGACGGCCGCCTCCACATCTTTAATATTATAATTTTTCAGGGTCGGATCCACTTGTATTTCGCCACATTTGGAGTGTTTGCTCCCACCCTGCATCGATAGCAACCTCGTCAGCTTCTACAACCCCGCGCTTTCGAGTAAATTGGGTTCTAACTGCCCTCAAAACGTGTCAAAAACACCAGGTAACAATAATCACAGGCAAGACTTCTCGTTTCTGAAAGACAACAGTCAATCATGATTTCTCGTTGATTAATATTTGCTGTCTCTTTAGCAAAAGATAAAAAAGTAGTAATGTTTTCAGAAAGCTGCGAGTTCTTGATCATAAATGCCACAGGCTCAACTTTGCCCGTCACAGAATTCTTAACAATAATTGTAAACATAGGTAACGTCATACACACTGAAACCGAAACATGTTTTATGCGTGGCATCAAGGAATATGATTTTATTATTGTCTGGGTCAGAGAGAATGGATCTCTGGAACTTGATCATAAACATAAACCTCCAAATTTCGACTTTTCCTACCTCTTTTACAACCTCACACTTGGCAAGACCTTTACCTTCCTTTTCTTCAATGGTGTTAGCCCATATTTGCAAGTCCTGAAGAAGGTAAATTGGCTCCTCAATTGTTTTTGTTATATCCCTATTATAGTAAGACTGATAATCCACTTTCGAATATGGATCGAAACAGTATTCCGGTATGGTTAAATTTTTGGGAATCATTGATTCAAATACGGTATATAGAGCCTTACGATTACAATAGAAGTCCATTCGATTTGTAATGGGGTTAAGTAACTGGAAGACTCCTGGCATATTGTATATTTTATATATCATGGTTGTAACACCACTTCCACGTAACCGTAACCTCATATCTATTAACAGATGCCCCTGATCCATCCATCACAGAACATGGATCAGCTTTCTGTTTCACAATCATTTTAGCCTGATATCCATGACCAACGGAATGATACTGTTCTTCACAATGACGTTGCTTTTTTGCACCCATGGTATCCAGCCTTGTCCTCTTCCCTTTGTATTTTACTTCATAAACGGGGTTATCACCCTCAACCACTTCCACCATCTTAGGAGGTGGGCGAAAGCTTGCACACCGAATAATAATGTAGGTTGAGTATTGACCCAAGCAATTTTTTTCCTTTTTTACCTTTTTTACCTTTTTTGGTTTTATATTCCTTTATGACACCCACATTATGTACCATTTTCTCTCCTCAAACCATATCCAAAAAATCAAAAACAGCTTCAAATTTAAATGTAAGCGTATCTCCCTTAGAGCCATCTTTAGGCATCGCTGGATCTAAAGCAAACGTATTGCTGATGGAAATTTAGTCATAGTTGATTAACGAAGAAAAGGTGAATTGATTAAGATTTTTTTTGTTGAAAATCGGACTACGCGTATGAATTTATAAGCTGAGTCATGCAAAAGGGATATAAAGTTTTTTTCAAAACGCGATATGCATTTCATCGAATAAATCTAACATACCTACTTTATCGAATGGAATTGTTTAAATTCTCTATACCAATATTTAAAAACAAAGCTAGATACTCTCTCTCTATATATATACAAATAGTTCGAACCTCTACAATCGATTCTAAAGGAATAGTTCATGCCTAATAAACATGGAAAGAACCAGCTATTCATTGTATTAATTGTTGTTCACCTCGTTCTTTTATTGTGATGAACAGTGTAAACGCGTACTTAATATTTTCAACAACGCTACTGTAAATCGAGTACATTATTTTAGGACAAAATTCTTTCGAATTAACAAGGAAAGACGTAACTAGTAGGTAGATAAGGTCGTCAAGCACAAACTAGCATTCAATGTTCGGCAAGCGTAGTTTTGCAAAGCCGTATACCTCTCTAAAAAGATCATGGGACTTCCAGATATTCTAGAATTGGGCTAATAAAACATCAAAAAGTTAGTAATTTGGACAAACATTGGCATAATAGGATAAATTCCATGACAAACTACACTTAGCTGCTGATTTCAACTAAACCATGTAAAGGCAGTTGACCAAGTAAACGGAAATTCGAAGGCAAAGAATGAAGGTGAAAAGAAGACCAAGAAACGGCCACAAAGACTGGGTAGAGGTGAAAAATTAAGCTGATATCAAGCTTGCTATGTTGATTGAAGACACAACTCCGTATAGAACAGATGAATATTCATGGAAAAAATACGGACGGGTATTAGGTATTGCTCTATTTCGCTATTTTATATCTATAAAGTATATTTGCAAATCCCTTTAATCTAATAAATCTATTAATGAGCCTAATGACTCGATATAAAACAGAGGAATCAATGATTCGCCTTCATCAAACATATGGGGTTCATCAATAACCTTTTTCAAATCAGCAAGTTTGGTTCCCCCTGAAAGCACCAATAATGATCCGTGACCATCACCTAATTGTCCATCATTTCCAAACTTAATATCAGTATATAAAGTATCACCAACCATTAAAGTCTTTCTTCTATCAAACTTACAATCTTCCAAAATAATATCCAAAAATTCTCTACTGGGTTTTCCAGCATTAATAAACGTTCTATTGGCAGTATACGCCATATAATTCACCACACTACCTCCAGCGGGTAAGATCATTCCACCAGGACCAGGGAAACTACGATCTATGTTGGCTCCGATAAACGGAATCGATTTATCTTCATGCAATAAGTATTGTAAAGTCAGGGCAATTCTCATATAGTTAAAATCCTTGGTTGAACCTACCACAACCGCTTTGACTTCTGGGTCGACTTTCAATAGTGGATGATTCGGATCGAAAGAAGAATCTAAACGAGAATCTGTTCCACCAAGAGGGATATATCCCATTTCTTTGATTTCTTCTTCTATTCCCAGATCCCCCAAGACCCAAATCTTAGATCCTTGGGGAATACCTAATTTGCGTAATTCAATAGCTGATGAATAACAAGTTGGATAAATTTGGTGCTTGGTAATATTTGGAATACCTAATCTGTTAAATTTAGAAACATATGTATCTCTAGATTTTGACGAGTTGTTACTTACAAAGGTAAACGATTTATTTAATTCAACAAGTCGTTGTAAAAAGGAAGCAACACCTGGAATTAATTTTTCATCTAGCCAGATGACACCATCACAATCAAAAAGAAAGTGATCATATTTAGAAATGATGAGTTCCGCATTTTCTCTAGTAGAAACATGTATTGGGTTAGTCTTGATGGTCATTTTCTACCGGGTTTAAAGTTCGGTGGTTGTCCTGTTATATTAGTTGTCCGAGTCATGACACAGATGAAAAATCATTGTGAAAATTGATCAACGGCTTTTATGGAAGAAACAAGCGAAAAGGGACCGAGGAAATAATAAAGCGGAAAAAAATTTCCTATTTTGAATTCTCCATTTCCATGGTGTAATTCCATTTTCAGTTGTGGTGTTTTTCATATTGGTACTAATGATAACTGGATTACTTGTATTATGGAATGGATCTTATTATTGTAGTTGAATATGTGACATTACTATCACTGTAATGCCTGATAAATGATAATTCTTACTTACATTGAGAATCCCTCTAGAAAATGAGCAAGAATCACGTCTAAAATGGAAATAATTGGATGTAAATAAAGATCTGATTGTAACGGGCATATGTCACTTGTTCCTTGGGTCACGTGTTTAAGTCCTTTCGTTTTGTTGTTTATCTTGAAATTTATCTCGAGTTTTCATTTAGAGTACTTTTTATATACCTTTTTCTAAAAGTTTTGTCGAGCCAACTACAAATCAATATATATATGAGTTTAAAAGAGCTAACTAAACGCTACACTGATAAAAGAATTATTTTGACTATATATCAAGAAAAGCCTATAAATTCCTCTATAGAAAACGGTCAATTCAGACTAATATCCAATTGGTTATCGTCACCAGATTCAGTTGGGGAGTAAACGTGATCATATTTTTGCATTCTCTTCTTCCACCATTTTCTCGTATCTTCACGATTGATTTCTTCTAAATATAAATCATCTTCATCCTCATCTTCATCTTCATTCTTTGAAACGTTCTTATTAAACTCTTCAAAATCACCATGAATGCCTAATTGCTTGGCTGACTTAACAACATTCAACTTGTACTTATCATCCTTCTTTGACAACTCATAATGACTACCGAGATTCAAATCCTTGAGGACAATTTCTCTCGTTCTTTCCAATGCTTCGATTTCAGACACTCTATCAAGTGTATCTTCCAATAATTGGTTAAAATGAGGTTGAGAAGCAATCTCGTGAAATGCTCTCATCATAGGTACAGAGTCGGCCCTGACACGAGATTCTGAATCGATGGTGAAAATATTCAAATTATCATGCTTTTGAATATAATCTGGTCTCGACATAATTTGACGAGCTCTCCAAAGGGGCAATGAAGGCAATTCATGATCTCTACGTTCACTATTATTCTCATCGCCATTATTGCTAGCAAATAATGTGTTGCGTCTCTTTCTGTCCATTTCGACAAATTCCTTCATTAATAACATAGCAGCACCAGAGAATTTCCCACTTTCCATCACATCATCATCCATATCGGCACCTAATAACCCGCACTGATTCAAAAACCAAGTTTTTTCCCTATCAAGAATCTTATGACATGCTTTGATGATATCTCGATGACGAGCAACTTGACTAATATGTTGAGGTCTACCACCAATCAAATCATAAACCGTGTGACATTCTTCGTCAGTGAGTGGAAAGTCACCCTTTGGGAAATAACGATGACGAACAAATTTCAATGCATTAACGGTCTCTTTTCGATTGAAATCATGCACATTGATTAACTCTAATCTTGTTCCTAATTGTTTCAATTTCTCATAAACCCAATAATCATCACTGTTGAAGATCATAGTCAATAATCCAGATCCACTTAAACTCTCTGCTTTTTGTTGCAAGAGCTCGAGAAGTTTTTCGCCTTCTTCGTTTTCTTTGATTAAGTGGGCGTTATTAATAATCATAACCAATGGCCTTTGTATCCTACCAACCCTTTGGATCGCCAATTCTTCCAATTTGCTAAATGCCCTTTCAATATCCAACAAAGCCGTAGTATCTCTAGGACCACGAATGGAAAATAAGGACCCAATATAATCTTCGCTAAATGTAAAGTTAAGGGCTTCACCTAAACGAAGTCTAAATATTTCTGGGTCAGTATGAGCATCAAACATTGTAACATTGAATCCATTGACTTTCTTCATTGATTCAAGAATCAAAGAAGTCTTACCGGTTCCTTTTTCTCCAATAATCAAGAAATATCTTCCAATGATCTTACCAGCAATAATATCATCCAATAATTGTTGCTGCGGTCTTTCAACCCAATGTTGATTTATATTACTGTCATCCGAATCATCGTGAGTTCGTTTGTGCATTTTCAACTGAGCAGCGGGATCACCTTCTTCGAAAGACTTGTCCATTTTGGAAAGAACATGAACGGCATAAAATCTATGATATAAAAAACCTGCAAAACCTAATATCCCAACCGACGAAACAGTAATTCCAATAGTCTCTAAACATTTCATAAGGAATGACTTGAATTTCTCATAGTTGGATTCTTCTTTATCTTGATTCTTCTTATTCTTGTCCTTATCCTCGGGCTCTTCATCTTTTAATTCTTGGAGGAAATTCTCAACAAGAGGATTGAAATTTCTTGGTGGTGTAGCATGAAGAGCTCGTTTTGGATAAGTTCTAAATATAATTGAACGATACGATTGATGACGAACAAGTCGCGCCCTTGCAACTATAGACCTTCTGAGTATCAATGAAATCATCAATGGGTTTGAATCGTACAAGAATCGACAATACAAGTTGTGAAAGTTCCAATTGGATCAAAAAATTTCATTTGTGGAATTCGGACTGTACCTAAGCCTTGACGATTTATGCACTGTGTGTGTATTTTTCAATCTGGTCGTGTGAAACTATTCTGTACATAAAATTACTGGGAGACGCGTTTCCAGCGAAAGGCCAGTACCAAATCACCAATAAGGACGCTGATAATATGTAGATTTGTTCTCCAGAACACTTTGTTCTTGAGATTCTTCCTCAGTGGCCTCTAATGATTGGTTCATTCTTTGTTGTTTTTGTAGTTGTAATTGGGCATTCATCATAATTTTAATCGTCTTGGTATGGACTTCAGTATGGATTTTATGGGTTTGAATTCGTTTTGTTCTTTGACAAATGTCATCTAATGGGTGTGGTTGATTTGGGAAGGACCAAGTTGCTTGATTTGATGATTGCCATATTGATTCGGTATTGGTATCTTCCATGGTGCGCTTTCTCGAAATCATGATGCTGAAAAAATAGTTGTTGATTTGAAAATGACTCCTTTTCTTGTAACACTCACTTGCTTTTAATATGATAAATCAATTAGAATCTTTCTTTCTTAATCTTTTTGCGATGTATCAGCGAATATCCTGAGCTTATCCTGATGTTGTTGTGAATAATTAAACAAGAGCAGTCTTACGTTTAACACAGAATTTTTTGTTTTTTTCTTAAGCGCGTTGTACCGTATCCACGGCTCTCCCCTCCACCGCCAGAAAAGCGTTCCACGCCAGCAATCCATCGCAAGAAAAATTTCGTCCCACACGATAGACCCCCCAGCTCTCTACACACAATTACACCACGAATAATCAAGGAAAATGCGAAACAGACTACAAGGAAAGCATCTAAAACATAGCCCCAACATTCACCCTCAAACAGAGACACAGCGTGCTTCTACATTTCTCGTTAAATCAAAAACACCCTATGTATCTGCAATCAAAACCATCACGAAACAATTGGAAAAGTTTGAAAAAACGTCCAATGTAAAGAAATTCCAAAATTTACAATATAGGAGAGTGAAATATATAACAGTTAAAGGGATGGGAAAATCTATAGAGAAAACTTTGGGAATTTTGTTGAATTTCCAGGAACGGTATAAAGTTGATATATTCACTGATAGTGTTGAAGTGCTTGATGAGTTTGATATGGAGGGAATAGATTCTGGTGAGAGAGAGGAATCTGTGGAAGAAGATAAGGTGTACAAAAAACGAATGGTTAGTTCAATAGAAGGAAGAATATGGTTGAAGAGAGAATAATGATGATAATGAGAATCCTGTATGATAGATTAATAAGTAAATTTAATGCATGCATTCATGACGATATCAGATTGCCAGATAGTCAAATTCGAGTAAAAGCAAGGTGGAGTAAGCCGTTTTTTAACGCCTGCAACTCTGTGTTTTGTGGCGGAAATGCAAATACAATGTACGAATCTCTTTCCTGAGAAGAGTAGTATCATGAACGAGTTGTGTCCCTGTCGTGTATGATGCTGAAAACAACTTGTGTTGACCACCAATACATACTTTCATGTTATGTACTTCCCTGTTGAATTCTCTCAAGACACCTTTTCTTAATATTATATAAATCAACAACATGCCTTTCCAACTTCGCGCTCTTTCTGACTCGTTTTCTTTGCTTGTCCAAACCTTCCTTCAAATCTTCACCTGCTTCATCCAAATCTATTCCAAAAACGCGTTCTCCAATCTCCACCAATTCCAAGCATCTCTTCCAATTTCGTTCATAATACATTCTTTCACAAGCATGTAATATTTTAACTCGATCAATTTTCCTATTACTATCCAATAGATCAAGGTCTTTAAATAACCAAGTTTCATCATTTATTGTGGGACCGGATTTTTCCCATAATTCCATCTGATGAACATATTCTTCGTCCGTTTGGGGTTTTCGTTGCTTTTTCAATTTTTTAGGTTGTTGATGTGGGGGAGATTGATTGTGTATACGAGAAGACACAGCAAGATCACCAATTTCTCGTGATGATGAAGATGATGAGAGAACGTCTGACTGTGGCTCGTTGAGTTTTTCGTAGTCTTCAATATTACTTTCTGTCATTTTTCTAAAAATAAAATTACGATATTTGAGTTCGATATATGCGGGTTTCGTAATATTTCAAACTTAGCAGTTACAGTAAGTGTGAGATGTTGATGATGATGAGATGTCGATGAAGGTCCTGAAAAAAAAAAACAGACAGAAAAAAAAACGTTTCATTGAAGAATGCCAAAAAATAAATAAACCAGGGAGACAACTTTGCGCAAAAATGGGGAAATGTAGTGGTGATATCATTGTTCATGCATATGTTTAATGATGGGGGATAGTTGGGGGTGATGCTGATAATAATAATTGATATATATAATGAATAATAAAAAAATAATGTCTATCGTAGTAGCTGCGGACATGCCATTCCGTAAATGAAAAGAAACGAGAACTTTTATAATTTAAATAATACCAATCTCTACTTCTTAGAAAATAAGCTTATCTGGATAGAAAAAGTGCGTAAATCGGTTTTGAAATGACTGCTTTAACTTTCAGGGAGATAAGATTACCTGCTGTTAAATGCCATCAAAGATAAAGTTTTAAGCACTTAATGAAAGACGTATGTAGGTAGGTGCTAAATAGTTTAGTTACAAGGTATTCATAGAAGTGGGGAAGACTCGGGTGGCGAAGTTTTCTTCGGTCAAAAAATAAAAGAAACAGAAATTGAAGGAAATTTCATATCAGATAAAATTGTTCGTGTGCCCCTGAATATTACGAACGAAACGAACAAAAGAATGACTTACAATGATATGGGGCGAGAAAACGTTTATACGAAATTGGACTAAAAAACACGCTTGCGCAGTAAACTGTCAATTTCGCTTCTGGTGGTGTACTATTGGATCTATTCAATTGAATAAAAGTAAGCAGATGTGATTGTAAGTTGCGGGTGTTGTCATTGCGACCTTTACTACAGTTAAGATCAGTTGAATCAATGACAGCTATCTACATGCCGTAAATGAATGCCGTAACTTTGTCTTTCTGCCGATTCAGGTTACAATAGAAAAAAACGTATGCCGTTCACATTAATAGTCTTAAGAATGGTTTTTTGACATGAATTTGTGACCCGTTTGTTTTCCATATCGATTCCTTTGATTCAAATTTCATATTTGGAATTATGTCACGATAGATATGGAAATCTTTCTTGTATGAGAGCACTGGTGGTGGAGGGTTATTTCATAATAATAATTCCAGTGATGCAATTATTTCTCAATGTTAATCAGGGTAAAAAAATTATTATGAGGCTTATAAATAAAATATTTATTGTATTTATTGTTTCGTATGTTTGTACTATTTGGTACCTACTTCAAACAATTGACGAATAATCCCGTATTATTTTTCTTATGTATTTTTTTCCTTTGTCCATATAATGAAAATATTAATTTTGATTCTTAAAGAAATTATTCCGAGAAACCCACCAAAAAGAAAGGAAAAGGCAAAGTTAACTCCCAACCTGGAATTGCTCGTTTCATCTATCATTGATAAATTTTCGCAAATCAAAGTTATGGAATTTCTAGGAAGTAATTGTTCAATTTCGTTGAAAACCCCTGCTATTACGGGATAGATACCCTCTCAAAAGACTTAGTGTTCCCTTGGGGGGTCTACAAATCCTATTGATCAACATCCAATTTGTTGAATGAGACTTCAGTATTATTTATATTTGTCAGTTTCGTAAAATAAAGAGAATCAAAATCATGATTCTTATTATTTCATTTTTTCACGGTGGGGGTCACGTATTTTACAATAGGGAATCTCGCAAAAAAAAAAATTGGGGGATAAGACTAGTAATTAATATTTTTTTTTGAATTAACTGCTGTGGGTGGAATGACGGAAGGAAGGAGTGCTTAATGCATGTATGTACGTTGATACCCGCCGATATTTTACAAATAAAGCTTCTTAAATGGCGTTGATAAGATTGGTCTTTGCATATATCGTAAAAAGATGAAAAAGTATGATTTGTGCATGAATATTTAAGAGAGTACAGTAATAGTTATGGCATCAACTTCTCCATTTTGTGTATAAATGCGTTTATATTATTTAAGGATCTGTGTAAAGAGAATTATTATTTTTATTCTCGGCATAGTTCAGGTACAGCCAAAATTTACAATACTTCCTAATACGGTGCGTTAATACGATGCTAGCGAACAAAAAAATTACTATTTTTACCTTCCGTACTCTGCAAAAGAAGTTTGTTTAATAACTACAAACGACCAAACTCAAAATTTGGTACGAATACAGCCAAAACAAACTTTACACTTTAGATTCTCATTGTTTTGCTGGTGTCTGCCATGCTACATGAACTGTATTCTTTTACATGATCCTGAGTTTATACAAGTTGTTCAAGTCTGTAAACTTGGGAATTTTCACCTAATAAATGACAAAAAAAAATAAAATATTATGTCGTAAATAATACACTATGACATCATAGATCAATTTTTTCACAGGATGAAAATTTTTTACAGCATAACGCAATAATCTCGGTTCCAAAGCCTTGAACCAGAAAAATGTGGCAATCCAAGAAACTTTATATACGTTTTCTCGTAAACCCAGGTTTGTGACGAAAGAATATGAGTTGTCCCCTAAATACCTACGCTTAAATCATTTTCTTGGATAGAAGTGGTTCCAAGAGAGAGTCTTGCTTGAGAAAAAGCGCATGCGGGAAACTGTTAACTTTTACGAGATTGCTGCAAGCTGTTGTGATTAAATGCTGCACCAAAAACAATACGTGGATGTTGTAGTTACTAAAATGAATAACACCGTAAACTAAATCCGTGACCAGATGATTTAATACCATGATTATTTGAAGTATTATCGTATTTAAATACGCTCAAAGCAAGATTGGGTTTCTTTTGGCATTTTTTTTGTTCGAATTTTGAATATTTGGGGGGGGGATTGAATTTTACTTAAATTTTGTTCATTTAAATTTTAAATTAAAACCATTACAGTTAGGGCGAAATATAACCAATGAAGTTTCTAATTCGAGTAAATGTAACCTCCCCCGCTGATATAAATCCAAATTAGAGCTAATGGTAAAGCAAGCATCCTCTTTAAAGAAACTAAAGAAACTCACCTTCCGCACAATAAATTCGTATATATAAGAGTTTTGCGTTTAGTACCCAAACTAAATTGCATTATTAATTAAGCTTTTCCATAATCCTTCGTTGTTTTTGTTTCTGTGTACATATTACCTAGTCGTATTTTCAACTTATTTTTCTTTTTCACTTTATGCATTATGAGGTTTTGCTAGCTATGTTTGAATTTTGCTGAAGCTACTATGCTCAAATGAATGGAGATTTGGAGATAGGTGTAGGGGGAGGAAACTCAACAGGGTCAGTTTTAGTATTTTTTTTGGCAAAGACGTAAAACATCGATTAAATTAATAATATATTTTTTTTGACATTTTTTGTTCTATTTTTCTTCCTCGTTTTATTTTATGATATTATTTTATTTATTTTTTTTATTAAATTTATATTTTTTCAATTTATTATTTATATGCATTAAAATTTACTTAATAATTCTTGCATAAAAAATAAAAAGATTCTTTCAGGTCTAATTTCATATTAAAAAATATTTTAATTTAATTTGTCACTCGTTTTTTTATTATTTTTTTTTATTTTATATTATGAGGTTCCTTCTGGTTTTTTTTAATATTTAATTTTTTTTCTTTCCTTACTTGACAGTTTTTTTTCCTTTCCTTTTTTTTAGTGTTTTACACCTCAGTTTTATTTCGTTGTTAGCAGCAAAGGGCTTTATACTAAGACCAGAGAATAGAGAGTATATACTGCTAAGACGTAACCCACAATCGACTTTCAAGAGGGTAACTTAATTACGTATAACTATCATTAACTTTCACCGCCATCTGACTTTCTTCAATAAATTTAAGAGGGAATATTATCAATTACAGCCACCCGCTAATTGCAACCCGGACTACTATTCCGCATAAAAGTGAAGTAGCGCCTAATTTTATCTTACCACGTACACATCAGTACTACAAAGTACAAGGGCAGTGCAACACCACCCTAATTATCTTTTAGTCTGAGTAATCTCATACGATTTATTTCACCTCAAAAAAAGAGAATCCTACCACTTAGTTCTAGGATTTCTACCCTTTCATACTTCAACTGAGATTTCAGAAACGCTCTTTCTGTTTAAAGAGAGTTCTCGTATAGAACGAGGTGAAAATTCCTGTGCAACCTGCCTACACACGCATCTGGTTCGTATATTGGAAAAGAAGGCAGAGTTACAGTTTCCTTCAAAAATTACAACAGCTACCATTTAAATATAATTCCTTCCCTTTTTTTGTATTTTAAACATTTGGAGAGTTGATTAATTTTACGATACAGTAAACTCTTGTTCCTCGAATAGAATTTATTAGAGTCGTGTTTTTACATATTTACCGGAAATTTATTCAGTTTTAACAATTATCAATGATGGATATATATCATAAAGCATTAAAGAATCCAAATCCGCCAAAGAAATCGGACCAACAACAGAAAGCTACCGAACCGGTAACAATGCCAGGTCAGCCTCAATATTCAATAGCTAATATATACCCTCCACAACAGCCCCCACAACAATTGGGCCAACAAAGCGGGTATACTACTACTGCACCTCATTTACCACCAATACATCCTCAAATGCAATCAGCTGTGCTTATAGATAAATCTTCCTCGGTACCTTCCACAGTGAAAGATGTTGGCATTTTGAAGAAAAAGAAGAATTCAAGAAGAAAGCATAGAAATTCTCACTTGGGTTGTGGAACCTGTAAACGTAGAAGAATCAAATGTGATGAAACTTTGCCGGCGTGCTTAAATTGTTTAAAGGGAAAATTGCATTGCGCATATCTTAATTTAGATAGTAATGCAAGAAATGCTCTTCGTATGGCACAATACAATCAAAACTTGCGACAAGAAAAATTGGATGCTTTTAAAATAGAGGATGAGGCCAGTAAGACTACGTCAGGGGGAATGAGCGCGGCTAATCAAGGAAGCAAGCAAGTTGCAACAATGATCCTGCAGCAACCACAACCAACACAACAGCTACAACCACAACCACAACAAATTGGACAGGCACTACCTCCACAGCAACAAGTTCAGCAACCAGCCGTTATCCCTCTTAATCCTGTGCTAAATTCAACAAATCCGCAATTTGTGACTACAACAGCTAATTCTTCTGCTGCTAATATGCTCCCTCCTGCTGCACCAGGAATAGCACTAGCGACCGCAACTTCAGCACAAGCGCAACCGACTGCAGGAGCGGCCGCGGCACCATCGGGAATAGTACAATCGCCATATGGACCATTAGTACCTCTTCTCACAAATTCCGGAGTCATATATGCCCCCACAACTGGATTTTCAACCACTTCACAACCCTTACCCATACAAATTGTAGCTGCATTGCCTCCTCAACCTCAAATCATATCTCCTCCACAGATGCCCGCGGTTACCTCAATGCAACCTATAATAACGCAAGAACAGTATCAACAACAACAACAACAGCAACAGCAACAACAACAGAAACAACAACAACTACTACAACAACAGCAACAACAACAGCAACAACAACAGAAACAACAGCAAGTGTCACTACAGAAACAGGCGGAAAGACATCAACAACAACCTCAGCAGGAACAGATACAACAATATCAGCAACAGCCTGTCCAGCAACACCAACAAGCGCCTTCTTTGGTGCCAATAACATCCACAGCAGCATCTACTGCTGCTATGGCGTCACAATCAATTCCAGTTAAGTCAGAAGAACAATCTAGTTCACTCCTTCCTCCAATTCCTTCAAATTCATCAAGTCTTTCGTCAAGCTCGGATTTGAAACTTCCGCCATTAAAATCGGCCCAATCTTCTTACACAGATTTAAAGAACTTTAACAGTAATGAAACTTCACCTGCTCGTTCACCATTCTTGCCAAGTTTATCAAATCAATTTAGACCAGAGGCTGAGGTGAGAGATATGGAGTCTAGTGGCGTTAAATTGCCTAGTATTTCGAATTTGTCAAAGGATGTTTCGAGCTCTCCAAGGGCTGGTGTGGAAGGTGTTACTGCTGGTGCTGCCGCGTCCGATGTTGTTAGAGGTGTTCCGGGTAGTCCTGCGACACAGGATAAGGTTCCCATATCAAAATTGATCTCGTGAAGGTTTTTGGTTTTTAATTTTTTTGGGTTTTGTATTTTTATTCTTGTTCATGTTTATTATGAATATTTAATTATATTATTATCATTCGATTCTTGATGTATTTATCATAGGTGTATAGTAATAGATAACTATGCTATATTTATGTTCAGTTCACATCTGAAAAGCAGACTTGAAAACTGATAGTTTTTCAACGATAACATTATAAGAATCCCCATTTACTTGTATATATTACTAAACTAAGTTAAAAGTTAATCATACGTAAAATCTATTTAGTTTGCTGCGGCACCAGGAACAGGAGCAGCTTTCTTCTTCTTGGCCTTATCATCAATTTGCTCCACCTTAACTTCATGTAATCCTTGTTCTTCTAACAATTTTTCAATATACTCCTTAGCTTCATCACTCACATCCCCTTGAATCAAAATTTCATCCTTTTTTTCGGCATTCTTAGTAACAGAAGCACCAGTGGCAAATTTTGATGCAAAGGTTTTAGCCAATTTTTTACTATCCAAATTAAACACTTCCAATCCTGAGATAGAAATGATATGTTTTCTCTTATTTCTTTCAATACGCTTAATTACGACTTTTGAACTTAATTTCTTTTGTAATTCACGCTCTTGTTTTAATTCTTCTTTATGCTGTTTCTTTGCCAATTCTTCATTCAATTTCTCTTGTTTCTCTAATGAAAGGGTTGAAGTGGCATTGGCTAACGCATCGGCAGAATATAATTTTTCATATAATGCTTGGTCATTTTCTTGAAGCCATCCTTGACATTTTTTTAAAGAGACTCCAAATTCACAATATTCGGGTGGCCATGAACAAACACCACAGTAAGTAACTGATTTAGGTTCTAATTCGGCCATTTGTTATAATTTTAATCTGATAAAGGAGTTTGCTCGGGGATATGTTGTTCTTATAAGATGAAGTTGGATTTTTTTTATTTTTTTGGGGCTCAGTGGAAAAGTCGTGTACATTCGAAATAAAATCTCGTTCATTCTGGCATTAAATATTGTTGCAAGATGGACGAGGGTACCTTATGCCTACAAAGACAAGAAAATTGGACTTCATCATCCTCTTTATAAAACACTATAAAAAACACGCCTAAAACTATTCTCTAAAATATTGAATTATCACAAATATCAAATTGTCTAACCGGTCTAATATCTTCCAATTCAACACATTTCCATAAACTTTTGGTTAACAAAATCTTATCATCAATAATTTCATAAATCTTGGATAAGTAATACCATACTTCCGAGTTAGTATAACCATAAGGCCAAGATAACGAGTATTGCTCAAGCATATTCTTTAATCTAATGATACCAGCATTCATATCCTTCTCAGAAATAAACAATGAATTATCCTTTTCATCATCAACCAAAAATAATTTAGCAAGTCCCAATAAAGTCAATCCATAATCAACTTTAGTAAATTTATTTTGATTCAATATTTCCAATGAACGTTCAAATTCTTGTAATGATAAGAATTTACGAGTCTTGCTAGTCAAATATCCCAATGCAGTGAAAGTCTTTGCATTTGGTTCGAATATAGTCTCAGCTTCAACAATACATTGTTCGGCTTCATCCAACAAACCAACCTTGAAGAAGAGTCTACCACTCCAAAGCCAAATTTCTTGAAGGATTTTACGTTCAATGATGGACAGTTTTCGTTGTTGACTTGTAGCGCTTATAATTGGTTCACTGCCTTGCGCGGCAACGGCGTGTTTTTCCAGCTCAGATTTTGCTAAACTAGTTGTCTTGATTCTAGATATTCTCTTGAGTTTATCAACCGTCTTCATCCCACTTGAGTTAGAAGTGGTTGGTTCCAATTCCAATTGTGATTTCCCATTAGATTCGGTTGCTTTTCTAGATGATGATGAAGCTTGTGGTTTCCTAGGAGTTGGATCAATAAAACTTGGACGATGGGACCATCTTTCACTAGCCCCAAATTGTCGTGATGAATCACGTACTTTAATAGATGGACGAGATTTTAATTCAATATCAAACAATTCATGATATAAAACAAATACATCCGATAAATAGTCCAAAATGTATTGAACTCCATGAATGGACTCTAATACCGCCAATTGGGTTAATTTTAACTGTAAGATTTCATATTTGGCCTCGTTTGTCAATTTAATATCACGCTGTAAATGTTTTGCCACAAATAATCCAGCGATATTCAATGCCTTATTAATAAACTTCTCTGATTCACGCACAAATGGCTTTTCTTCTTGGCCACCATTTTGACCATCTGCATTTCCATTAAGAATTGAACTTGCCGCATCATGTTTTTCATCAATTGTTGCTAATCCATTTATTTGTGCGTCATTGGAAGACAATGGCTGGGTGGTGGCAGGACTATTGGTTTCACATGAAGTTAATAATAATACTAGCAAATTCCAAGTAACGAAAGATTCCGGATACTTCTTTAATATGAACTTACATAACTTAATTGCTGGTTTCAATAATCTTTGATGAGCCACTGCCATTGCATAACTGAACAAATAAAGAACATTCCCAGTTGAATTCACAATCAACCCGTTCTTATAAGCCCTTAGAACTTGCTCCACGTTATAATTTAATGCGTTTTGATCTGGTGAATCATAAATTGCCAAATAATAATGGACATAACCTATAGAATACCATGCTTTTGAAACCAATTCAATGAATTGAGAATTATCGGGAAGTAAAATATTTGGATTGTATCTCTTATACAAAAAGGACAATGGATTCTTGTCAGCTGGATCATTTTCATCATCATAAGTTAATTCAACCAATTCTTGTAGCTTGTTTAAATAACGAACCAATCGATCAACAAATTTTTTCAAATATTCCACAACAACAGTGTCGTCATTGCATTTAAATTTATGTGATTCCTTATTATTGAACGATTTCAAGGGATTAAAATGGATAATGCATGTACTGTAAGTGTCAATGATTGCCAAAATATCATCAATGACCCCATTTTTCAACTCTTGTTCGTGATCAGTATATTCAATATACGTCTTAAAAGCCGCCAATGCCTCATCATATTCCCCCAAATCAATTAAGGTATAGATCAAATTGGATAATACTATAGTGCTTTGAAAAGTTTTCCCAGCTGCATCAACTAAATATTTTTTGGATAAAGATGGCTTTAAAATTGCAAGATTGAAGGGAACATAACTTAATGATTCATAAAGATTATTGATATAGTTGTTGACACTTGTATCTTTGGAAGTTGCATCTGGAAAATGCAAGTCGACTACTATTCTACCTTCAATCTCTTTTGTCAAAAAAGCGGCATATTCTGTCTTGAAACTAGCATCAATGAGATCG
>JAKTPO010000039.1:0-101540 GCA_030557635.1 Hemisphaericaspora nanyangensis | reverse complement strand
AAGTTAATTTAAAGGTTACACTTTGGTTAGATAGATTAGATTTTGCTAAATGTATCTTTTATTTGTGTACTAGGCACCATTATGTAAAAAATGTGTTGGACTTAATTCGGAATTGAAACACCACCCCCCCCCCCCCCCCCCCTCCCCCCCCCCCCCCCAAATATAGATGTCCATTACACTACTAACTTTTTGTTTTGGACTTTTGGTATAAGAATTGGGCAGACTTTTGATGTCTGCCAAACAACCATTATTTTAGTTTACTGGCAATTGGTTGGCATAATAGTTAAGAAAACCAACAGGGTCCTGCAAATGGGCATCCAACAATTTTCTATGCTGCTTTCAATAACTATTGAGTATTGTATCACAGGGTTTTCACAAACCACACTACCCTTCGAATAATGTACACCAATTCTATCACATAATCCTAATCTTTTCTGTCAACTTCTGTGGTCGAACCGTTATGGGATTGCTATTTCATTAAACTTTCTATTTTGCAAATGACTACAACACATCTACCCCCCTCCCCCCCTCCCCCGGTGAATTGACGCAAAATACTGCTTTTCATTTTCCGATCCAGATTTTATCATTTTTTCAAAATGTTAGTTGCTCGAGTCGATTCTTTCTTGGTTGTTGATCGCCTTTTTTTTGGTATTTTCTACGACATCGGGGACCGAGTGTGGACCTTGCTCCTCACTACGTTCAAACACAAGACGCAGATTGGAACGAGTATCTTCTGATACAGCTGGGCCATTTGTTATCGAGTGTCAGAAGCATTTCATGACCTCTCTCATTGATCATTTTGTCCAGATATATTTACTGAAATTCTTATAGTACAACATAGGCTCGGCAATGTCAGTGTTCTTCCCAAGAGAACCACCTTCAAAGAAATTGAAATAGCTTTGGACGCCAGTCTCTTAAGAAGAACACGGACATTGCCGAACCTTACTTTCGGTATGATATTGCTTGTTAACTGCTCCTTGTCACGTTGCCTTATTTTTCTTTCGTGGGGGCCTTTGGTTTTTATCCTCTACGTTATACGCCTGATTGTCATATTAAGAATCAAACTAGTCTTCATCATACAAATGTAGAGTGATGATATTATATCGGTAAGCTCTGACATATTATTTGTATGATGAAGACTACTTCTCTATGTTAATATGCATAAAAAGTAGATAAATAGGTAGTAATTATATGAAGAAGAAAGAAAGTCCAACATGAATATATACTGGTATCATTGACTTCCTCGTGTACAGCTTGTTAGTACTTAATTAATGAACAACTTATTCTACATAATTCTACCACTGATTGTGTATTATTATTATCCAACAAAGTTGACCAGGTGGCATGACTCTATGTAATGCACCTATTTTCTAATGTTATAAAATGTTACTCTATCCATTAGGAGTTCATTATTAACTCAAAGGCGCATCACATCGATCCGGAAAAAACTTCTTTCGGAGTTCACAAAAGTACACGACTATTTTTCCGCCATACAAGAAAATAATTTTTGTGTTTAAACCCAATTCCACCCTTCAATTCCTTCCATCAGGTGGTGAAATTTTATGTTAAACTTTTGATATTATTGTACCATTGCATCAGTTAATTGCATATACAGAACTACATATATATATATAGATACATACATATATACATATACGTATATATATACCCACAGACAATTCGCCATTCTTGAAAGAAAAATTTTGTTTTTTTTTGTTTTTGTTTTAGCAATCCATATATAGATTATCCTTTCTACAACCAAGCAAATGTTATCAGTTGTCAATGGTGCTTCCTGTCTTAGTTTGAGTGCTGGTTCTACTAATGCTCTTAATCAAGCAATTAACTTTTATACCAACATATTAGGTTTAGTAATCCACTCAGAAGTTGATAATGCAACCTATTTAGCCAATGATTCTACCAATGACAATAATAAATTAGTTGTTGAATTGAAATTAGATCCCCAAACAGGTCTTACCGATGAACAAATCTCAGAAAAACAACAATCAATTGTTTCTCAATTAAATGTTACTGATTGGAGAAATTTGGACGTCAGCTATGTCCTTAAAGTTGATAACATCATTAATTTAATCGAGAATTTCCAAACATTTAAACAAACCATTCAAATCACTCCTAATGAATTATATCCAAATGAAGTCTATTGTGTTGACCCATTAGGTTATATCATTGGTTTTACATCCTCTTCTAATCCATTAACCGTTTCTCCTCCATTACAAAAATCCAATTTTAAAGCTACAGCAGCTGGCGCAGCCACGACAGGTACTTTAACCCCATATTCCATGTCATTATCAAGCTCATTAGCCCAATCCATCCCAGATCCATCCCCCAATACTGCCAAGAGAAATGTCGGGATCATGACTTCGGGAGGTGATGCTCCAGGTATGAATGCCGCCGTTAGAGCCGTTGTCCGTGCTGCAATTTTCCGTGGATGTAAAGCATTTGCCATTAGGGAAGGTTATGAAGGTTTAGTCCGTGGTGGACCTGATTATATTAAAGAAATGAAATGGCAAGATGTTAGAGGATTTTTATCTGAAGGTGGGACAAATATCGGGACTGCCAGATGTATGGAATTTAGAGAAAGATTGGGTCGTTTAACCGGTTGTAAACACTTAATTGAAGCCGGTATTGATGCATTGATTGTTTGTGGTGGTGATGGGTCCTTAACTGGTGCTGATTTATTTAGAGCTGAATGGCCATCTTTGATTGAAGAATTGAAAACCAAAGGTGAAATCACCGAAGCTCAATATGCCAGACACAAAAATCTTTATATTTGTGGTATGGTTGGATCTATTGATAATGATATGGCAACTACCGATTCTACTATTGGTTGTTATTCTTCATTAGATCGTATTTGTAAAGCTATTGATTATATTGATGCTACTGCTAGTTCCCATTCTCGTGCATTCGTTGTCGAAGTCATGGGTAGACATTGTGGTTGGTTAGCTTTAATGGCCGGAATCGCAACCATGGCCGATTATATTTTGATTCCTGAAAAACCATCTAGTTCTAAGGATTGGCAAGATCAAATGTGTACAATTGTAGCTAGTCATAGACTGAAGGGTAAGAGAAAGACAATTGTTATTGTTGCCGAAGGGGCGATTACCTCCGATTTAAAACCAATTACCGCTAAAGATGTTAAAGAATGTTTGGTTGATAGATTAGGTCTCGATACCAGAATTACCACTTTAGGTCACGTTCAAAGAGGTGGTACTGCGGTTGCATTTGATCGTATGTTGGCCACATTACAAGGTGTAGAAGCCGTCAAGGCAGTATTAGAACTCACTCCAGATACTCCATCCCCATTAATTGCCATTGACGAAAATAAAATCTGTTCCAAACCACTTGTTGAAGCCGTCAAAATTACAAAATCAGTAGCGACTGCCATTGAAGACAGAGATTTCCAAAAGGCAATGTCATTACGTGACCCAGAATTTCTTGAACATTTATCTAATTTCATGGCTATGAATTCTGCCGATCATAATGAACCTACTTTACCTCCGCAACAACGTAAACGTATTGCTATTGTTAATATTGGTGCTCCTGCTGGTGGTATGAACTCCGCAGTATACGCCATGGCAACATACTGTATGTCGCGTGGTCATACCCCATTTGCTATTCATAATGGGTTTGCTGGGTTAGCTAGACATGAATCGGTGAAATCAATCAACTGGATTGATATTGAAGGTTGGAATTCTATCGGTGGGTCAGAAATTGGTACGAATCGTCAAACTCCAGAAGAAACTGATATTGGTCTTATTGCTAGTTATTTCGAAAAGTATCAATTTGATGGATTAATCTTGGTAGGTGGATTTGAAGCATTTGTCAGTTTAGATCAATTAGAAAAAGCTCGTTCTATGTATCCTGCCTTCCGTATTCCTATGGTACTTATCCCAGCTACAATTTCTAATAATGTTCCAGGTACTGAATATTCCCTTGGTTCAGATACTTGTTTGAATTCTCTTATGGATTATTGTGACATTGTCAAGCAATCAGCCAGTGCTACTCGTGGAAGAGCATTTATTATTGAAGTTCAAGGTGGTAATTCCGGTTATATTGCCACTTATGCCGCTCTTATCAGTGGTGCCCAAGCTTCATACGTACCTGAAGAAGGTATTCATTTAGACCAATTAGAAATGGACATTAACCATCTTAAAGAAGCTTTCGCCGTTGAAAAAGGATTAAGTAAAGCCGGAAAATTATTGTTGAAATCAACAAATGCTTCAGCAGTCCTTACACCAAAAGTACTTGCTGACATTATTAATGCAGAAAGTGGAGGAGAATTCGACACTAAGACCGCTATTCCTGGTCATGTTCAACAAGGTGGTTTACCATCACCTATTGATAGAACTAGAGCAGATAGATTTGCGATTAAAGCTGTTCAATTTATTGAAGACAATACATCATTATTAGAACCAGTTAGATATTCTGCAAGTTTTGAAAATGATGATAAGAAGATTATCAAAACTGCTGCAGTATTGGGTATTAAGGGCTCACAATTGAAGTTTACTTCCATTAGACAATTGTATGATTTTGAGACTGAGTTGGGTAGAAGAATGCCAAAGAAAGTTTTCTGGTCAAAGACTAGAGATGTGGCAGATCAATTGGTGGGAAGAACTAGAAAACCAGTTAATTAGAATGGTTGATGTATTATTTTTTTGGTTTTTCGTTGTTTTGATTTTGCATTCTATAGGTTGTTTTTGATATATAATTAGTTATAATACAAACTCTATTTGAAGTAAACTGTTACACAAGCGTAGCGAAATCATCTAATGATAATGACAAAATCTAGATTAGTACCACGTGAGGATCCAGAAATAATACCAAGTCCATTAACAGAATCAGTGAAAGGAGTTATAAGTCCAAAAGGAGTAGTTACTAAGGTCAACTCGAATTTGTTTATGATATAAACGCATCCATATTCACTAAGAAAAAATGCCTCCTGTCATTGGTATTAGTATTGGTTTTCCTGGTGTTAATAATGGACAAATGGTGAATGTAAATACGATCTAGTTCCCTGGGAACATTGATAAATTCAAAAACTTCAAAAGGACTAGGCTTGCAAATAAAACCCCTTGAAAGGCACATCAAAGATACAAATCAAAGACCAGCTAAAATTGGAGGTTATGTGGAAGGTTGCATAAATTTATTTGAAGTGAGTTACCCTTAACGAAGATTCATGAACCAACCCCTGATCATGAAATTGTATTAGGAACCAATTTTACTGACTTAGATTTTATATTGGAAATCTATCTGAAAGAGAAGTTAAATTTGATACGGGAAAATGAATATTTTTGAGCGGTAATGTCATATAATGAAAGGGAAGTGAAATTAGATGATGGTGGTATTGATTGTTATAGTGCAGAAATAGAAGTTCGAAATTTACTCCAAATCACATTTAAAGATTGGATCTTGACTGAGGAGGTCAAGTCATATTTTACTCAGAAGGTAGCTGCAATTAGAGAAGTGTTGTACATAGAAGGTGGATTCCCAGGAAGGCTCAAAGAGACAGTTCATCCTGCTTGACAGTTCATCATTATGCTCAAACTCCATGAACCTTGGGGATTGGAAACACAATCCCATTGGGTAATAAACGAGAGTTAGCTATCCCATTATTGCGAAATATTTTACATTCTTGGTCAATTGGTATATTGAGCTGCAGTTTCTAGAAATCGCAGCTCATTCTTTTTCAAAAATAATAAACCAGGGGTGTTCGATAGAACTGCCTCGGAAAATACCAATTAACTTAAGTGTAACCACGGAAGATTACGATTTTCTCAGTGGCACGAACAATACTCACCAGATACACCAAACAAGGACAAAGCGGAAGTAATACTGAATTGGCAATTAAACTAAAGCCTCAGCTGGTGTTAGATCGATTGTGAAGTGTACAAACTTCCTTTGTTAGTTTCTTCTGGTTACAGTCAAGAACAACTTTTTATGCGAGACAATTTTCGATAGCTAAAAGTGATAGAGTTAAATGTTTACGCCCAAGGTTTTGGATATTGGTTTCATCGCTTTAGCTTGCGTTCCATCGGATTCTAAACTTGCCTACACACACTCCAATTGGTTTCTGATGAAGTTGGTGGACATCCTTTAATTCCCGTGGCCCAAGAGCTCTGGTAAGAAGTTGAGGACTCAATATTTTTCGGTTAACAATTAACTAAGCAACTTCTGTGTCACATGTATCCATATTAATAGAAATGCCAGCTAAATCGGGAAATATTTCAAGGATACTTTCTTAGTTTCTCGATCCATTCAATTGAAACAATCTCAGCTTTATATTGACCAAGTCCTTCAATCTTTCGAGCACATTTATCTTTAACTAAAACTGCACTATCTTTGATAACGAAAGCAGGGATGTTGTATTTATCTCTTCAATGGAGCAACAATTTCTCAGATTAATTGTTAACCAAAGTTATTTTGAGAAAGGAGTTCAAAGGGGCCCCTCTAATTATATTATCACTCTATCTCTTTCGCTATTGTAAATTGTTTCCTATCAATAGTCAACTGATCACTATCTTCATTCATACAGTAATTCCACTTCTGCAAGGCCGACTTTCCAACAATAAACCTTGTCTAAACCAAGTATAATAATATGAAAAAAAAATTTCTTGCCAGCCAACTGCTTTTTATTAATACCAGTATTCTTATTTACGCGTACTGAAAAAAATTCTTATACTTACATCACCAATTTATACAAAGATAAGATGATCAAAGATACTAGATATCATCACTTACTAGCATGAGTTCATTATTGATAACCAAGCAAGCAGATACGTTACGCAAACTGCTTGAAGTGTGCAGTTCGAGAGAAGAACTAGCAGAATTACGTGCTCAGTTAAACAACTTACAACGATCAATCAGTATCCAATCATACGCTTCCTACGACCAGAAACAAATCAATCAACTAATCAATGAGTTATATAAACTAATCCAAACCAAATTCAATCAATTATGTATGACTAGATTCGAATTTGAAGGGGAACCACTCCCAACACCATCTAAGAATCAAGCTTACACACCCACATTCACACCTACATCAAATGAAGAATCGTCAGTCATTGCCGAAATCGTTAATCAGACTTACGAAGTCCCCTCCCAACAACAACACGTCCTCTTAACTAAAATATCTAATTCTCTTATCCATACCCCCACTCTACCACCAGGTTCAATTCATATAAAACAAGTTCAATATTCTATATGTTGGCTATCAGCCAACGGGCCAATTTTTATTCACGACATGCACAATAGCATTCTTTGGATCCTGTCATGCCATCAGGCTAGATTACACAATATCCATAATTCCATTGTGATTGTAGAACATATAGCCAACAATCGGGTTATTATTGAAGATTGTGATGGTTTGATCATGAATCCCAGTCAAGTTATTGAGGTGGATGATTTTGGATTTCCAACTAAAGAATTAAAGAATCCTCATTATGAATATGTGAGTAATGAGATGTTTGACGAGATTAGAGATTTAATTGGGAATGTTGGAGAATGCAAAGAAGACATAAAGACCGTTGTTGAGGCTTGTTGGAGGAGAAGTATTGTCTGAGTGGGGGTGGTGGGTGGTGGGGGGATGGATGATGTTCTCCTCGGAATAGTTTGTGTGTAGTCCGAAACTAAAAGAAAAAATATTTTGTATGGTTGTGGTTTGAAAGATTTATAATTACCGAGAGAAACAAGTCACAATTTTATGAGATAACACTCCGAGATTACAATGCAAAAATATGTGGAGTAGTAAAGATGGGAAGAAAAGTCTATAGATAACTTCGCAGATATTACAGATACTGACCAAAAGGATATACTTTTCATATTAACCCTTCTTATTTCTCGTAATTGCCTAACGTGGTCAAACGCGCTCAAAGATTGGTTATAGAACAGCTTGTTTTTTTTGAAAATTGCAATAATTTGAAGAGATAGGGTAGTAATCTTGCATATATTTATATATAAGTAATAGAAATGGTTTCCCTATATAATTACAACTTAATGTTTTCAAGTTTCTTTCGAGATGGTTTTGTTTTTGCCTCGGCATATTTTTATGATTATTTTTTTTACAAATTGTAAGTAGAGTCAATAGACATAATCAATTAATTGGAGAAATGCCAAGCCAAATAAAACATGAAGAAGAGCCTCCACCTTACATGTGGCCAGAAGCTTGGACCTATCTAAACGTCTATCCATAGACTTTTAATTGGTTGGTTATTGCTAATTGTTGCGCCAGTAGCCGTAGAAACGGGGCCCAGACCCTCTCTCAATTGAAGCTTTAAGTGGCAATTGTTTCTAATTCTTGAACAGATCTGGCCTATACTTAAATAAAAGAATAAGTAGTCGCATTTACTAGAGCTGGGGAAAGTATAAACTACACCTGGTTACTGTAGTCAATTCTCTTGGTTACTCACTTTACTACTAGATCAATTATGCAACAATTAAATTGCCATCGGCTTGATCTTCCTGATTGAAACTGTCTTGCCGAAACAAAAGAAAAAAAAACTGAAAATACCCCCCACCCCTCCCCCCACACATTTATACAAAATCGAATTTTTCAATCCCGAGTAGCATCCATTCTTCAATACATTTAATCCAATAACCTTTGCTAAGGCTTTAATCGCTTGAAGCGATAACCCAAAGCACCCCTCTCTTGGTATGCTAAAGTACAAAAAAACCCCGAGGAGTTATTGCTCGATATATAAACCTATATGATGTCCCGACTTCCTTAGTAATTTTAATTGGTTTAACTTTTTATTAATTCATCAAATCTCTACGATGATATTACCTTCTATTGCTGAAACTCACTCGGTTTTTGCTGACGATGACAAACCATATGTCTTTGAAAACCCAAATGATTTACCACTTGAGACCTTAATCAACCATATCTTACCATATCCTCAAGAATATAGCAGTAGAGCTATCAAGATTCCAGGAACTGAAGAACCAGGATATACTGAAATTTATAGAAATGCTGCTACTCCAGGTTGCTTGAAATCTCATCTAGTTCCAGGTTTAGACACCTACCATGCAGTCTTTAAATCTTCTAGTAGAAGATACAGGGATTCTCCATGTTTCGGTGTTCATGAATATGATTACGAAAATGAACAACATATGGAACGTTATGCTACTATTAGTTATGGTGAAGCTTGTAAAAGAAAGAAGGACTTAGCGGCTGGTTTGCTTTTCCTATTAGAATGTAATCCCTTCAGAAATCCAAACTTGGAATCCCACCAAAAGATCATAAACCATGCTAGAGATTACAAGACCTATAGTGCTGATAACTTATCCTTTGTCGTTGCTTTATGTTCCGGCAATCGTGTTGAATGGGTCTTATCCGATTTAGCTTGTTCTTCCAACTCCATCACCAATACTGCTTTGTATGACACCTTGGGTCCAGATGCTTCTCAATACATTTTGGAAACTACTGAAGCCCCAGTTGTTATTGCTTCTAAGGAACATATCAGACACTTGATTGAATTAAAGAAAAAGAACCCAACCACTTTAGCTTCATTGATTATGCTTGTATGTATGGACCCATTATTCAGAAAAGATGCTTACTTACATAAATTGGCTGAAAGTGAAAACATCAAGTTATTTGACTTTTCCCAGGTGGAAAAGACGGGAGCAATTTTCCCACGTCAAGAGTATGAACCAAACAAAGAAACAATCTTCACTATTAGCTTTACTTCCGGTACTACTGGTTCCGCACCAAAGGGAGTTTTATTAACTCAAGAAGCTGCCTGTGCTGCCACGTTAGCTTTCTCATTACAAGTCCCACATTCTAATAAGACCAAAGAGTTTGCCTTTTTACCATTAGCTCATATTTTTGAAAGATGTATGTCGGCCAGTGTTTTCTTGTTTGGTGGTTCTACTGCATTCCCGAGATTAGGTGGTACTCCATTAACTTTATTTGAAGATTTGAAATTATGGAAACCAACTTTTATGGCAAATGTTCCCCGTATTTTCACAAAGATAGAAGCTGGTATTAAAGCATCAACTGTTGATTCTACCTCTCCATTAACTAGATCCTTATACACCACAGTTATAAATTCCAAGAGGGTTAAACAAGCTAGTAAGGATGGTGAAAAGGGTAATCAATTCATCTATGATCAACTCTTCACAAGCAAAATTAGATCATTAATGGGATTCGACGATATGGAATTTGTGTTTACTGGTTCTGCACCAATTTCTGCTGATACTATCCAATTCTTGAAAGCTAGTTTAGGTATTGGTATGTCTCAAGGATACGGTTTGACTGAATCTTTCGGTGGTGTTGCTATGTCTGCTCCATTTGAAGCAAAGGTTGGTACTTGTGGTACCATTTCACCAAGTTGTGAATGTAGATTAAGAGCAATTCCAGAAATGGGATATGGTATCGATGATGAAGGAGGAGCTAGAGGTGAATTACAATTACGTGGTCCACAGATCTTTAAAAAGTACTACAAGAATCCAGAAGAAACTGCTAAAGCCTTATCTGAAGATGGATGGTTTTCTACTGGTGATGTTGCACAAATTACTAGTGATGGTAAATTAAAGATTATTGATCGTGTCAAAAATTTCTTCAAGTTGGCTCAAGGGGAATATGTTACTCCCGAAAGGGTTGAAAATGTCTATCTTTCTTCCAACTCAATCTTAACTCAATGTTTCACCCATGGTGACCCATTACAATCATTCCTTGTTGGTGTTGTTGGTGTTGACCCAAAGAATATTGTTTCTTACTTGCGTACACAATTACATATTCCTGAATCGGAAGATTTATCCACCGATGAAAAAATTCTTGAAGTATGTAATCGTCGTGATGTCAGAACTAGATTATTACTCAATTTGAATTCTAATTTGAATGTTAACTTGAATGGGTATGAAAAATTGAATAATATCTATATAGAATTTGAACCTTTAAGATTGGAAAGAGAAGTTGTTACTCCAACTCAAAAATTAAGAAGACCTATTGCTGCCAAATTTTTCAAGAAACAACTTGATGAAATGTATGATGAAGGTTCAATTACTAGACAACCTAAATTGTAACGAGTTATTTATAAGTTTGTTTGAGTTATAATATTTTATTATTTATAGTTAAAAAATGATTATTAAAAATTTAGTAAAGAAAACTGTAGAATAATGGGAGTTGACTCTTCTTTTGATGATCTACTTATAACTTGAATAGATACGTTAAGTTTATAAAAGGAGTTTATACATTAGTACTGTATAACTTGTGAATGGAAGCATATATGAAAGTCGGTGAGCTACCATTTTCAGCATGTCGCATTAGAATTATACGACATTTTGAGAATGTCAAACGAAAATTTTGGAAAATTGCCCTCATCATCTGAAATGGAAAAGTTTAATAATAACATAAACAAAAGAACAACCAACCAACTAGCTAAATTGCCAAATACAAATATGGTATGTTTAAAATCATTGCAAATCCTTCAATGGCATAAGTACAAATTTACTAACTCAACATTAAACTAGTCCACACCAATCACCACCAAAACACAAACACTGGACCTCCCAAGTATTTCATTAATAGCAGCTCATTCACACATCTCGGGCTTAGGACTCGATGATACTACATTAGTACCCAAAGAATCCCATCAAGGTATGGTGGGACAGCTCCAAGCACGTAAAGCAATGGGAGTAATTTTAAAAATGATTCAAGCTGGTAAGATTGCTGGTAGGGGTGTACTTGTCGCTGGTCCACCATCTACTGGTAAGACAGCCATTGCTATGGGATTAGCTCAAAGTCTTGGTCCAGAAGTTCCATTTACTGCCTTAGCTGCATCTGAAGTATTTTCACTTGAGTTGTCTAAAACCGAATCATTGATTCAAGCCTTTAGAAAATCGATTGGGGTTCGTATTAGGGAAGAAACTGAGATGATTGAAGGGGAAGTGGTTGAGATCCAGATTGATAGAAGTATTACTGGTGGTCATAAACAAGGGAAATTGACTATTAAGACTACTGATATGGAAACTATTTATGAATTGGGTCAAAAGATGATTGAAGGATTGACTAAAGAAAAAGTATTGGCGGGTGATGTGATTTCAATTGATAAAGCCCTGGGGAAGATTACTAAATTAGGAAAATCATTTACTAGAGCAAGAGATTATGATGCAATGGGACCAGAAACTAAATTTGTTCAATGTCCTGAAGGAGAGTTACAAAAGAGAAAAGAAGTTGTTCATACTGTTTCTTTACATGAAATTGATGTTATTAATTCTAGACAACAAGGATTCTTAGCTTTGTTTTCTGGTGATACTGGAGAAATTAGACAAGAAGTTAGAGACCAGATCAATACCAAAGTTGCTGAATGGAAGGAAGAAGGTAAAGCGGAGATTGTTCCTGGTGTTTTATTCATTGATGAAGTTCATATGTTGGATATTGAATGTTTTTCATTTATTAATCGTGCTTTAGAAGATGACTTTGCCCCTATTGTAATTATGGCTACTAATAGAGGTATTTCGAGAACTAGAGGCACTAATTATAAATCGCCACATGGTTTACCTATGGATTTATTAGATCGTTCAATTATCATTCACACCACTTCATATAGTGCTGATGAAATCAGAACCATTCTTTCAATCCGGGCTCAAGAAGAAGAAGTTGAATTAACAGGTGATGCATTGGCCCTTTTGACTAAGATTGGACAAGAAACAAGTTTGAGATATGCAAGTAATTTAATATCAGTATCTCAACAAATTGCTATTAAAAAGAGAAATACTAGTGTTGAATTACAAGATATAAAGCGTGCTTATATGCTATTCTTAGATTCCGATAGATCTGTACAATATTTACAAGAAAACTCAACACAATATATTGATGATTCTGGAAATGTTACTATTGGTGGTGGTGAACTCACGAAGAAGCCAGAATCACCAGCTGAACAAGCTTCAGTTGATCAAGATAAAATGGAAACTGATTGAGTTATTTTAAAACGATGTATGTATTTAGTATTTAGTATAATTTTGTAACTAAAAGAAATTTTACTATTTAACAAAGAAGAAATGCAAATAAAATGTGATTATTAATAATAGCATTAACAAAAAGTGACAGGTCTCTCTCTCTCTCTAACTACTTCCCTTGGTATTTAAAATCAATGCGATAATCATACCATATAACCCCAAAACTTCGGCGAAAATCAAGATCAAGACAATACCAACGAATAATCTGGGTTGATGCATAAATTGTCTCACCCCTTCATCCCCAACTATACCAATTGCATAACCAGAAGCTAAACAACTGAAACCAACAGCAAGCCCACAAGCTAAATGCATAAATCCATTGAATAAAGAATAATTGTCAGTTGGGGACAAGCCACCAGCAATCAAAACGGCAACAACTAACCCATAAACAGATAAGATACCAGACATGACGACTGGGATTAAAGACTTCATGATTAATTCCGGCTTGAAAGTACCAATACCGGCAATACCAATACCGGACTTGGCTGTCCCGATAGCAGCTCCTGCTGAAGATAAGATCATTGCAGCTGCACATCCCGCGAAACCTAAGAACGGAGCAAAGGCGGGATAGTATTCGTCACCTAAGACCTCTGACATTGCTTGTATGTGTATATGTGTATATATCTATATAATCAATTGAATATATGGTAATTAAACTGATAACATTTTTTTTTTTCAGAAACAACTGAATTGATTGATTGAACGTTGAAATTGGAAATTATACGACATTAATTAAAATGTCGGTTAATTTAAAATGTCGCAGTTAATTTATTAAGAACACAAACAAAAAACACCCACAATACCAACACCTTACACCTACACTTACCTATCCAATTAGTTTGCTTTGCTTATATAAAGGCAAAAAAACATTAAAGATGAATAAATCTTCTCATGAAAAGTTGGTGCTATCCAAAAGTGACTTACAACAAGTCCATACAATTCTACTCAATCAAATACATGGAAGACTCAATACATTTCTCCCAGGGTCAAAGACTACAACCACAGCATCAACAGCATCAACAGCATCAACAGCATCAACAACAAGTCATGATTTAATGAAAAATAGTGTTGCAAGAATGGTAGACTCCTTCTTATTAGACACGTTTGATAAGACTGGAAGTGCCATGATTATAGATGGGCAAGATGCCAGTAAGTTACGAGAGCCAACTTCAAAATTCTTAGCATCAAAGACACCCGAGAATGTTGAACCTTTTGATACTGAATTGAATCAGAAATTACGTAAAATATTGAGGGATTTGGAGAAGGAGACTGTCAATCTATCGAAATTAAGAAAAGAATATCCCAAACAGATTAGAGATGCATATCGTAGTATTGTGAATGATGCGGATACTGATTATACTAAATATTTGGCTGAAAAGGAAGCTGAATTAGAAAGACAACTAGAAAATGAGGAGGAGGCGGAGAGGGAGGAAGAAGATTCCTTGGAATCGGAATCTAAGGAGATTAAGCAAGAATATACTCCGCATCTAAAAAGTTTACAAGCGATAAATATAGATTTGCCAGAACTTAGGGCCCAGTTTGATGAAATTGATGGTAATATTTCCTTCCTTGATGTCGAATATAAGAAGAATCGAAAAATTATTGGAACGAAAAGGTTCAGAATCAGATAAGATTGAAAACGTCAAGGTCTAAATTTATCAACTTCTTTTTTCCAACCCTCCCTTCGTTAGATAAACAGACGGATGTAATAATATTACATAAACATACCTCGATTAGATTCGGTTTGTTTATTCCCCCAGTCACAAAACTAAAAGTAAAGGCGGTAATGTAATGATCTGCTAGAAGAAGAAGAAGAAGAAGAAGAAGAAGAAGAAGAAGTGGTTTATTTCATGGGCGTGGTTGAATGTATGTTGCCATTGACAACGAGTTTTAATCATGTACGCTAGTGTCGCTTTGAGTATCTCCATTGAGCAATTTGGGATGGCCTACCCCAATGAAATGAAGGGTGAGGAATGGAACTTTTTTGTTTTTATTGAGACAAGACAATCACTGCAATTTATAAAATTATTGTGTTATGCATTCGTAGTAGTAAATATTATAGTTATTCAGTTTTTGTGTGTATATATACTATATTTAAATACCCATATGTAACACATACCAACCGTTCCAAGCGTTGATAATTGAGCAAGTAGTTAGTGTATTGTGTATCATAATAAACTTATTCTGTGTCTCGTTTAAAATATTGATTTGGTCTTTCTTCCCAATTGGGATGGAATGTAAACAAACAAATAAAAAGTTTTACAACAATCCTTATTACTAATATATATATAAATATACTCAAAAAGAACATATACTATATGCACTATATATATCCACTGTGATCAATTCATCAATTACTATTACGTCAAGCTAAGATCGTTTACATTTTCATATTCAGGGTTAATTGGGCTTAAGTAATTATAATGCCATCTTATACTCCTTCACCAGTTAAGAAAAATATTGCTGCCAAATATTTGGAAACTTTAAATAATGATAATAACAACAACAATAATAATATACTCCAACCTTCCAGCAAATATAATGCATCTCCAAAGAAATTGAAACAAGACAATAATGACTTAGATACATTAGCAAGAGAATTGAATATACCCCAAACAACAAACACTCCAAATGAATCACCAACAAAGAATACCCAATTTTGGAGAGCAAAGTTTGAACAACCATCGGTAACAATATCGTCATTCAAAGATAGTCCTAGAAATAGTGGAAAATCATCAACCAATAGCAGTCGTAACTCCAATACAGAACCTCAAACAAAACTTGAAGATGACGATGAAACACCAAGTTGGGCCAAAAAGAACTATAAAGATATCTTAAACAAATCACCTCAAAAACTAGTTGATACCAAAACTACTAGTACTAATTCTACTGCCGCTGCTTCTGTTGCTACTACCCCTGGTAAGCTAAAATCGTTGAGAGACCCAATCCCAACTCCTTCTAAAACTCCATCCCAAGCTACAACTTCAACAACCATGACAACTCCAGGTAGGTTAAGGCCTTTAAAGGATCCAATTCAAACTCCTTCCAATCCATCTTTTCAAAATAAACCTAGTAGTACATCATCATCCCCACCACCAAGACCCTTTTCATCTCCTAGTAACAACACATCTAGGAGTTCTCCAGGATATGAATATTTATGTCGTATTGAAGCAATTAGAAGATGGTTAGAACAGATCTTACAGGAACAAATAACGCAGTCCCCAGCTGAATTGATAGCTTACATAAGAAATGGGATACATTTAGCAAAATTATCAAATGTAGTTCTTCCAACTCAAAGAAAAGTATTTCTCAATGACCAAAAATTACAATTCAAACATACAGAAAATATAAATAGATTCTTTCACCTATTGGATTTTTTAAACGTTCCTGATTTATTCAGATTTGAATTGACTGATTTATATGATGCTAAGAATGTACCTAAAGTATGGTTTTGTCTTCATGCTTTGAGTTACATCTTGAATAAATCAGATTATGATATCCCAGAAATAGAGACCTTGGTTGATAAATTGGATTTTTCAGAGGATGATATTAGAACTGCAAATAGGGCTCTTGTAGGTGCTCCATTACCAAACTTCTCAAGTGTTGACAATGGTGAAAGTGAAGAAGAAAAATCAAAGGTGGTCAAACTAGCCAAGAAAGCACCCCGTTCACCTCCAAAACAAGAAGTTGAAGAACCAATTGTATCATCACCACCAAAACCTAAGAAAGAGCCAGAAGATCCATTTAATGATAAACTGATCGGTTGTCAAAAGGCTATGGCTTCAAAATTTGAATTTAATGACATAAAATTAAAACCAGTCAATCTTCCTCCACCTCCAAAGTTTGAATTGGAAATCCCTCCAGTTGTTGAAAAGCCAGTCACTCCACCGCCACCTTCACCACCAACTCCACCTCCACCTCCGCCTCCAGCAGAGTCCCCAGTATCAATATTGCCACCTCCTCTGCCAGTAGAATCAGAGATCTCACTTCCACCACTGCCAACTACTATGGCAAATATTATGAACGATGAACTTGATAAAGAACTTTTAAATGTCATAAAACTCCAAGCGTTAGCTCGTGGTGCAAACCTTAGGTATACGATGTTTGCCAGAAAAATCCTTTTGAAATCTTACCAAGAAGAATTCACAACTTTATTTGCTATAATACGTGGGAACGCAGCGAGATCAACTTCTGTCCAGAGACATAGAGGGGTTTTAAAATTGTACAATGATGAAATTGTTGATTTGCAATCGATAATTAGAGCGAAATTAGTTCGTAGGGAACAACCTAGATTTGAGTTCGATGAACAAACTGGAAAGATTTCAGAATTCCAAAGCATAATCAGAGGTAAGATTCAACGTGATAAATTTATAGAAAAGAAATTGTCCTTGGAGAGTTGTGAAGATGAGATTCTTGATTTACAAACTTTGGCTAGAAAGAAGAAGGTTCATTATAATTCCAGCAGAATATTCAATATCAATACCAATCATCTTGATCAAATTGTTGAACTTCAGTCTGTGGGCCGTCGTCGGATATACGAACGTTTAGCAGCTAGAGTGTTTATTGATGAAAAGGCAATTATTGAATTACAATCAATCATTAGAAGTATCTTGGTGATAAATGGTATTGACAAGAAGCATGCTAAGATACGATTACATAAACGTGCAATCATCGAATTACAAAGCATTGCAAGAGGTGGAATATCTCGTACTCAAGTATGTAATAACGTTTTGGTTACTTTAATTTATGAAGATGGGACATTGAATGATTTATTTGCCAAAGTTAGAGGAAACAATTTACGTCGTGAAATTGCTCACAAAAAACAACAATTAATTAGATACACGCCACAAATATTGGGAGTCCAGAGCGTTTTCAGAGGAATTCTTTCTCGATTTAATCGTGAGATTAAACTTGATGATATCTATTCTCATATCAACCCATTGATTCGCCTTCAATCACTTGCCAGAGGTGCCATTCAACGTCGCAAAATCAAACAGATCCATATCTACTATCATAGAAACGTTGATAAGGTCATCCACGCCCAAGCTGTACTCCGTCGAGCATTGGCCCAGAATGCATACAAACAACTCATCAATACCAAAAATCCTTCATTGGCAGTCATCAGAAAATTTGCTCATTTGTTATCATCCAGTGATTTAGATTATCGTGATGAACTTGAATTGTCACAAGCACGTGATTTAATTATAGAAAGCTCAAAACGGAATGAAGAATTGGAAAATCAGATTGAACATTTAGATATTAAATTGAGTTTATTGGATAAGAACAAGATCACAATTGAGGAATTTGCTAAATCAACAAGAACAAAATCCCACAAGTCCATGGCTGCTAAATATGCCAATTCTACTAAGCTTTTGGATAGGTTGAATAAAAGCTCTAGACAACGTATTGAATTGTATCAGACATTGTTTTATTTACTTCAGACCAAACCAGATTATTTCGCTAGATTGTTTTCCTCATTGGATTATTCTCAAGTTGATTCAAGATTCCATCAGGAATTACAAACGAATATTATTCAATTATTCCCCAATGTTGCGATGACTTCAAAATCTAGAGAGGAGTTCTTTTACATGATGTTAGTTATGGAATTGATGTCTAGTGATATTTCAAGATCTAAGAATGCAGGTGATATAACAAAGGCACAATCGAGTTTTTGGATTCATTTCTTTTTGAGATTTAATAATCATTCAGGACAACGTCAACATTTGAAATCTCTCGTTGGAAGATTAGTCTTAAGAATAGCTGATCGTGATGATTTGGATTTTGAATCAGATCCTTCAATGATACATAGTTCATTAATTAACCATGAAGCTAAAATCAACGGAGAAGGAGAGATATCTCCCCAAATGGCAATCAAGATTCCTGAAGTGTCTGCCAAATTTGTCGAAAACTTAATGTCTCTTCGTGAAGCAGCTACTGAAATGTTTAATTTAGTTGGTAGTAATCTTAACCAAATTCCAACTCATGTCAGGCTAGTTTGTAAACATGCTTATGAATTATCAAAAGTCCATTTCCCAAATAAGAGCGAGCAACAACATTTGGCAGTTGCTGGTGTGATATTCATCAAACATTACATATCCACCATCCTCAATTCTCCTGAAAATTTCGGTATTGCCACGAAGGATCCTTTCAATCCACGTTTATATAATGCAAGATCCAAAGATAATTTGCGTCATTTAAGTAGGGTTTTACTCCAACTTTTCCTGATGAAGTCATTTTCTGATAATTTTTTGAAGCCATTAAACGACTATATTGCCATTTCCTGTGATTCGGTGAGACTTTTAATTCAAGAATTGATAGCAGTCAAGGACATCCAACATGAATACAACTTCAATGAATACGTGGATATTGTTAATCGTGATCGCCCAGAACTTGTCATCAAAATAACTACATTAATCTGGTTAGATAAAATCGTATCTCAAAATATTGACAGTATTGCCCCTGGATCAGATGATCAGTTGTTGAAGGTGGTGAATGAATTGGATAATTTGGTTGGTTCTCCTCAAGATTTGTTGACTTTGAATGATTTAGGTTCAATTACGTTAAATTTGAATCCAACAACTAAGCAAGAATCTGTGGTTGATTATAAGGCTCGTACTTTATTGATGCAAGTGAAGAGATGTGTATTATATATTATTCGAATCCAACAGGGTGATGATTTATTGGAATTGCTTATTTCAGGTATCAGACCAGAACATGAAGCTAAGTTCCGGGAAATCGTTGAGGAAGAAGCTCGAGAGATGAAGGAATCTGAAAAGAATAAGAGAAAGAAACCATATTATAAGACTTCTCTTGGTGATTTGACAAAGACTACTTATCATGAATTGAAAAAATTGGCACTTGAAAACCTTTTACAGTTGGAAGCTATGGGTGAATTGACAAGAAAGAACTCGTTCCAAGAAGTACTCAATCAGATTACAATGGATATAAAGACGAAGGGTATTCAACGAGAATGTAGAAAAGATCAATTAACTGTGGCAAATACTACAGCTAGGAAATTATTGGAAAAGGAACATTTCTTGCAAAAACAACTTGATGATTATAACAGTCATATTAATACCATTCTTACCCAACTTCAACTGAGTAAACCACATGATAGGAAGATCTTCAATATCATTCCCGTGTTTAGTAAACAATACTTCTATCATCGTGAATTAAGAAAGAGAAATAGATTACCTAGATTTGGATCATATAAATATTCTGCTAAACGATTGATGGATCAAAAGATCTTACTTAATTTTGGTGGGTTTATGTTGAATTTTTCATCTAAGGCTTCAAAATTAGATTTCATGTTTAGTTGTCATAGTGTTGGTAGATTTACTATTGAAGCTGCTAGTGGATCAGTTGCTATTCCTGGTGCATCGACTGTTATTACCTTGGATGAATTGATTAATTTACAATATGAAAATAAAAAACGATTAGAATTGTTTGATGGAATGACGGTGTTTGATTCTGATAATTTTATGGGATTGATATTTAGAAAATTCTATGATATCAAGAAAGATTAGAGTGTTGTGTTTATTTTATTATTAGAAACTTTTTGTATTATATTTCTATGTGTATTTTTATGTGACTACTTGTTCAAAAGTAATAAAACTGTATAAGCAATTATAATTATACAAAAGAGGAAAGGTTATCCATAATCTTACAATTTACAAATACAAGAACTAAAGCACTTTACTTTGATAATAATTCTTCAATCTTTCTTTCCAAAGCTTGTAATCTATCATCCTTTTCTAAACCAGCTTGAGTTAATTTCAGAACTTGTTCTTCCAAGCTAACAACTAGAGCAGCTAATTTTTCAATAGTGGATCCTAAAGTTGGCTTGGTGACTGCTTTGGCTTGACTTGGGGATGGTTCATTGGATTCGACTGTTGGAGTAGCTTGTTTTGGCAGTTGTAATTTTGGTTCTTGTTTCTTTGGAGATTCCAACCTTGATTCAACTTCCTTTGGTTGTTCAACTTTTGATTCTTCATCTGGTTGTTCAACTTTTGGCTCTTCCTTTGGTTGCTCAACCTTTGATTCTTCCTTGATTGGCTCTTCTTCTTTGATTGGTTCTGCCTTTGTTGGCGAAGTAGCGTCTGAAGCTTTAACTTCTTCCCAACTATCATCATCTTTATCATCATGATGACCAGCTTCTTCATCGTCAGATTGATCAACTACTTTATTAAGCAAACTATTAACTTCACTAGAAGATCTCAACAATTCATCAACACTAGCACCAGGAGTTCCTGCTCTAGATGAAGGAGTTTCCTCCTTAACTTCCACTGGCTTTGGAATAGATTCCTTGCCTTTCTTGGCTTGTTCTTCTTTTTGTTGCTTTTGTTTTTCAGCTTCCTTCTTGGCATCAGAAACATTGACTGCAGGTTCTGATTCATGAATCAGTGGTTGAGTTCCTTCGAATATAGCTTCCATACTCATCAACAAAGGTCCGTTAACTTCTTTACCATTCAACCAATCTTCGGCACTAATTGCAGCTTGAGTAGATGGACAATCAGGATAGATGTCAGCTTGGAATAATTCTGATCTTCTAGGTACAATGAATGAAAGAGGTTCAATAGAAGTGTCAGATACTGTCTTGTAAGCACGAGTGATTTCATTTTCATGAACATTAACTGAATGCTTTGGAGCTACTGCAAAACCACGTTGTGGATCAGTTGAAGAAAACTGGGAAATTTCAAATAAATTATCATTTTCATATTCATAATAACGAATATTACCGTCCCCTTTACCAGCAAGGTATAAAATGGAAGTTTGATCATCAAAGTAAGGAATCAAGACACCAGAAGATGAATCAATCATCAAGAATCCATCAATTGGTCCACGTTCAATATTGTGAATATCCCAGATCCCAATTTGACGATCAGATAAACGTGAAAATCCAGTTGTAACTACTCTATCGGTATTACCTAACCAAATGACTCTAGAAGGTTTTGCACCAGTGTGGCCAGGACCTTCAGAAATGATTTTACCGGATCTTATATCCCAAATCCTTAATTTCTTGTCTCTTGAAGTAGTAGCTAATAAAGAACCATTGTAGTTGAAGGCAAATGATGTGACTACATCTTTGTGTTGTAATGTGATTTCATCTTTTCCAGTTTTGGTATTCCAAATCTTGACTGTATAATCCATTGAGGAAGAAACAAGGATATCTTCAGCACATGGATGGAAAGCCACAAGTCCGACCTTTCTAGTATGACCAGATAAGACTTTAATAGGAGTAGTGATATCTTTGATATTATCATCTTCATCGACGTATTTATGGAATGAATAATCTTCAGGAATTTCCCAGATTAAGATCTTTCCATCGTCAGAACAAGAGGCAACTTGTTGGGAATTAAATGGATTAAAAGCAGTATCCAAGACTGGACCTTTATGTCCTCTAAATAATGGAACAGTATCAGGAGCTTTTCCAACTTCATTCAATGGAATAATTGCAAATGAACCACCACCTGAAGAATCCCAATTGACAGCTAAATACTTACCATTTGAGTGGATGATGTTGGAATCCCAAGCATTCTTGGTGATCTTTAAGTTTTCATAACAATTTTCCTTTTTGGTTGATTGACCAAAAACATGACGATACTTCGATGCTCTAACAAATTTACCGCTTGATGAGAGAAACAATTGAGTTAGTATTGAACAGTTTAGTCTAATTGGATCCTTTTCTTTTAACTTACCTCATTGTTGTTGTTGTTGCTTGTTGTTTGGATAATTATTGAATAATAATAGAATTGACTAAGCGAGAATCTTTTATATATACGTATACATATAATGTGTGTGCGTGTGCTGGTTGGTGATCAAATGTGGAAATTTTCAACGTATGAAATGTCGCATGTAGAGTTTGATAAGAGTTTTACGTCATGTCGTAAAAAATAAAACATAAACTTGTTTGATTACGACATTTACCATTTACTAATAATAAATAAATGAAAATGGTTAAGTCAGTTGAAAAAGCACAATGACTGCAATATACATCCATACATACATACATATCACATGAGATTAACAACCACCACCCACCTTGAAACAATCCTTATTTTCATGAAATAATAGAAGTGTAATTCCTTAGTTATGAAAGTGTGATGGTTGTATGAATCTCCCAACTTTTCATGAATTAACTAAATTTAATGTCTTTATTGTTTCTTTTTTTGGTAGAATTATTAGCCAAATGAAACTCGAACAAATTATGGATTAACCTCAAAGACTGTTCATACACTTTCAAAGTACCGACATTATTATAGCAATGAAGGACTTAGGAATACTCATCATAACCCGTTGGCATCAATAATATCCACTCTGTATAAACGTCAAACGCAAAGCAACTGACAGAGTCCAACTTGTAATTCACCAATTTTGTATAAATGTCAAGATGTTTTTGAATGTGTTTACACGACCCATAAATCAGAATTTAAAAATTTTCCGAGACAAATCAACGTGCATCAAGTCGTCCATATCTATGGGCAAATAGCTGATAAATATATATATATATAGAATACAAGTCAGATAACAATGCTTAGAAATCTCATATCCACACAATCCAGATTATTGGCGCCGTTAAACAGACAACCTATTAACTATAGGTCTACCTTAATCCGTGCATACTCCACTCAAGAACCTTTGGGAGATTACGAACAAAAGATTTATGATATCTTGGCCAAAGAATTCAATCCTAAGAATTTACAAGTAAAAGACGTATCTGGAGGATGTGGATCTATGTTTGCTATCTTAGTGGAAAGTGAAAAATTTAAGGGTATTCCTATGATTAAACAACATAGATTGGTTAATGAAATTTTAAAGGATGAAATTAAACAATGGCATGGATTACAATTACAAACAAAAGCTGCCAAATAGAAGCATAGAAATCGATAGGTTAAATCTGTAATTATTTATTCAATGTGTATATAGTACGTGTGCAAAATAGAAGCAAATTCTTTTATTCAATAACTTCTTCTTTTTCTTCAATAATTTCTTCCTTAATCTCTTCAATAATTTCAGCTTGAACTTCACTAGTTTGAACAGCCTTTCCAACATGCTTAGCTCTATATTCTCTCCATTCAGCCAAAGCCTTTCTACGAGCCATAATGGCCTCCTTAACAGCAGCATCAGCTTCCATGGCATCAGCCAATTCGAATTGATCAGCGTATTGGCGCAAGTTAGATCTAACCTTCTTCTTATCAGCATTAGTTAGTAAGGATTCTGGTCTTGGTCTCCAAATAAATTCTCTAAATTGATCAACAGTTTCGTCACGTAATAAATTACCAGTGAATTCAAATATTCTGTAACCATTTTCAATTGCATGTAACCATGATGAAGACCATGCAGCAAGATATCTACCAGATGGATCCCAGGCCATGTTGGTCATACCAGAGAACTTTTCATTCTTTAATAACTTAACATTAGCTGGCGCTTTCTTGTTAGCTTCATCATCAAATGAAACATCAAAGAAATCGATTTCACCAGAAATTCTGGAAATCGTAGCAACAACAGCATATCTTCCCATTGGAGACCAATGAACAGTGTTTGAGTATTTATTAGTAACCTTATGATATGCCTTATATTTAGGTGCAACATTCTTAGATTTACCCTTAACTGGTTCACGTGCAAAGAAAGAAATAGTATTCTTTGGAATAGATGGATTTGGATTACCATCATCCAATCTTGAAATAGTAATAAATCTTTCTGATTTTGGTTCCCATGCGAAATTAACGATAACATCCTTCAATTCTAATTTTTCAACTGGAATATCTCTTTCATCTAATTTAAAGAATTCTAAATTAGAGAAAATTGTCTTACGGGATTTAGTATGAAGATCAACCTTAACACACAACATTTTCCCTTCACTTTGCCAGTGCATCTTACAAGTATTAACTTGGAACAAATTAACAGTTCTTAAAACTTCTCTACTTGGAATTTGCATAACAGCAACTCTAGCAGTTTGATTACTAGTTTCTGGAGTCCAATAAGACAAAACATGTTCACCTCCTTCAGCTTTACTATTGTAAAGAGGAACACCAGCAGGAGCCCATTCGAAATCTTGAATTCCGTCAATCTTAACTAACTTCTTATCCAATAATTGAAAATTTGTGGTTTCATAAATAGCTAAAGCATCAGGACCTTGACGAGCACAGTACTTATCGTCATGAGACCATTTAACCAATGGCCATGGCATTTCCTTTTGTCCTTCTAAATGAGGAGGTAAAGCAAATGTTCTAGCTGGTTCACCAGTGGCCAAATTCCAAATGACTAATTTATGACCTTCAGATTCTGGTCCAAATGGGAATTGTGCCCTTTCGGAAGCAGAATCAGGTAAAGAAATAGCAACAGGGGATAAAGTGACCATATACTTTTCATTTGGAGAAAAATCAATCAATCTGACCTGACTATGAACAAATCTTCTAATACTCTTGAAATCTTCACCACCCCAGGATTGAACACCTTGAGGATGGATTGAGAATAAATAAGTACCCTTTGGAGAAAATTTGGCATATCTGGAAGTGAAAGCTCCTCTTGGTTCAATAACTTGTTCAGGTTGTTGTGCCTTTTTATTCCAGTAAACTCCAACAGTATCGGAATAATGTAATAAAATTTGATCACGACCTTGTTCATCTTGTAACCAAGATTTCAAATATCCATGACTCTTGAACGGTGGTAATTCTGGTTCCTTGAATTCAGAAGGAATAGCACCTTCAACACCAAACTTTTCAATATCACTTAATCTGTTAACTAATAAACGATGCTTTTGATCCAATTTCTTACCATTTAAAGATTTGATTGCTGCTTCTGCCATTTCTGCAGTCTTAAATTGAACAAATAAATAACCCTTGGATTTACCATCTTCTAAAGGCATATAGATCCCTTCATCGCCTTCAATAACTTGACCTACAGTATTGAATAATTTTCTTAAAACTTTGATTAAGATGGGAACTTTGGATTCTGGTGCAATTGGTGCACCATCAACAATAACATAATTGTCTAATCCGATATCAACTTCGTATTTTTCTTCTAAGTCGGAAAAATCAATGTCATCCAATTTGATCTCCTTCTCGAGTTGGAGATATTCTTCTTCTGTTGGACTCATATCTCTAATAGGTGTTGAGAAAAGGATGGTTAAAGCTTGTTAAGTGAAATTTGTGAAAAATTTTTTTATTGACAAGACAAAACCCATTTGAACAAAGTACACTACCTTCATTCTGATGAGTTTCACGCTGGAAGCTTTATTCTACAAACATTGAAAGAATGATTACCTTACTGCTTTAGCTTATATATTTAAATCTACTCGCAAGCTACATGCTCGTATATCTCATTCATTCAAAATTCTCTATCATTACTCTAAAATTATTTTAATCAGAACACCATCACCATCAACTACCAGAGCTGGCAAAACGGTGTTCCTCTCCCGCAAGTTGTTGCTGTTGAAGTAGTTGCAACAACCTCGCATTCTCCGATTCTAACTCCCTGTGTCGACGCTTTGCTTCTTTATCCTCCAAAACTCGCCTCTCTCTTTCTGCTTTCCATTTCTTCTTCAAATCCTCGATTCTCAACTTCGTAACTGGCGAATATCCATCTTGAATATTATCATCCATCAATTTCTCTACTTGATCAGAGAGATTCTCATTCTCTTGCTCTAATTCCCCTATGCGCTGCCTTAATTGTTTGATCATGGTATGGTCCGAGTTGAATTCACTTTCTTGCAAGAGTAATCGAACATGATCATTGACTAAGATATCAACAGCCCGCATAAAATACTCAAAGATTGACTTGTGTTTATCACGAATATAAATCATATCCCCACTATTAAACATATTCTTCTCATTATGTATTTTCTGAATCAATTGATCATACTTCATTTTTGGGTCTTTCAAACTATTATCATCAGCAATTTTATTAAATGATTGAATCAACTTGGCAAACTTTTCCACATCAAAATTCAATAATTCCTTGAATTGTACCTCCAATATCGTGAGTTTCTTACCAAGTTCGTCAGAATCATTACAATCAACATTCAACGAGATCAAATCCGTCAATTTGGCGATTTTGGAACGCAAAAGACCATTCTCCTTCTTTAATGATTCCATGAGATGTGAAATTTGAATCCTTTCAGTATTAAATTGGCGTTGTTTATTCAAAGAACTGGCTAGTTCATCTTGAAGATTATTAACTTTGCTATACAATTGTCGAATTTCAACCGATTTCTCTTGGAGTTTGCTATTAAGATCAGCCTTTTGTGAAAGCGTTTCCTTCTGTAACCTTTCTTGGTCCGATAAATTGGAATAGAGTTGGTTATATCTAGTTTTAAGATCTAAATATTCGGCCATTAAACTCTCATCACGAAGGCTTATAGAACTCCGATTGGATTTATTCGACTCAAGGTTGACATCCGACAGGCTTTCGAGCCGGTGGATCTTATTTTCATATTCAGATATGGTTTGCACATGTTTTTGATTCTCAGTCCTGACCTTTTCCAAATCCTCAGATGTCTGCTTTAATTCCTTGAACCTTTCACTAATCTGTTGAAGGTTACTTTTAATATTATGATTATCTTCAAGTGCGGAATTTAGTTCTTGTCTTAGGTTATCTGACGCGGTTCTATATTGATTGACGTCCATTTCTAATTTATCCACAAGGGCTATTAATTGTAAAATGGAGTCGGAATATTTCGCCTTTGATTCCAGTGAAACAGTTTGAGTTTGTCGAATTTGTTGCTGTTGCTGCTCATGTTGTTGATCTAGTAATTGCTGATGTTGCGCTAATTGGAACAGGTGCTCTTCTCCCTGTTCATATAGTTGCATTTCTAGTTGTTTCTGCAGTTGTTCATAAAACGTCAAACGGTCAGATAATTCCAGCCTGATCCATTTTAGCTTTTCTTCCATAGGATACTTCACAACTTCATTCAATAAGTTGCCTTCGCCATCTACATCTCTCGTTACTACATCCTTCAATATCGCATCAAGGATGACAGTGCAGACACCAAGATATCGATTCACTTCCGCCAATTCGCTTTCCTTTTCCCCGATCTTCATTTCAAAATCTTTCAAACAAATGAATAAGTCTTGATTAAGAGAATATATCTCATTATAATCCTTTAATAAGTTTTCATAATCCTCTCGACTTGAAGATATAGCCAACATTGTCCTTTCTCCCGAACTACTAGCACCATTACCACTTTCAGCGCTGAAGCCACTACCACCACTTCTAGGACCATGATGTACTCCATTGGCTATACCAGGAGGAAGTTGCTCGTCATCAAAGTCAAAGTGGTATTTACTTATCAAATCCTGCAAGAACTGTCGATAAAGATCAAGCTGGATCCTATACCGCACGATTTCCTGACTCAATTCTTCAATTTTGGTATAACCTCCAACAGGGTGAAAATTAGTATATTTAGTTGGGAACAATCTCGACAGCCTTTGTTGTTGTCGTGGGGAGGTTGTTATTGTTGTTATTGAACTTGGTAAAGTCGGTCCTAGTGAGGGTGTTCGGAAATGTCTCCAAGGAGCATTATTACCATTAATGGAACTGGATTTGGAGGTTGTGGTAGTTGATGTTGTTCTTGCGTGTGAGGTCGAGATCAATGGTGGCGAAAGGCGGTCATTCCTTAAGCTTCCTATGCCATCTTCATCAAAGTCGTCCAATCCTTCAGTGTATCTGGTAGTGTTGTTTGCACTGTCGAGAGTTGAATGATGAAATGTATTTCTATTGGGGGTTCCGTTAATTATCGAGTGAAAACTTTTGTTCCCAACCTTTCCATTGGCTGTTGAGTATAAGCTTGCGTCTTCGGCTACTCTGCTTGTCGAGTGGAAGCTAGAATTTTCACTTGTCTTTCTAGTTGTTAAATGGGAGTTAGTGTCAAGTGGGTTGTTAATTACTAAATCGAAGCTAGTATTTTCAATTAACTTGTCAGTTGTAAAAGGGGAGTTGGAGTTTTCAATTGGGTTGTTAAACCGTAAGCTTGCATTTCCAGTTCCGTTATTTATTATTAAATCGAGGCTAGTATTTTCAAGCACCAAGCCAGAATCTTCAGTTACCTTGTTTTTCGTTAAACGAGAATTGGGATTTTCAATTGGGTTGTTATTTGTTGAACGGAACGTAGAATTTTCAGCTGGCTTGTCAATTATTAAATCAAAGCTAGTATTTTCATTTACCAAGTTCGGGGGTTCAGTCAGTTTGTTATTTGTTAAACTGGAGTTGGGATTTTCATTTGCGTTATTTGTTGAACGGAAGCTTGCATTTTCAGTTCCATTGCAAATCTTTAAATCAAAGGTAATATTTTCAATTACGTTGTTATTTGTAGAACGGGAGTTGGGGTTTTCAAGTATCTTGTTATTTGTTAAACGGAAGTCTCTGCTTTTAGCTAGACTATTATGTATTGGATAGTGAATACTGTTATCGGCAAATTTGCTATTTAGTGAATTGTAAACTGTATTTTCTGCATCTCCACTCACACCCGACAGTCGAATGGAATCTCTAAGATTATCAAAACAAGTTGCGTTGCTCCGGGAAATAGGTTCTGGAGCTGCTGAACCGGAAACTGACTTTGGAATTATTGGTCTAAGATTAAACTTAGAGAATGACTCTGAAAGACCTGTGATTGTGTTGTTTGTTTTATATCTTTGTAAAGGCGTGGAAGCTGAAGTTGGGCGCGATAAGGAATCTAATAAATTACTTGATTGAATTGGTATGGACTGATTGAACAGGGACATCGAATGTTCACTATGTAACGATTCGGGATGAGTTATAAATGGGCTTGATTCTGCTGAATTCAAAGTAATTTGTGAGTAAGCTTGACTGTCTTCCTCCATTAAGTTTGTTGTTGACAATGGTTGATTGTTTTGTTGGAGCAAACTAGCAGATAAATCTGTTGATCCCTTTAACACTATGTTTGGAGTTCTGTTTCCCAACGAATTCGATGTACTAGTCATGGAAACATGAGGAGATGATCTATATATTTGTGCAACTGAATCTATTGGCGAATAATTATCTGGTTGATTTAATTTGGAAACATGTGGATCAGATAGATCAACATAGGAGTTTGAGGCAGAATCAACCGAAAAAGATGGGGATGTTTCCAATTCTCCAGTCAATGATGACTTATCCTTGTCACCCACGAATGACATAATCGTTAAATCTGATAATAAGGATTGACAACTATTGATTGGTCGATGGGGTAAACAATAACATTGTCAAGAAAGGTTAAAAAAATTGTTGCCGGTTTTTGATTTTGTTTGGTGCAACTTGTTGCTACCATGTGAATCTGAGACAGGTCTCATACACCAAAGAATTAATGGTGACCTCTCTTTAACACAACCGCCTCGGGTCCATGAAACTGCGCTTTCGGGTTGCAGAATATTGTCTCAAGATCAACTCTGGTTTTTCTTCTATAATGTTACAATTAGAGTATTACATTGTAGGATATAATACATATTGAAAAAGAACACTCCCAAATTAGAAGGTTAGTATATACAGCGATCATCATGACTCTGATGAGAAGAGATAAAAGAGTCAATACACGGTGTAATTATGTTATAAATATATTTCAAAACTATTGTACAATATAGAATCAATTAAATCAAATCTAAAACATGTGCCAAAAACCCATTAAAACCAATAAATAAATCAAAAGATCATAAACATTGAAACTCGTAGGTAACTCAGATTAAGTATAATTTATAACACCAACATTCAAGTTTCATGTACTATCACGTCTCTAATTCGGGTAAGTTCAGTGCATGTTGCGTTAAGGACGCGACCTAACAATTACTTTTTCATTACATGCTTGCAATTTATTTGAAACAGTTACCGTTACCCATTCTGAAGATTCTGGGGGATGCAAGGTTCCGAACATCAATTCCTCAATATTTCTCAGTTCCCCTATTTACTCGTAAGAGTATCCGAGATGCACTGGTCTGAATAGCTAGCAATGGTTTGGATGGTTTAGAGCAAAATCAGGCCAATGTCATATAGTTGATTAAAGTAAAGCAAGTGGCGCGATTTAGAAATTAGGAATGATAAAACTTTAACTCCATCCCAAAGATCAGAAGGAAAGAAACTGATATAAAACGATTCACAGGAACTGGCTTTTAGCGATATAAATGCTGGGATTTTCTGAAGCCAATGGATGGGAAAACAAGATGCTTTGGAATACCATTAGAGGTGTTTTAGCATCAGAACCAGCTTTATTAGATTACCATTGTAGTAATAATTACAACCAAAACTATCCGTAATTTGAAGCCAAATTGATTCACCTAATTATTTAGGCTGCAATTATCTCTAACAAGCAATAATCCCCGTAAACTCAACTCAACAACTAATCCAAATAGCCAACCCTATAGTTTAGGAACCCTTAATAACTGAGTAATTGGCACTTACTCATCAATTACCCCACTATTTCCACAAACACCCTTTCATCCTTCTAGCAATCTTTTAATAAGAGCATCTCATTGTTATGATTGGGATATCGTTTAGAGTTTCCCAATTGGGAAATACCAATTGCGCGGGAACGCTGGCGCAGAACCCGATTAGCGAGTCACAGAAGAACTTTCTGAACTTAAAACCTAGGTAAGCAAGGAATTCATATGTGATTGCTACATCTCACTCGTCAGCTTGACTCATGTCTCCATGATGTAAACTTTAGAGAATTAAATTGATTCATAACGGTTGTCCATCCCCGGAGAAAGGAAAAGCAAGATAAATTTTTTCATGTTGAGGCGGCGGGTTTTCTTTCTTCGGAAACTTCCTAATTGGGAATAAAATGCGCGCCTTGCAAAGGTTTATCTCCACATTAAGATGTTTGAGCCATTATCTCTGGATCGAGATTAAGGTATAAATACAAGAGGGTTTACCAATTTATGGAAAATTCTTCTTATTAACTTTTTTCAAACCCATATAATATTCAAGTACTACACATTTATACAGACATGACTAAAAGATCCGCTTATGAGGCTTGGTTAACTCAAGATCCAATTGATAACTACGAAGATTCTGAAAGATACAATAGAGACTGGCTTCCAAAGGTTGAAAAATATAGACAAGCTAGAGAACAATCCATTCCTGAAGATTTAAAAGTTACGCTTCCAAAACCAGTAGATGAACTTATTAAAGATCAATTCAATGCTGTTGATTACTTATACGATGCCAAATTACTAACTCCTGAAGAATTTGCCATCACCGATACCTCCGCAGTTGAATTAGTTAACAAGATGTCTCGTGGGGAACTTACTGCAGTAGAAGTATTTAAAGCTTTTGCTAAGCGTGCTGTCATTTGTCACCAATTCACCAATTGTGCCATGGAATTCTTATTGGAAGATGGATTGAAGCAAGCCGAGGTTAGAGATCAATATTTGAAGGAACACGGAAAGGTTATTGGTCCTTTACATGGTTTACCTATTTCTCTTAAAGAGCACATTGCTCTTAAAGGCAGAATTACCAACGCTGGTTATGTATCTCTTTTAGATAACGTTTCCCCCGATCATGCAGTCACTCCCAAGATTTTAGAAAAGCTTGGAGCTGTTTTTTACATCAGAACCAATCAACCACAAACTCTTATGCATTTAGATGGTAACAATAACATTATTGGAAACACTCAAAACCCGTACAACTTATTGTTATCTAGTGGTGGTTCCTCCAGTGGTGAAGGTGCGATTACCGGATTCGGTGCCAGTCCTCTTGGCGTAGGTTCCGACATAGGTGGTTCTATTAGAGCTCCTGCCGCATATTCCGGTTCTATCGGTTTGAGACCAACCACTAGAAGAATTTCCACTTTTGGTTCTATTTCAAGTCAAAAGGGTCAAGAATCAGTACCAGGTGTAGCTGGTCCTTTGGCACGTTCTGTTGAAGATATCGAATTATGGATGAAGTCTTATATTAACGAAGGTAAGCCATGGAACTATGACCAATGGTCATTACCAATTCCATGGAGGGATGTTGTTAAACCAAAGCCAGCCAATCTTACTATTGCTGTCATTAGAGATGATGGTATTGTCAGGGTTACCCCACCAATCAGACGTGGTCTTGATGAAACTGTTAAAAAATTAAAAGTTGCCGGTGTTAAGATTATTGAATGGAATCCACCCAGAACTCAATTGGCCAGAGAAACTGTCCACAAGATGTATGCATGTGATGGAAATGCCGCTCAAAGAAAATTATTATCTGCTTCTGGTGAACCAATTACTAAATTAACCAAATGGTCATTAAACTATGGTAAGGGTGCCACAGATTTTCCAGTCTCCGAAAATAGAGCATTGAATACCACCAGAGATGAATTGAGACATGAATATTCCCAATTCTTGGTTGAAAACAACGTTGATGCCATCTTATCCCCGGTTTACCTGAATGTTGCTCCACATTCTGAAGAAGTTTACAATTGGTCATACACTGCTTTATTTAATCTTTTAGATTTACCTACATTAGCTTTCCAAACTGGTCTCTTCCAAGATCCTAAGGTTGATAAATGGACAGACGAAGATTTGAAATATCAATATAGAAGTGAAATTGAGAAATTGGAAAATGAAAACTATCAACCTGATGAGTTCGTCGGAGCTCCTATTGGTTTACAATTAAGTGGTAGAAGATATTTCGATGAAGAAGTCTGTGCTGTTGGTAAGACTGTTATTGAAATTTTAGGTGTTGATTTGTTAAAGCATAATAAATAGACTTGTCTTTTGAATATATCCTTTTTAGAGTTCTCTGTGTGTCTTAACAATAAGTGTGCCTCTATTACCTTTATGAATTCATATTTGAGATTTATCGCGCGATTTTATCCCTATTGCGTCATGTGTAGCTCTTATCTTTATCACTATAGAAAGATCAATTGACTCTGGCATGATTAGATCGAATCTAGAAGTACTAAAGTTGATTTACGAAGCATCTTGGAATTGTGAGGAAGATAATCGATGATTGCAAAAAAACGCCGCAACATGGGAGATCAAACCGAAATCTGCCCGTTCCTTATTTGTATGATACTCCCTCTCTGACATGTATTGCGGTATTAATTATACGCTTTTTGAATTCAACAAACAACTCTAGAACACCAAGATATCAATGACGTATTACCGTAATTGATCACTAAATTTAGAAACTCGTTAAAAATCGCGTAAAAAAATGGGTACTTTACATCATGACGTAATTATAAAATTCAAAGTCATGATGTTACAACGTTGCGATTTGCAGTACAAAATTGGAAAAACTACTAAAATAAAGTTATTCCGAAGTTAATCCAAATTGTTCCGAATTTCTCGTAATTGTGTACCCCACCATTTGAAATCGCCGTCTTCTGATAGATTTATGGATCATTCTTCACGATAATTTTTTCAATTGCATTACGTTCCATGAAGATCTTTTCGTTATCTCCAATGATATTGACGGCACTCAAGAGTCATGTTAGGTATCGGGGGTATAAATAAATGTCAGATTCCCATCCATCCAATTCCAATGAGCTCAATCTACATCAATAACCTTAATAAACACAATGCACACAATATACGAACTTGAACAAGACAAAATGCTCTGGAGTCTTCTTACAGATAACTCCAATATAGTAAATCACTCAAATTATGTCAACGATGGTATCCAACTCTCAGAAAAAGAGTTCAATATTACCCTCATCCCTCTTCCATGTCTCCTAAACAAACTCAGAACTGGTCAAATTACATCGATAGAATGTGTCATTGCTTTCATTAAGAAGTCACTCATAATGTCAAGCTGTGCTAGTTTTGGTATCAGACACCCAATTCCAATCCTGGTTCAACAGTTATTGGATGCCGTTAAACGTGCAAATTATCTCGACTATTATTTTGCTCAATATGGACCAATTGGGCCATTGCATGGATTACCAATATCCAGAGAACAATTGAAAGCTATTGGAATGGAACAAGATGAACGTGCACCCCAAAATAGGATTGAATTGGGTCATGTGGTATTGGATTTTATCTTCTATCCTGATTTATCACATTCAAAAAGAATGAGCTATAATCGTTGGGACATCTCAAGGAGATCAAGAAGCATTTAAAAGTTTTGGTTGCGATTTAATTTCTTCTGAAGTACATAAAATTACAGGAAGTTTGGTTTAGCAGAAATGTATGTTTGTTTTATACTAATACATCTATATAAACTCTTTCCACCGGACTGATTAGGAAGCTCATCTCTAGTACTGGAGTAGTAGAAATAAGCTAGTATTGCGTAGTCATAAGCTAAGGACAAAGTGTACTGATGTGGAACTAATAATCTACAAGAAGATTAAACTGCTTAGCTATTGATAGCATTAATCTTTAGCACCTAATTTACCTTATAGTTATATTAAGATTTTCCTTTTGCAATTAAGGCCTGTTTAAACAATGTAATATTATAAAATGAGAAAGTAGCAAAGTTGGAATTGACATACTTAGTGATTATTATGTAATAACCAGGAAAAGGCAAGATTCTTCTACTACTGCATATTCTTTGAAATGATCCTTTTATTAACTCAATGATATTATGAAAACCAATGAGTAGTATAGGGAACATCTATTCACTCTCAATTTCTGTGATTCGGTAATTCAAGCTTTCTGAATTTAATCAAAATAAGAAATAGTCATAATCTCTACAAAGATTCTATTTTTCCTTACATTCCAGAATTGGCAACCTTACTATTTATGACCTCTTCCCCTGATAAATTTCTATTTTTAACCATACGTAGCAACATTCTCAATCTTTCTGAGGTTTGCAACTGTGAGACTGGTTCAGTTTTGTAAGTTACTGACATATTCCCAAATTTTGCAACCACGTGCAACAATATACAGAATTCGTAATCCTTGCGAAGTTCCTCCCTATCTCTGTATTGCAATCTTTCCATCAAGTATGTGCTATTATTCACCCAGGCTTCTTTTGGAAGACTGGAGCCTTTCCTAACATTCTTTAAGATTTCCAACCTATTCAATACACACACGTCTTCATTGTGCAAATGGTTGGGGCGTGGGTAATGATATTGGTGGTTATTATCTACTGAATGTCGCTGTAGGTGGTCTTGGCACCGATAGCTTGAAGCCAGAGTATAGGGATTGAACTGAATTAAATTTCCCACATTGAGTTTATTCGTTGGGTTAGAGAGTATCTCATCCTATAACTTTGTCTGGGTTTGTAACAGAACCTTTGCTTAAAGTATTTAATGATTTCTTGACTGTACAACAATTTCTGTATTTTGGTTGCAAAACTACAACATGTTTTTCTGTGCAATAGTGGATGCATTCATTCTCCGAATGAAAAATCAATTATACTACAATAGTATCTTCCTAGTAGATCGAAAGAAACTTAGACAGATTCTCCAGTATTTTGATTGAAGGAAGCACAGCCAGTTGATTACAATATCAAAATATCAAGAATATCAACGCAAGATTATACTATACAATATCTTTTACAAATAAGTAACTTGTATCACCAGAGCGAACGATACTTTTTATTAAAACATATAAACTAACTCAATAGAGAAAGGGGAAAAACTGGGCCTTTATATAGACAACGGGAGCGGAAGTAGGTGATAAACCATATTGTATGATAATTAGCATGGATAAAACCATGGATAGCGCCTATACCGGTTTTCTTCATAATGTAATCAACCAATGTGGATAAAGGTCAACAGTGACAACCAAAAAGTGACAAAGCAAGCAATAAAGCACGAAAAAAATAAATTGAAAGCAAACTACGGGGTACCTATATATCCCACAGCATATATTAGAAATGCTGCAAAACTGACAGGAAAACATTACTGATATTACAACTTCGAACCCGTGCACTATTACATATTCTGACTGCGCTTTTGGTTTCTTGTAATTGTTATAAGGTTATCGGAACCTTTTAGTAATATAGTAGCACATATCGGAATTTTAATTTCGGTGACATAGGAAAATTTATCTTCATCAATGATGTTTTCGGAGAATAATCCAGAGAGGACCAAGATAGCTAGAGTCAAACCATCAACAGATTTTTGGGATTCATCATCGCATGCCAAGAGTGCCATCTTTCCATATTTCTTCTCCTAGCTCTTCTACGGGTAAACACACCATTTTAAGCCAATATTTGAAAAGTCATTGGATAAATAGCTTTCTGGTTTATTATAACGAAGCGATTGAATTTAAATCAGAAACTTCGTCTTTCATGATAAGATTTGCTCTCAAACCAGAAACCCATTTTTCCCACTCAAACTGGTGCGCGGAGATTCATGCCACGCATTAAGGGTAGATTAATTTTCAAACCTTTTCCTACAGTATACTAAGTAGGGTAAGGATATACTTTGCAATACCGTGAGTACGATTTATTAGAGACAGTGTTATCTATTGTTCAGAAATTTTGGTCTCAGGGGAAATATTAGAATTGTTTGGATTAGACCCTGGGCTAGATTGAATGTTCGCAGCAGGTTTTCTTCTCACTTCAGGGGAAGCTTCAGCCCAAAATGTACAAAGAGGCATTACTGTTGGAATATCGGCATATTAAGGGAAGCTATAACATTCGATACTGTAGATTCTTCTAACCTGTCCACATTACCGTTATTTCAGCCTTGTGCTCTCCATCGTTCTTTTTTGCAGCCAATCAAAAATGCCTCATTTTGAGACTTGTTACACGACCAAGCATTATTTTTTTTTCGCATTGACTCATCTTGAAAATAATCCCAAAAGGGTAATTGAAAAATTTGTCACTTTAGCGCGGTGTGGTATCTTTATTCTTCATTCCCCCATTCTTGAAAAAAATTTTTCAACTTCACTTTACTTTTCTTTTTCACGTTTACATTCCATCACATACAATATTCAATCAATAATCATGTCTGCTGCTCCAAGTGAAACTAAATTATGGGGTGGTCGCTTCACCGGCGCCACCGATCCATTAATGGATCTCTACAATGCCTCTCTTCCATATGACCAAATCATGTATGCTGCTGATCTTCAAGGTACTAAAATCTACACCGAGGGTCTCATCAAACTCGGTCTACTTACCACATCCGAGCTCGAAAAGATTCATAGTGGAATTGATCAAATCCATTCAGAATGGGCTAATGGAACCTTTGTCGAAAAACCAGGTGATGAAGATATCCATACTGCTAATGAACGTCGTTTAGGTGAAATTATTGGTCGTGATATTGCTGGGAAAGTTCATACTGGTCGTTCTAGAAATGATCAAGTTGCTACTGATATGAGAATTTATGTTCGTGATCGTCTTGCTGATTTACTTGTGAAATTGGGTAATTTCATTAAAGCCATAATTGCTCGTGGTGAATCTGAAATTGATGTTCTTATGCCTGGTTATACTCATTTGCAAAGAGCTCAACCAATTAGATGGTCTCATTGGTTAAGTTCTTATGCTACCTATTTCACCGAAGATTATAAACGTCTTCAACAAATACAAGAACGTGTTAATCAATGTCCTTTGGGTTCCGGAGCACTTGCTGGTCATCCATACGGTATTGATCGTGAATTTTTGGCTAAAGGTTTAGGATTTTCTAGTGTAATTGGAAATTCATTAACTGCAGTCAGTGATCGTGATTTTGTGGTTGAGTCATTATTTTGGTGTACTTTATTTATGAATCATATTTCCCGTTTTAGTGAAGATTTAATTATTTATTCAACTGCTGAATTTGACTTTATTAAATTAGCCGATGCTTATTCTACTGGTAGTTCATTAATGCCACAAAAGAAGAACCCAGATTCATTGGAATTGTTAAGAGGTAAATCAGGTAGAGTATTTGGTTCCTTATCTGGGTTCTTAATGTCCTTAAAATCAATTCCATCAACTTATAATAAAGATATGCAAGAAGATAAAGAACCATTATTTGATGCTTTGACAACGGTAGAACATTCTGTATTGATCGCAACTGGTGTTGTTAGTACTTTAAATATCAATAAAGAAAAAATGGAAGGTGCATTAACAATGGACATGTTAGCTACTGATTTAGCTGATTATTTGGTTAGAAAGGGAGTCCCATTCAGAGAAACCCATCATATTTCTGGTGAATGTGTCAGAAAGGCCGAAGAATTGAAATTATCAGGTATTGATCAATTAACCTTGGAACAATTTAAGGGCATTGACGCTAGATTTGGAGATGATGTTAAGGAAGAAGTATTTAACTTTGAACTCTGTGTTGAAAGAAGAAATGCAATTGGTGGTACTGCTAAGGTTGCTGTATTGAATCAATTAAAGAACTTAAAGGAAAGTTTATAGAGGGTAAAGGGACTTCCTAGCCTTTTTTAATTTTTGTGTAAATTTTTCTCGTAGTCATTCTAGTTTAATATTTTAAAAGCTGATATTGTTGGTCGAATATCGTTGATAATATTTCGATACCCAGGATAGATAATGTACTAAAAAGAAAAGTTTAGAAGGATGCAAGGAGTCAATACTTAAATTAGTCCATACCCACACAAAAAACATCATCCGGGTTTCGGGCTGTTTCCTTTAATTTACCACATTTGGAACATCCGATAAACTTTATTGTTTATTGAACATCCGAGTTAGAGTAGTTATGCATTAATTAATCTCTCATTTAAAATACTTCAGTGTGGGTTCATTTCAAACTCTGTAATGTGTTACGTATGTGATATTACTTCAACAATGCGCTTTTGGGAGTTTGTGACATTGGCTCGTGAAAATGCGTCATTTCTATAGTTCACCATGAAGCCTCAAATGATGTAATGGAAAACTTCATAGTTGCTACCCCCTAAATCATGCATTCTCGTTCGTTTTTCTGGTAGGTTCATCAATGAAATAAATCCCTCCCCCTTCGTTCGCTTGTTATTAAATTTTATTATCAGGTTTATTCAAATATTGATATTAAGGATTATTTCCAAAATGGTCAACATTTGCGATGGGTCAGAATTCTTTGTTGTTGGAAAAGAAAGAAAGAAAGAAGGTACAGGACTAACTAAAATGATGCTAAAGTATGCATGATGTCATCGTCATAAATAATACCAATAATAATACTAATAATATTTTTTTGTAGTGAATTTGACTTCTTATGATGGAATCGTAAAAAGAAGATTATTAACTGTATTTTTATCAGAATATTTTTATTTGTTCTTTTTTTTTGCAATTTGACAGAAAAGAGAATTATCGAAGAGTAAAATAAAATAATCAAATATTTTTTTCAAAAACTCACCACACAAAGATTTTGTTTCATATTATTTTAAGGCAAGTGAACATTTAATCAATAAGAGGATAACAAAAGCCTTTTGAAAATTTGAATCACGTGGGATTGTTTGAACAACAATAAGCCAGATATGAACGTACGAACGAACGAACGAACGAATATAAGACAAAGTAAGTAATTAATCGTCGTTCTTTGAAAACAGTTATCTTGCGTCACAATACTAAAGCATGTCTGTTGATTTCTTTATAATATTTTAAATCACAGTCTTGAAGGTAAGCGTATATCTTAATTGATTTATTAACGTACACTATGACCACTCTCTCATTTTGCTTGCTGCTGTATTCGTGGTCTAGACTAATCATTTGACTCAGAAATTTTCTACACAAAATATTATTATCTCAGTGGAGATTCCATGACTTCACCAACGGCACAGTGGAAAGAGGGAAGTGGGAAGTGGTGTGGGGGGATTCTGTCATTGTTTCCGCCTTTCCTTTTTATATGTTAACTTAACTCAAATAGGGTTTATTCCAATAAAAAATATTTCTTTCGCGATTATTTCTTTTTATTTTTTATTCGAGATTCAACTTCCACCACATTTCCATTTGACACTTATTGAACTTGTTCCCCACATTAACAATTGAACAATCAAAAGTGATTGTTAATTATCCTCCAAATAAATTAATCTGAAGATGCGTTCTTACCTTCTATAGCAATCTGGCTATCACTACAATAAGATTTATATCAACTTGTTAATGTATTTAATTTACACAACTAAATAATGCAAATAGTGGTTTCGTTTCATAGTTCGTATATATATGTGGAAAGAAACATATATATTTAATTGTCTGAGTGGAGGAACGGGGGAGGGGGGTTTGGTGGGGGGTTTGGGGGTATCACCTGTAAAAGTTCTATTATACACTGGTTTTGGAAAACAATAAAACTTATTTAAACATCTCAACTGTTTTTATACTGTTATCCAAATTGTTTTCTATCTATTATTATCTCGACATATTCCTCTTCAATTTTGTCAATGTCAGTATTAATCTGTGGCTCTTTGCCTTATATGCACCACCATCGCATGGAGAAGAACCTTGCATTGATTTCATTGTCTTTGCGCGATGCTCTTCACAGTCATCCTCCTCGTCGAAAACTTTCTCATCTTCACTGTTACATTGTTGATACTTCATCAACAAAATCTCTGAACTTAATGGTAACTTACAAGATCCCAGCAGCTCTTCACTATTACTGAGAATATTCTGTAAAGTGTTTTCTTGAATACGAGTCAAAGAACTTGCGGCACTTAATCTCCGCACAGAATTATTCAACTCCTTGGTAATCTTATCCAAATCAATTACTTTGGTTGTGCTTGAAACAAAACTCTCAGACAGAGTTTGATTTTGTGATATTGGTGAGGAAAGCACACTTGAACTGGCAGTTGAAGAAGATGTGGATACTGAATTTGTAAATGAGACATGGCTACCTCTTCTAGGGGTAAAGTCCACTGAATTACATCTCTTGTGTTTACGTGGTGAAGACGATATGTTCAAGTGTGGAGGTGGGTAGTTTGATGCATTGGGTGAAGGACTTTTGACCAATGTGCTTCTAGCCTGAGCTTTCGTTAATGAGTAATCAAAGTTCATAGTGCAGTTGTAATCTATGTATTATAAGGAATGGATGAATATATGAGATTGAATAACTAATTGTATTTTGGTAGAGATGGGAAACATGAAACCTGGGTAAACTTAGTTGTATTTATATTAAAAATATAATATGCATATAAATTAATTTATATGACCCATGGTAGTAAATAATTATTTAGGTAATATTATTTCCTTTTTTGTTGGCACTACAAGTCTTAAATTAAATTATGTACTTAAATTACTATTGTGATTACTTTTTGCAGGTTTCCGATTGTTTTTTTTTTCTTTTTCTCTTTTCTTCGATTTTATTTTTTATGCAATGCATTTGTGCAATATTTGTTTAATTATTTTTTTATTCATTATGCAATCCGATGCCTTTTGCACTTCATTTTTATTGCTTCCTAAGTTCCCACTTCTTATTGTTCAATAAATTAGTATAATTGTTCTCTATTTATATTGCGTGGGGAATATGGTAAACCCTGTTACACACATCATGCCATGTTTTCAGCACAAAACAGTAAGAAATAAACAAGGTACAAAAGCCCGTTATAATATAACTGTATCGTCTAATTACCAAATGCTTATCATTGATTTCCAAACAAACCGATCATTTTAAACCAAACAAGACTTCGCAACTGTATTTCCACACTTTTGTCTATTATTACTAGTTGTCAAACATTAATGATTATAATTACCGGTTGCATCAACTTGCTTAAGCTGTTGGAAACTATTTCAAAAATGACTAAATAATCACAGCAACTATGATGAAATTGAAACAAAATTCTTAAAACAACTCACTAGCAGCAAATTACCTATCCCCTGTCTATCTGGTTAGATTGCTTATTTTTCATTTTTGACGGGTAATCGGATAGGAATATTGTTTAATGCATATCTACAGACATCACACTCTATCTGCCTATTCTCTTAATACAACATTTAGGAGTTGTGGTGGCATATTGTCCGCTAAACATCCTTAGCTGTTGTTTCTTTTTTTTTTGTTTCATCTTTCTATTTGCCTATGTTGTTCCCGTTCAGAATAAAGAACAGGTGGATATCCTTTTCCTACAAGATAATTGACTTTATACTAAGTCCTTGTTGTTTTCAATGAAAATTTACTTTGCTAGGGTAGTTAACTTCCTCTTATTGTTCCAATATAACTTATCTTGAAAGAAATTTATTTTGTGACATACTGAGAGGTCTTTACTACCCCCAATACCCATAATTTCTAAAATTGGAAAATGACTGTTCCCTACGCAACTCCTGTCCATAATAGATTATTCCGAGAGATCTCCACTATTGAGATTGCTTCTAAATTGGCGACGCTCAGCTAATCCAATGTCTTGTTGTCATCTCAAATGCCTTCACGATTTCATTAGTCATTGTGGTCACGAAAAAGGTGGTACCTGTCCCCGATTTAGCTTATAACTTTAAATACTACCACCCCCTAATCCACTTGAACATTATACGCCTAATCTAGACCTTCGGGTGAAAATCTTAATATTTGCTGCAAATTATGCAACAAGGTGTCGAACAACTTTGCCAAGCCGTGGAGTTGTCATACCGCTATTTTACCCTCCAAGAAAAAACTTACAAGATGATACTTGCTGAAAATGTCCACATATGTTGACATTCCGCTGCATTCCCTGCCGTGGCTAATAGGAAGAAACTGAAAAACCTCAAATTCAGATAAATAAACTTCCGAATGGCGGAAAATGACTCCGAAATGAACGAGAAGATTCGGTGTTACGATAAAACAACGTCTCAATGACTTTGTCAGCGGGTTCTAAATCCCACAAGAAAACCGACATAGCGTGCTTTCGTATAGGTCATCACTCATCTAGTCGATTTTGATCTTTAGATCTCCTTATTTTATACTGAATTGATTCAATTAGAGGTTTCTGATACGGCGAGAGGGTTATATCAGAACAAGAAAACGGCCGGTAAATTGTTTATTGTTTAATCCAAGTAAAATGAAGAAATAATAGTAAGCTTAACTTTGACCAGTGATTCAATCAAAGTTAAGAATACTTGCTTATAAATTGACCAATTGGTCTTCCGGCTTAACTCTTCGTACACGATTGCAAAATATCAAAAAGCAGTATTGGCCAAAAGACATAGCAATTACAAAAGACATGGGCCATCAATCCCAGCCTCGAAAGTTTAAAAGCACGCCACAGTTCCTGCCCCCCTGACTATGTGGTGCCTATTATGTAAGAAGAAGCATCATGATGTCAACACTATTATTTTTTTTACGCATGCATGAAATTTCAACTAGAAATATGTCACAACAAAATAAGCGTGGAAATTGATTTGCGATAGAATATGCAAGAAGAGATCTATGGAATTTGGTGGTTTTGTTTCTTAATACCGAAATGGCCAGCTGCAAATGATGGACAATTGATTATAATGTTTGCTCGATTGTAACCTACAATAAACAGACATTTTTTCCAGGATATCAATTGGTAAATGACTGCCAATCCAGTACCAAGTTCTCACAAGTCGAAGTATTTGAAAATAGAGCTTTAAGCCGTTTTCAACATATAATCTTAATTTTAGGTCGTACATAAAATAAATCCGATGAAATGTGTTTACGTGCATTACATCCTCCCCTTACGCAAGTGTCAGGGTATTTTAGTTCAATATCGCCCTAAAACTGCCTAAACCCATAGGGGTATTGAACATCCAACAAAGCAGAAATACGCCCCATCGATTTCAACCGTTTAATGTTCGTCCAACGTGCAGTATTCTCCTTTTGAGCAACCATTGCTCTCCTTCTTTGTGCAGTTTGTAGGGTTTCTCCTTGATTTTACCACCGATGAAGATTTCTGCCTTTCTCTTTTTATCAATCTTTGACTTTGCAGAGTAATTATAAGAAACCTGCCATTAACAAGTTAATAGTCTGTTCATAAAGGTTTAGCATGTGATGATCTGATGGTGATTTTGTTGTTTCTTTCGGGTTTATTCAGTGGGTTTATAAATCCGATATGAAATGAAATCTTCAATTTTGTACCAAGTACACGCCTCAAAAAAAATGCTGCAAAACTTTAACGGTACAACTGTTTTGGCCACCTTACCCAAATATAACACCACTCAAAACGTTGTAAGATACTTGTACCATATCTTATACTTTAACTATTTTCATGACCGAGATGGATGGAATTCAATTGGTTATAAAAAATTTGGGAGAAAGATTGTCGCAGGTTGATCCATCAGAAACTTCAATGAGTTCGATTTTGGATTTATACAAAAATCTCATAACTGTTTTGTTTGATCACATTCTGCCACCAAAGAAAGAAAGATTATCAATTGACTTGATATCTCCTTTAATAAAATATCAAAGCCAATCAAGTGATCAAAATTCGGTACTTATCACTCCATTTCTTGCAAAGGTGTGTTGGTTGTATCTATTTCACCCTTGGTTAGACACATTCTATCTTGTTCAGAATATTCAAAATATTCAGTCTACAAGTTCACAAGCCAATCCATTATGGGACTATAAGGAAGTTTATTTGCTAATGAACACTGCTAGTGTTGAAAAGGATACCATTAAATATGAAGTTTTTTTGTCAGGGTTAAAGTCAACAATGACTGATTACTCAATGATCATGAAGCAAAGAACGGATGCTAATCGCTGCAAGTTTATCCTTCGTCTTTTAGAAATTTGTGATACTGACATGTCACTCTTAATTACTAGTAAACTTTTGAAACATGATAGGATCGATATCAAGACCAATATGCCTGGAGGAACTGATAGCTTATTTAGGGTTCGGTTGAATACTTTAGCTATATGCGAAGAGCATCAGCAAGATATTAACTTGGAAGAGGCCGTCAAATCTATATTGATAATTTTGGATCAAGGAGTTTCACAAAACTTGACATATCGATCTGTTCAAAAGATTTCAAATGCAATTGACGTAATTAATTGCAAGGACATAAATCTGGTATTTAAGGTTTTCAACCAATTAAGTGGAAAGATTTCAATCAGCATGGCTTTAAATTATTTGAATTATATTATTTCATATAATATTATGTTTGCTAAATCAGACTTCTTGCCCTCTTGTATTGAACATCTATTCACAAGGTCATTTAAACTAGCTCCAATTCCAAATTTAAATGATGACCATCATGAACAATTAGAAAAAGATCCAATGGGAAAATTATTAAACACTGTCCAGGAAGCAAACCTTTCAGATTCGTTATTTTTAATTCAGTTCAAATTATCTAAACTATTTGTAAAATATATGTTACAGGATTCGAAAGCAATCGAATTAGTAAACCAATTCAAAGACAGCAACTTAAATGAGAAAATCATCCGAGGTTTTATGGAATTTTATATCGCGGGATTAATTTCTTCCTTATTGACAGCAACAAAGTATCCCGATTCTCTACTGAAATATTCGATTGGAGTTGTCAACTACTCTTTTAATCGATTATTAAATTTACGATTTGAATCATTTAAGGTTAATCAAACTTGGATTTGTTTGATAAATACAGTTAATGATATTTGTTATGCGGATCTTAGGTTCATTGAAACGTTTATCCAATTGTTTGAATACCAATTAGAATTAGATGGTTCCATTCTCAAAGACGAATTAATAAAAAGTGGATTAGATTTTTTTATTAGTACCTTCAAACCTGATTACAAATGGTTTTCAAAAGAGTCAGTCCTTCAAGTTGATGCAAGTGAAGAAATTAAGTTGGATGATTACAAATACTTGTATGTATCCTTAAGGGCTTCATCAACTCAGGAATACAGTTTTGATACGCCCAGCCCTGTTAAATTTATGAATAATTCTCGTCAACACAGCACTCATGTTGACCAATTCAAGTAAGTCGAAGCTGGCTGCAATAATGCAGCACAAAAATCTTGATCATGTGACTTGATTTCCTCTTTGGGAACTAACTACAAAAAAGTAATCTCATCTCTTCTCATTGATTCTTTAGAAAAATTATCATCCTAATTTGATTTAAATAGGTATAAACTAGTTACTTTCCCCTATCTTATTACACTCAATAAACATGGTGTTGAAATCGACAGCAGCAGGAAATGTATCAGTTTACCAAGTTTCAGGTACGAATGTATCCCGGTCCCTTCCTGACTGGATTGCTAAAAAACGTAAGCGTGCTTTGAAACATGATCTTGAGTATCAAAATCGAATTGAATTAATCCAAGATTTCGAATTCTCAGAAGCCTCCAATAAAATCAAAGTATCTCCTGATGGTAACTTTGCAATGGCAACAGGAACATACAAGCCACAAATACATGTGTACGACTTTGCTAATCTTTCACTCAAGTTTGAACGTCATACAGATTGCGAAAATGTCGATTTTTTGATCTTATCCCCTGACTGGACAAAATCAGTTCATTTACAGAATGATAGATCTATTGAATTTCAAACTAAGGGTGGTATACATTATCGCACAAGAATACCTAAATTTGGAAGATCATTAGCATATAATCCCGTTAATTGTGATTTATTGATTGGAGCATCAGGTAATGAATTATATAGATTGAATTTGGATCAAGGGAGATTTTTGAATCCATTCAGGTTAGATACTTCTCAAGGTGTGAATTCAGTGGGTATAAACCCTGTCCATGGATTGATTTCTGCTGGGTTGGAAGATGGGACTGTTGAGTTCTGGGATCCAAGATCAAAACAGCGTGCTGGTAAATTATTTGTCAATGACCAATTAAACGATGATAGTATTGGGGTTACTACAGTATCTTTTAGAAATGATGGGTTGAATTTTGCATTGGGAACAAATAATGGTAAGACTTTATTATATGATTTACGTACATCTACCCCATCGATTATCAAAGACCACGGATATGGATATGATATTAAAAAGATAATATGGTTAGAAAATTCAAGCTCTTCAGATATGATCCTTTGCTCTGATAAGAGAATTGCGAAAATCTGGGACCGCAATACTGGTAAGCCTTTTGCATCTATGGAACCTACAGTTGATATTAATGATATTTGTCATATTCCTAATTCTGGGATGTTCTTCATGGCCAATGAAGGTATACCCATGCACACTTACTATATTCCTAATTTAGGACCTGCACCAGCTTGGTGTTCATTCTTGGATAATGTCACTGAAGAATTGGAAGAAAAACCTTCAGATACAATCTATTCAAATTACAGATTCATCACCAGGGAGGAAGTCAAGAAATTGAATTTATCCCATCTTGTGGGTTCAAAAGTCTTGCGTTCATATATGCACGGTTTCTTTATCGATACAGAATTATACGAAAAGGTTAATCTTATCGCTAATCCAAACTCATTGCGTGATCAACGCGAACGTGATATCAGAAAGAAAATTGAACAAGAAAGGGAATCTAGAATTAGAACCACTGGAGCAATCAAGACTACCAAAATTAAAGTCAATAAAGATTTGGCTACTAGATTGGAAGCTAAAGTTGGTTCTAATGTTGCTGAAAGTGTTATTAATGATGATAGATTCAAGGAAATGTTTGAAAACCCTGATTTCGCAATTGATGAAGAATCTCATGAATATAAACAATTGAACCCAGTCAAGGCAACCAAAGATATAACAACAACGAGTAGATCTAGAGGATTAACAGCGGCTGAAGAATCTGATGAAGAAAGGTTGAATGCAAATGGAGAAGAAAATGAAGAAAGTGACGAGAGTGAAAGCGAAGAAAGTGACGATGAAGAGACCAAGAGAGCCAATCGTGATAAGGTTGCAAAGGAACTCTCCAGGCTTCGAGAGAAGAAGGAAGAAAACAAGAGGTTCCTTAATGAAATGAAAGCTCTCTCATCTGATGGTCCAAAACAATCTTCCAAAGCTACAGAAACATTTGGTTCTCAAGTTCAAAAGAATAATAGAATTTCTAAGAAACCAACTGATGATTCTAGATTACGCCGCCATGCTCGTGGCGAAGCTGAATTAACATTTGTGCCAAAGAAAAAGGAAAGAAAAGTTGCATTTAAGAAAGATAATAACGATGAAGATGACGAAGAGAAACAAAGTGATCGTGGAAGAACCAAGCAAAGATTCGAAGGTCGTAGAATTGCTTCTAAGAATAAGTTTAGAGGCATGTAGTATATTCGTTTGTATAGTAGTCCTGTAATAGAATGACATTTAGAAGGATATTCGCCCAAATTTGGGGAGCCAAAGAATAGTTAATTACATATATATGCTTGCTAAGGATGAAACATAATATATTCCACTAAATACTTTACAACTTCTCATAAAGATAGTCAATAAACGATATCGTACTAATGTTTCTTAGAACAAATTGACAAAGGTATCACCATCAATAACGTTGACACCCCCATCTATATATATCTGATCCGTTTCCCGTTCCTTATCAGGATATACAGACCTGGAGTAGTTCTTCAAGACATACGTTCTAAACCCACATTTTGCACAGTCCAAAGAAGAATTCAATACGCAAAAATCATAAGCCAAACCAACAAACACTACATCAGTGATATGGTTATCTCTCAAAAATTTTTCCATTTCTGTATGATGAAGACCCCAAGTATCTTGAAAGCAAGAATAGTATTCTCGATCCTGTAAATATCCCTTTTTGACAATTGCTTTAGGTACTTCTGGTTTAATCAGATTGAAGTTTCCCAAAAACAGGGCTTCAATACATGAACCAGGAGTGTCTTGAACACAGTGATCTGGCCAAACAAATTGTTTCAAAATCTTCACTTGATTAGTTGCTGGGTCAATGTCACCTTTAGGATGTTGAAATTCCAATTGAGAAAATGGTTCAACATTATGTTGAGAAGCAAACGACGTGTGATCTTTGGGATGCCAATCTTGTGTGGCTACTATCGCTGACCAATTATATTTTCTGTTGGTGATTAATTGATTGATGGCTGGAATAATTGACCTTCCATCTTTAATGGCTAATGACCCTTCACTGGGCAAAAAATCTTCTTGGAGATCGATAACAACGAGAGCAAGCTTATTGGACATTTTTTTAACAATCTGATAGTCGGAGTTACTTCAGCGTGTATCGGAAGTATCAGGAGAATATGTAAAGAATGATCGACTTTTTTGAATGATCAGCTCATTCTGGGAAGGCGTCCATATGTTGTGGAGGTAAAAGGATAATTTCGGATAAATTATATACGAACACAAAAATGATTTATTTATTGTCTAGTAGTAAATAATAATATATTACTAATTATTTTCATAGATTATAAGTAATTATAATTACATCTGCAATCTAAGCAAACGTAATTATAATTCACAATAATAACCAGGCACTTTTGTACTACTTTCAACATAGAAAATATTGTTCTTTACATCTCCAAGCATCAGTTCGCTACACGAGCTTATTAAATTATATTTTTTAATTAATTGTTTTTGCGGAAGTACGTTTCCTATGTGCAACGATGGCTGTGAACGACAAAGATAGCACTAGGTTGTCACTTGTTAATCGCATGTACCTAAGAAGTGAAAGAGTTATTTTTACAATAAACTTAATAGTCAATAGAGTGATTTCTTACAACAATTTTCCCTAGGTAAATGATTTAATCTTTATGATTACACGCAAAAATTTACCCATACCAAAGAATCAAGAAAGATTATTACAAGTTTTATATAATAGGTTGTTGAACTCAATTTTGAAGTTGAATCACTTCGAACTTTAAGAAAAGCTTTTGGAGGAAATCATAGGAGTTAATAATTTACCTCGGAACACACATTGGAGTAAGTTTTGTTTTAGAGGAAAGTATGTCGGACCTTCATCCAACTGTGGCAATAACTGACGAACCTTTTGAACCCGAGTCCTCAACCCATAGAGTTTTGATGAAAAAGCTGGCTGAAGTTGATGACCAGGCGGTTTATTCCATAGAATTTCAAAAGTTGGATCATCAAGGAAGACTAGTATGGAGAAGCTCATTGCAGAATCAGAAAAGGAGAAGATTTAAATAAATCTTCTAGACATGGTAAGCTATGTGATGTTGGGAAGCTTTTGTTTTGGAATTAGAAGCAATTGGACGTAAGATTAGGAGAGCTGTATATAGTTTAGAAATCATCAGAAACATCTTAGAAATAACTTCTCATGTAACGCTCCCTCCCATAAATAGGATTTAATGGAAACGATAATCTACAAAACCTCTTTGGATTGAATAGATATGTAATAGCTATAGAAGTTGGAAAACAGGAAAGTTGACAGCATAACTAACCCAACATTGAACGAACTTGATTTCTTGAGATTCTGCATTTTTTCTCGAGATTGAATGGGGAACTTGTTTCTAATTCAAACACCTGTCCTCTGAAGGTCATTAAAGCGGTTCTAGAATTACAGGGAAAGACCTCTAAATGGATACGCCAGACAATTGTAGGCAGGCTTACTCCTTAGTTTGACGAATCAATACTAATTTATTGCAATGGTTGGTACAGGAATAGTACAACTCTTTGAGCTTTGGAAACTAGAAAATAGTTTCATAGTGGTTGTACCATTTGTAGCATTTTCTAGGCTACAGTTTTGGACAAGAGAGCAACGTTGATAGAAGGAGTGCATGTTTATGACGTCATAAATAACCATGAACCTTTTCTGTGTTTGAAGACGTGGACCGTTCAAATTATTAGATAATTTACAAACTTCTGTGGTTCGGCGTAGGTAAAAAGTATACTTAGAACCTTTTTTAAATCAACTAGGAATGAAGAATGAAGTAATAAAGTAAATTATGATTCAATATACACGCAGATATTCGAGAAAAGGAACTCGATATACTTTTCTAAGTGAAGTTTTCCTCTAGATCTTTGATCAGTTTACCCATAAATATATATAGTACCCCCTGCTCTTCTTGGTTCTAGACCATCTAGGAACACCTAGATGGTGTAGCCTTCTCCCTAAATGCAATTTCGGAACTATGGAGCGGAGTAAGCTGCATAAAGTTGGTACATATCTCGCCTCCAGTTTGGTTTGCTAAAGGACTTCTATTGATGTTGTTGAATTCAGCATGTTATTGGTTGCGAATACAGCAGTATATACATTGTAAGAGTCGAGTGTTTCTTATTAGAGTTTACGATACTAAAGTATATTCAACTGAAGAAAGCGCTTAGTAGATTTGTATCTTTCCGAGCATATCAGTGTGGCCCAGTTATGTTGTTCTTCTTCCTATTTTCCAAATGCAGACAAGGGGGAAATTCACAGGTATTTTTCTTATCCCAATCTGTGAGGTAATTGTTTCAGGAGTGAGCGTCATTTGGGGCCATAACTAAATCTAAAGCTAGCACACAAGAATGTATAATCTTGGCGAACACCACCTTTGCCATTCCACCCGAGCATGAATTCAATGCCAAGTATTCTGTAGGATATGAAACTGGTTGCGTGACTCAGTCCGGCATATGGGATATAATAGGCTTGCTCTTTTATGGTTTCGAACAGGACGGTTCCCATTTAGGAAAGGTCGAATTACAACCCCGTTCCTGAACACTCCGCATCTGAGACTCTCCCTTGACATCTGTCAAAGACAAATACATGTAAATTTCCCTTTCAGTGGAAATAGGAAGAAAACCAATTAATAATCGTTATTACGATTATCTACTACTTAGTCTTTATATATTTACCATCTACTGTTCATTGCTTTGGACAGTTCATATTGCAATATACATTCCACGTTCAGCTTCACTCCGCGTGTTCTGAGCTATTTAGCGCTTCCACTCAAATTACCGCTTTCGTAGTGCTAGAACTCCTCCATTCTTACGTATTCATTAACTTTAGAGAACCTCCCCCAAGGCTTACTATACCACGAACACTGGCTAGTATCTAATGCGGAACTATGCAGCATTCTCATACCCGCACTTTTCATACATTCTCTTGGGTTTGTGAACAAGTTAGAATTGATGGTAGAAACCAATGCTTCTTCATGCAACACATAACTGGTTATATTTTCTATGTTCAGCTCAAGAAACACGAGCAATAAATTCTGGGATTCTTACAAAGGCTGGCTCAAATTCTTTGATCCCAGAATGAGAAATCAACTCTATTTTAAAAACTTAGTTTACTTCTTTAATTTCAAAAAAATGACATTTGAAGGTCAATTAGATTCAAAGTATTAAACAACATTAAATGAATCACCTCCTTCTGTCGAGGGTTGGGTACTCAGTGGTTTGCCTAAAACCAATAAGAATCCTGATGTTTTTTGATTGTCTGCATTATGTTGTTCTAGATCTTGTCGTAAGTAGCCTTTCTACTTGATCAGACAAACAAAGATTTGTTTGAGGAGAAAGTTTACTGCACTTCATTTCTAAGCATTTATGCTTCATTAGTTTTGCTAAAACATTCAAATATATTGAAGACTTGTTAAGAGAGCATAAACAAATTTAAAATGTTGATAATACAATAAATAGCAAGTTATAAAAATATAATGTTGAAATAACCTTCTGCAATAGCTCCTCGATTAAATAGAGCTAAGAATCCATTAAGGTTAGGTACCCTCTCATTAATTTAATAAATCGCAATTTCCAAGTTAATTCAAGTAGTTTAACCTCTCATATATGCTCTACAAACCTCGTATTACAATATCTGAAGGAAATGATTTATAGCTATCTCCAGGAATCAACTTCAATTGAATAACTCTGAACGAGGGTTTATAACCTGGTTTTCAAGAGTATGAGTACTATGATGACTATCTAACCCCCTACAAGTACTTACAAGCACTCCTAGTTACTCCTTTCGGTTGTAAGGTTGGTCTAGAATAATGAAAAAGCTTAACGAAGGTTTCTGATGGACAAGCTAATGAGCAATCAAATTTGGACTAACTTTGGGCTGAAAAATCAAGTATAAATAGGACCAAGCATTTCCTTATGTCTCAAGCTTCTTGAATGTATCCTCCCCATAAGAACACATTTCTATTAAGTTGCATTGAGCAATTGGTAAACCACCACAATACAATCCAGAGTTTAAGGCTCGTCAAGCAACCCTTGACAAGCTAGTTAGACCCGAAGGTCTAAAAGCAATGGTTCAACATAGTGATGAGCAACTCCAATCTACTCATCAAGGTAATTGGGTATAAGAAGTGAAGGATTACTTCATTTGCAAATTCTCACTAAGAAGTATAATATAGTAGTGGAGACGAGGCCGTGACTACTAGCAAACCTGTTGAGATACAGTTGCTGATGAGACAACATGATTCCTTTCTAGTAAACTTATACCAATATTGTTCACAAGCAATTTACCAACGAAGAAGCAAAGAAGTATTGATACAAAAAAATAATAAGGACTAATTACCAAAAGTTCTTTACGCGAGTAACTGCTACACTTGATTCGCCTTAAGAAGATTGGTTCTATTCTTTGGAATATATGAATAAATCGTCCCATCTTTCTCGAGCTTCTCGCATTTCAAATAGTATTGTTTGAGTATGTTATTAAGGGAAAGAAGTGAAAGATGTTGCTAGGTAACTAATAATATCCAAAGGCAATAAATGGAAATTGTCCCCGAAGAATGGATTTATTATGCGAATCTTCAATTGTATTGATTCTGACCCTTATTTACGTCTGCAAATTGTGGGTGCCCCAAAGTCTTAAGGGTTTCGCGTGAAGTAACTATTTTCCACGAATAGAAATCTTTAATTGTGTTTCATATAACCTGGCAACCTTAGTTACTAACAAAGATGATCTCGGTGTGTTCTCAGTGGAATGCTTGATACTATTGGGGTTCCATAAGCTTTTTATCAAAAACTAACCTCTTTTGCTAACTGTACTAAAACTGAAACTAGCTTAGTCTGAGATTTATAATTGATTACAAAATGAACTCTCACCCTCAGAATCATTTTACAAATATTCAACTTTTGGTACTAAACGTAACACCCTGTTTGGGTTAGCCACGAAGTATGTTAGTCTCCTTTGAATTACTCTCTCGGTATAAATATAGCTGTACTTTGTCATTTCTCCTCTGGACTTAATAATGAAAACCCCATGCCAGATCAATTATTTCTATTCGTGGATTGTCAAATAGAGAAGATTACGCAGTGGTTTGGTAAAACTTATCGATAAATATTTCTTCAGTTAGTAGCTTGTCTATTTCAAACCTAGAAGAGTTCAATAGACAGATTCTATGACCAAATGGTTTATCTAACAACAATTGCTAGATTGTATTCTATGTAATACATAAGCGGTATCCATGGCTATATGCAGACAAATTATCGTACAATATGGTTTATCTCCTATTTCCTCTTCCCGTTGTCAGTATAAATGCCCAGTTTTCCCCCATTTTCTATCTATATTATATATTCTAATATTAACTATCGTTCTCCGCTAGAAGAATAGTATACAAGTTACTAAATAGTAATAAATTTCTATGAATTATTGAACTTTTTTGTTTCTTTCACGAAGAAAAAAACTTGGATGTAATGCAATTTAGACACCGAAAGAAACTATGAAATGGCTGCAAAAATTCCTAAAATTTTCAAACTCAATTCCTTCTTCTTTTCCTTCTTCTTCTTCTTCTTCTTCTTCTTCATCCTTATTAACAAACAATTATTTAAATTATCATGCATTCAACTTCTAAATTCATTATATCTTCAATTATTGCTGTTTCCACAGCAACCAAAAGACAATTAACTTTAATTTAAGGTGTTTCAAAAACTAACTTTAACGATAAAACACGAAGACAATCAAATAAAGGAAACACAATCGAAGAATTCAATAAACTAGTTGTCACTAGAACTTCCAACCTCCATAAAAACAACAGCAACAATCATAATCTGGGTGTTTATGAATTGGTCCCAAGCTATACATACGTCGTCAGCGTCGATAAGTTCGATGATTTCTTGGAAAAGCAAAATATGGAACTTACAATCCTCCACAAATTATCATCTAATTCGATTGAAAGCATAATTAGTTGCTTCAAAAATTATCCAGTTTTTAATAATATAACTCCAGAGAAGATGTATCTTTTTTTATCTGAGGACAGATTCGATGTACTCGTCGTACATTGTCCAATGCAACTGTTCATTCCACCCAACGCTTTTACTACAATGTGGGATAATGTTCAATATATAACCGTTAAAAAGTTTAATCTCCACAATAAATTTTCTGCTATAATTGAGGAGGATGAAGAACTATCAATTAGTGCGGAACTTGAGAAAGTCATTGATTCGGAAGATTTATTGAAATTCATTTTTGAAGATGTCGAAGATGACGAACATGAAAAAGATGACAAAGATGACGAAGAAAGAGAAGCCAACGAAGATCAATCTAACTTTGCTGCTGGTCAAATTTCTAAGAAATTGCTACTAACACAAGAAAGCACCAGAGTTTATTGGAGTTTATTTTTGAAGATAATAAAGATGACGAATATCTATCGAACTTGAATCAATTGCTACCGGCACTTCCAGAAAATCTACTAAAGACTTCTCTTTCAGTAGAGCAACTTAAACGACGACGACGATTGAAAAGGTATGCTAGAAAGATTAAAAAACGTGTCGGGAAGTTGACACATATTAAGATTCCTATTGATTGCTATCAAGAGTTTCCTGAAAATTTCTATTAAATTTGGTAGAGGTTGTTAAAGGGTTTCTATTTAAGTTTTTCTATCAAATGTTGAATAAGTGGGCTATCAAATGTAGAATAACTGGGCTATCAATAATTCTATTTAAGTATTTCTGGACTATCAATAATTCTACATATTTAATCAGTTCTATCAAAGCGTTGCACAAGAGGGGTTAAAATTATTAGTCCTATTATCCCTCAATATTTTCATCAACTTTTATAAAAATATAGTTTGTGGTTCCCGGGTTTTCAAAGGAGGTTTTCAAACTTATTCCTATCATTGAATTACTGATTGTTCTCGGGGTATAGTTTTTGTCTAGGCATATACTAGTCGTGGTTAGACAGAACTTTCAATACTTGATGTCTTGGTCATAGTACTAGTCATGCCAGACCTTATTCCCGAGAAAAACCTTCAAGAAAATCTTGGATGAGCATTCCTCGAAGGAAATGGTTAATTCATTAAGTATGTTGGATTATGTTGTGTTTTTTGGTAATTGTGATAAGGGAAGGTATGAGTTTCTTGTTCAATTGATGGGTTATTTATTAAATCTACATATTTATTAGAACTATATTACTTAATGGATCCATACAATTTATTATTAATATATTATTGGAACTTTACAATTTGTTATTACTATATTATTCAGTGGAGCCATACAATTTATTATTACTATATTATTTATTGGAACTATAAAGTTTATAACTACTATATTATTTATTATATCTTTATTTATTATCCCTTTATTTATTATATCTACATTATTTATTGCATACATTAGTTTTTTGGATCATCGTTGTATCTGATGAGAATAATATTGTAAATCAAATGTCTAAGGGAGATAATGAAAGTGATGCTAAATATATCAGTGAGCAGTTAATTTGCTATAAAGAGAGTCCGAAAGTTTGCAAATTAGAAGTGGTAAACCATTGACTTGATTGTATCCAAAACTATAGTAAGAAAAGCCTCTTGGAAACTGATCCTATATTGGATGATCGTCTATTTTGAAAACTGTTCTAAAACTCCACGTCCGATTCTTAACAATTGTATAAATGTGGAATCATAGCTAGTTTCAAATGAAACCTATAGCTTAAAAAGACTGCAAGATGCGAGAAACCTCACTGGTTTACAACTACTAGACAGTTACAAGAATAAAAACAACAGAAGAACAAGAATAAATCAATAACAGTTAGTGAATTTAGTAGACTTGGCATAATATGCCGTTGAGTCGCAAGCAATTCGTTTCTCAAGAATTGCCTACAGTTCCAAACATCTAATACCAGAAAACACCTTCACCATAGAAAGTTCCAGTTTTATACACATAACGAAACTAATCAAATCCATATAAGATGAGTTTTCGTTATCAATAGCACACCGTTCGGACATTGTGATAAATATCTGTCCAAAATCGATAGTCTACTTCCAATCCCTATCGCTTCCTTGACCTTCAACATTGATATATTTATTGTATACCGATAGGCCAACTTCAATTTGTAAAAACATTATAAAAGTGCTTTTATACTTCAGACCTTCCCCGTACTTTATTGATTATGGTAGATTATAAGGTGAACGTATCCATAATCAAGAAGCTAAGGAAGGAATATAGTGGGTATATTTTGTTGAGTTGTCTATTTCACTAATAATAATACTTATATTTAGTACACCAGTGCCAGATTAGAACAGGTTATGAGCCCCGATGCTTCTCCTGTATATGTTAATGGTTCTACTTCTGGTTCCGATCATGGTGCTGGTCCCGTTTCCCGTTCACGTCATCGCTATCGTAGCGATCGTCCCAAACTTAATCGATGTTACAAATTAAGAGCATTTATCATTTCAAATCCTCCTGTCCCTCGTTGGTGTCTTGTCTAATTGGTATTCTGCTACTACTTTATTCCGTTCTGCTACTTATTCCGTTGGTTCAAATATTAAGAGAAATGGTCAGTATAGATCCCGCGATCAAAAGAAGAGAAATTATAGCTCAACTCAATCTGCTGCTAATTATTCATTTCATTAGAACTCTGTAGAACCTGCCGATAACCTACTCATATGATTATAAAATGAGGAGACCTGCTCACTATAAAGTCTCCTATCCAAAGAAAATGAAGCGTTCTCATTCTATAACTTCTTATCCTAGGCCAATGTACTGTTTCATTCCTGAGGAGACCTGCTCACTATAAAGTCTCCTATCCAAAGAAAATGAAGCGTTCTCATTCTATAACTTCTTATCCTAGGCCAATGTACTGTTTCATTCCTGAGGAGACCTGCTCACTATAAAGTCTCCTATCCAAAGAAAATGAAGCGTTCTCATTCTATAACTTCTTATCCTAGGCCAATGTACTGTTTCATTCCTGAGGAATCTCTTGCTTCTTCTATTGAATACTGCTACTACTGCGATGCTAAATCATCTGTTTCCAAAACTGACTCCATAGGTTCCGTTATTCACGACTTATCTGCAAACGAGACTCATTCTGTTTGTCCCTATTATGTACCTGCTAATTACTCTTTTTCTGTTTGTCCTGATGTACCAGTGCATGAATACCACTGTTAAAGATGTTCACTTTAATAGTCTTAATGTTTAAAATGCTCCTCTTGCTACAACTCAATATGTAACACTTACTGTCTATGATTCACCTTTTCCAACTTCTTACCCCGAAGAACTTTCTGCTTATGGTTCACCTCTTTCAAATGCTTTCCCTGAAACCATTTCTGACTATGATTCACCTGCTCCTGCTGTCTCATCCAAAAGCCATTCTGATAATGATTTACCTAATGCTGCTGCTCACTTTGTTGGTCCTATTGATCTACCTGGTTCTGCAACTCACCCAGTAGAATACGCTGTTTTTAATTAATCTGATGTTGGTACCCAAATTGCTTCATATAATTCCTGTCCCCGTCTTCATGATGTATCAGTTAGTCCCTAGAAAACTGACTCGTGTGAATGTCCCATTCAACCTTCTTTGTTGCTTTGGAAACTGTTACTGCCTCTGGTTCTTGTTTTCATCCTTCTTGCTTTCATTATTCTTCCTATAGTTCCCGTTCCTATATTTCCTGCTTTTATTGTTCCCGTTATCATAACTCTTCTTATGACATCAGAAATTTTCAGTCCAACCTATGTGAACGATTTATTCACTATAAACGTTCACGTCGGAACAATAAGAGAGAAAATTTCCCACTCTGCCCGTTCTGTTAATATCGCTCATTTTCATACCCAAACGAGATGAAAGAAACTTTCAAACCTGTCCTTTCTGTCGCTCACCTCACTAAATTTATAATAAATTTAATCTGACCTTATGTTACTTAATAATCTGTCGTTGTTCCAATAATTTGCCGCTGTTCGAAAACATCTGTATTTGTTAAGTACTGTTCGGTGTGCCTCTGCTGTAAATTGCTTCGTCAGTTATCATCTGTCCAGTTGGGCATTCTGTCTAAATTTAAAATTCTCTTAATATTCATCACATTAAACGGGGAAATATAGGTTTAAGTGCTGAAGATTGTTGGCATCCGTAGGTTTGGATCTTACTCAAACAAACTGGCAGTCCTACCTATTCTATCTGTTAGGTTTGATTCTTACTTCAAACCATCGGTCCTTGCTGTTAGTTTTGGTCCTATCTGTTGCCCTTTATATTTGTTTTGATCTTATCTGTTGATTTTGACTTCAAACTATATGCCCTAGCTGTTATCAATTCTGTGTTTGTTCGGTTCTTTACGTCCTTTATGTATCTTCCGAACATGTTTCAGCTGGATATCTGTTTTCCATCCATCAATTCACGTATCTATTCCATATGTTCCATTTACTCCGTCCTTTTATGGATGTTTCATTTGCTCCGTCCGTTCATATGTTGTTTCATTTGCTCCGTCTGTTTATTTGTTGTTCCGCTTGCTCCATCTGTTTATGTGTTGGTCCAGTCTGTTCTGCTAAATGTTATACCATCTGTTTCATCATTTGTTCACCATTTTATCTACCAATATGCTCCAACAATGCTCGTATTTCCGCTGTTTTTCTGCCGTTCATTCCGATGTTCATTCTACTGTTAAGTCAATTCAGTTGTTATCTAACAGTATTAGAGACACTATTAGTTAAGAGGAAATGCTGTGAATATGAATTCTGAATCTTGCATATTGGTCTTGTTCATTAACGTATTGTCGTCAGGTTTATTAATGTTTTGTCATCTGTTTTATTAATTGTATTTTATCTATTTCCGATATCTAGTTTTACTTGGTACTTTGCTAAATGTTTATTTACATTTAGCTAATAAATATTTATCCTGTTTTCGTGTTCAACCTCCGCTACTTATTTTATGTTAATAGGTTAAGGAATATTTGTTATCAACGAGATTGAATTGTCTTGTCAAGAAATTCAACGTATAAGTCTGTTACTATGATTCTCAAGTATAAATAGCTGTTACAATTCTTTTAGTTTCTGTATACTTTAGGTTAGGTTCGTTAACCAGAATATATATTATAACTGTCCTATATATTTTCTATCCCGTAATTAACTTGTTTCCTGTTCTGAATCTGTCCGTGCCAGATATACTTATACGCAGTACATCAGTGCCAGATTACAGCATTATATTATAAATGGTTATTATACAACTTGCTATTCTTACCAATCTCAAAGTAGAGATGCTGTAGCCCAGTTTCAATAACACTCCCTTTTCTCTGAACTCTGACTGATAAGGGAGCCTTTCTGAGCTTCTCGTGCTTCATTTCCGGTTTGTCTTGCAATTTCACATTGAACAAATCAATTAATAATCTAACAATATAATACTACACCTAAAATCCAATTTATTATAAAAATCTAAAATCTAGCAATTAACTTGAGCCAACTGCTCTTTATAAATTACGGCATTACCCTTTTTTTCCAGCCATATAATCATAGCTGATAACTTCCCTCCTTTATCACATCTTGAATCCAAACCTTTAGTGTATTCCTGTAGATTCAATCCTCTGGATGCATCATGTCCATAATACACAATCCACTCTTCTTTAGCTTCGCCCAGTATTTGTTTTTTATTATGTACATTCGACCAACTTACTGCATTCGGAACACTTGAGTCAGATGATATTTCCGTAAATTCTGGTGCAATTAATGCTCTCATTTCGAGATTTTCAAGTGGGATTTGATGTTTAAGTGGAAGGTCCCATCTAATCCCAGCATGGACGGCTACTCCTGGGGCTGATGATATGGATGATTTCTTTCCAGTGGTTAATGGTGTTGTTCCCAATTTTTTAATAATTGAGCACTTGTTAATGTATTTGACGTGATTGGGTTTTAATTTCTTAGCAAGAGTAGCCTCTGTGTATTTGTTCTTACTGAACCCTATATTATCAATGGCATCTGCAAACGCTGGTTGCGGTAATCCATGAAAAGATGCATAATTCTGTAGTGTATAGTATTCATGATTGCCCATTATGCAATCAATGTTATTTTCGATCAAGAAGTCAAGCACTTTTATTGAATCTGGACCCTTAGATATAAAATCTCCCAACATTACAACTCTGTCGTTCTTAACATCATATTTGACTTTTGTCAATAGTTTTCTCAATTCCTTATAATGGCCATGAACATCTCCTATCAATATAATTCTATGAACTTGTTGTTTTCCATCTACTTCAATATCTTTGGGAGTTAATATGACATTCAAATCAGAAATTTTATGGATAGTTGTCAATTCTGTCGCTGCTGGTATCAACAGGTTAGGTAGAAGGATGACAAAGAAATATAAGGCACAAAGGGTAAATAGGCTGATCATTGTATAAAGAAAATAATATTTCGTTCTTTTCTTCGAGGAATATGAATACTCATCATCGTCACTCTCAAAATCTGGAGGTTGTAATTGATAGTTGGCTTCCTCGTCGTCTAGATACTTTCCAGTTGCTCTCTTTAAACGTGTTCTTTCATTCATGGTTTATGAAATCGTAATTTGTAAAACCCTATTATTCTTCTAATTCTTTTGTTATTAAATATATTGAGCTATTTATATTATTAGAATAACAAGTTGTGACGTTCTAAAAAAAACCTATTAAGCAAGCAAGTTATCCAACTTTAATTTCTTTGCAATGATGGGTCGTATATAATTACTATAAAAAATCTTGTTATTCCAATTTAAGATTTGCTTTTTTTTGCTTTCGTGTTTTACTTTTTAGTTTTAAGTTTTTTTGCTTGTGACATTTCATTTTGTGTTCATCGGTTAACAACAACACAAGCCAAAAGCCTTCTCTTCTTCCGCTTCCATTGCTTCCTTTTCCCTCCGATATATCCATTGTGTTCTCCCCTTTTGAAATTCTTCCACATATCAATATCAACAATTGGAAGATGGCTGCAATTACTTCACCATCGTTCTATTTTATTCTTTGCTTCTGCGAAAGATAAGGAAGATCAGATCTTCTCTAAAGTTCCCCCCGCGTGCCCCCCCCCACCCCGATGTAAAAATCTTTAAAACCTAAGTCTCATGATTTTGTGATCATTTAAAATATGCGATGAGTAGCATCGTGTATTGTTCGGATTAACTTTTGTTCCACTTTAGGAAGACGTCAAGATTTATTGCCCAGCCCACGTGTATTGTGTTAGTGTGATGTCTCACACGAGCAGTAACAATTTTGGTTATATTACTAAGAATGAATAAGTATGATTATGGTGGTTTACTCTATTATTGATCAAAAGATGTTTTCTATAAACACATCCTCTATTCGTAAAGGTATAGGGTCTATTTAACGAACTATTTCCCTTACTAGCTTTGATGCAGAGTGAATAAAAGTACGAAGCTCCAATCTAAAATTGAACGATCTTTTTCTTTTTTTTTTTTGTATTATTGTCAGATCCAATGAAAGTTTTTGAATGACCAGTGGCGAAAGCAATTGGGATATGGTGTCACTAGAAACTAAGCCACATTAAGTCTAGTCATTTAACAAAAGTTCGCCCACATGGAAAGTTTACCTATTTAAAAATTAACACCAAACAGTATCTACTGTTAGCTGCTCCAATAAAGGAGAGTCATTTTAAAGACGAAATTACGATTAAATAAACAGAGGCTCTGAAGTTGATGTTTAAATCGTTTATCTTTTGTTACAAAAATTCTCCATAGTTGAAGCATGTTTTGATTCAGTTATAACTAGTAAAATACAAAGAGTAAGGATCCCGTCTTAGCAATAACCCTAATGCCTTAGAATGGAACATTTACATTCAAGCTCAGACGAAATCCAACTGGAACAATTGAATTAGTAGAGAAGGTAATCCTTCCTCCCCCTATGTTCAAAACCCACTGAAAAAACCCCGTTAAATTGTTCCAATGATTTTCGAAGATTCCTGCCATTCCCATGTCCATAAATCCCGCTCTATTATACCTTTTTACCAAAATATGGATTAAATGTCAGACACAAGCAAAAACCCTAAATAACTATAAACAATGTGATAAAAAACAATGCTTAGCCACCACCTACACCTTCTGGTCTTTCAACTTCCTTTTGTATAATAAGTTCCTTCTTTAGTAACTCACGCAATTCTTTACCTACGATTATAGGACCTTGTTTCGGCGACTGTTCCTGTGGCTTTGTATTACTACTAGACCCCTCTTGGGTCCCATCACTCGCAGTGCCGTGAATTCCCTCAGCAGAACCACCATATGGATCAACTGTCACCTTCTTCAAACTATTCTCCCTATCAACAATATCTAGCATTCTCTTAAACTTCAAAAACAACAATTCACTTCTAATCAACAATGGATTCAATTTAAGTTTCATAGATAAATCATTCATATACTTCAAGACTTCATCAAATTGACGTAAATTCTGGATAATTATTCTTTCATTATCACTCAATACCGCAAGGGCAAAAAACAAGTGGAATTGTGATGAATAATAATCGGTCCAAAGTATTTCCCATAATCTCAATACTTGATCCCATTCTAATTCGCGTTTAAACCAAACCAATAACATTCTGAAAAAGAAAAATAAATCAATCGATTGACAAAGTTCCAAATGCTTGTATAAATTAGGCAACATAAACTGTAATAACTTATTCAAAGTCGTCAATTGATTCTTCATACCACTTTGATCACGGACAAAGTTTCTTTCCATCCTATCCATAAATTTTGCAAATGCCCAAAAAGTTATAATTTCATCTTGAAAGGTCACATACAATGGCGACAACAAATCGGTCATTCCTTGAACATATCCCAAATTCTCGTTATATTCATTATACGTCAACAAGATTTCTCTCATTGCATACAAATGAGGGTTTCTGATATTTGAAATGTCAAATTCATCATCCGCATCTTCTTCATCAGGAGTTTCTGGGGATGATTCACGATCATTTCCTGCTGCTGCTGCCGCTTCATCTGACGTTTCCGTTTCCGTGGATTCTGGCCTTTTTTTCTTTGGATTCTTGAAGATATCTAAATTACGATCAGTTCTATTAATGTCCTTTTCAATCCTATGTTTTTGATCTTGCCAATATTCAGTAGCTCTCTTATCTTCATCATTCATCCATTTCAACTTATACTCAATATAACTTGTTTCATATGAATTACGCAATGCTACTCTTTCTTCGGTAGATGAATCCCACGGATATACACCCAACAAGAACAACCAAGCGTCCTTTCTAATTTCAGGCACCAACCCTCCATGAAAAATCCGATTCTTAACTTCATCAACAGTAATACATAATCTTCCAGTATAATCAAAAAAACTATCCCATTCTTGTTTATTGATCTCTTGACGTCTAGACGTCTGACTAACTTCTTCTTGAGTTAACATTTCTGTTGATTTTAATTCTCGATTTATCTTTTGATATAAATCATCATCTAGCATGTACTTGCTTTGACTTGCTTCAGCTTCTTCTTTAACTTGTTGTGCCCATTTAGCCAAATATACTCTAGCCGAATCAAAATCATCTCCAATTCTTTTCACTTCTGGGATATACATTATTCCTTTCAATGGGGTAGGGACCGTATCTTCAATTATGTCAAGAACTTGATTCTTCGTTTTGGCGGAAAAAGTAGCTACTGTTTCCAAAACCTTCCATTTCGCAGTAGCAATGAATTTATGAACATCGGGTAACTTGAATGGTAATTCCACGGCCTGTTGTTGTTGCTGTTTTTGTCTATTAAGCTCTTCTCTTGTTTTAAATGGTGCAAAATTACGTAAATCAGTAGATTGAGGATTGATCAAATATACCGTAGTTTCAATAGTTGAACGTTGCACATTAATAAATTTCTCCAATGCTTTTCTGAAATCAATTCCACCCCAGTATAATTCGCCAGTATCCCCAAACGGATCAAATCTTTGATTGTTCAACTTGATTGTTTTCATAGTCGATGGCGATTCATCATCATGGAAAAATACAATGGGAAGCTTGTCACCATCTTGAGTGTTAACAACAATGGAACCAAACCAATAACCATGCGATGGAATTCTAAATTGGATAGAATAAATATATGAAAGTGCAACACTGAAGCCATAACCTGTAAGAATAGATGTCAGGGGCTTGGATACAATTCTTGAGCTAGTGGCTTTACCAGGTTTATGGGATAATTTCAATGAATCTAGATCCAATTCAATATCTTCTACATCAACTTCATCGTATATTTTCCTTTCTTCAGTAGATAGTTGTGATTCAGGTGTAAATGATAATAGCACATCCAAATTAGTGGCATTAGCTGGTCGTGAAAGTGAAAGATATCCCGCAATGTTATCTCGCTTGGACGGAGTAGGATGAAGATATACCTTTGACTTGACAAATAATAATTCAACTTCTCCCAGTAATATACTTCTCCTTCTGTTGCTGTTGCTAGTACTCCTAGTGGTTGACATTCTTAAAATCCTGTTAATCAGGCCTTAATCTACTTACAATTGAGTTGTAACCTTCAGAAAAGTTGGCTGATCTGAATTTAACCCCCTTTTTAAATTTAAGTCATTTTTTTCCTCCAGCATCAGTCACGTGTTTAGCAATGAAATCCCTTAATAGCGCGTCAATACTCGGCATTATCTTTTTGTATTTGACTTCTTATATTTATTATACTAACTTACTGCTATAAATACAATTTATCCTAATGTGTTCATTACAAATACAAGGATCCAGCAGAGACAATATCTCTATGCACTAAATCTAACGCTTTCTCCATCTTTTCTTCTAATTCGCTATTTCCAATAGCCTTAGCAGCAACAACCAATTGTCTAATTAATTCTTCCAATCTTCTAAACATACGAATCAATGACCCTTCATAAACATCCGTCATTTTACATATTTGAGTGAAAGAAGCACCCTTACACCATGCAAACGTAACTTCCATTAATTCAGGACGGAACATTTCAACATAATCTTTCTCGACGATTTCTAATTTACATTCACGTGATACTTTGGCAATCTTTGAAGCAATTTCTTGCATTGATTTCAATGGCTCTGCCAATTCTGGTTTCAATCTTGGTACTTCCTTAGCACGTTCTTGGAAAACAAAACACGAAAGTAACGCTGCACATTGCTCGCTAGTAAGGTCATTGAAATTACCATTGAAAATCAATTCAGTAAGTAACAATTCATCACCAGTACTGATTTCGCATGCAACTCTTCCCTTTAATTCAATAATATCATTCTGGGTAGTAAAACCTAATCTTCTCAACACGCGTTTCCTGTGTCTCAAATCATCTAATTGAATAACAGCTTCAGCTTCTAAGATCTTTTGCTTAAGTTGTTTTATCTTATGTTCAAGATCAACCTTGGAATAATACTTGCTATAAAGATCTGGTAATCTTGCTGTGTCATGTAAAGGGTTGCTGGTCAATTTAGCATCCAAAACGTCCATTTTACGTAATAGCATCTTGAATTCATTTTCAGTGATCTTCATACTTTCAACTGGATCCATCAGCGGAATTCCATCAGGGAATCTTTTTGGTAAATCTTTAAGAGTCTTGACTAATGTACGTTTGGCTTCTGAACTCTTCAAATCAGATGGAACTCTTAATCTCACACTACTTATCTGCTCAATAGAATCTAAAGTAATTGGAATATACTCGGCTCTTGATTTTTCGCCCTTTTTAGCTACTCTGATCCCTTCTGGTAACAATGGATTGAACGGTTTAATTAAATTAACAGGAGAATCAACAAACATGGTACATACAAAAACATTAACAATGTAAGATTCATGAGCAGTGAATTCTTGATTGCCCTTTTTATTTCTTTTCGCAAATGATGTCACCATTCCCCATCCATAATCTTCGTTGCCGATCTTAATCTTAACAACTCTACCCTCTTGCAAAAATGGTAAGATATGGCCTGGGTGGGTTATGACTGTCCTTGCATCTTCTTGATATTTAGTCAACTGAGTCTTCAAGTCATAATATTCTTTCACGATTGGCTCGTCATCAATTTGTATTTGATCATATTCACCTTGTAATTCTCCCAACAGTTTTTCCATAACTGGAACACTGGCAGCATTTTGGAATTGAAAAAATGAACTTTCCAACATAAATTCAGGAGAAACACCTTCAACTCTCATTAAATTAAGGATCATATTATATCCTAAATGGAATGCGGAATCCAATCTATCAGCTTGCCCCTTAACCATTCCTTTAGCAACTTGTGGTTCCATCTTTTCATCAATCATCATGATAACAATACCTCTATCATCTAGCCCTCTACGACCAGCACGACCAGACATTTGGATATACTCACCACCAGATACCCATCTGAAACCTTTACCATCCCATTTACGAACAGAAGTGAAAACAACAGTTTTAGCAGGCATATTCAACCCAATTGAGAAAGTTTCGGTTGCAAAAAGAACTTTTAAGAATCCTTCTTGGAATAAAATTTCAATGATTTCTTTCAAAATTGGCAATAAACCGGAATGATGGATCCCGATACCTCTTCTTAACAAGGGAAGAATATTCTTAATTTGAGGTAATTCTTGATCTTGTTCTGGTAAGAGATTAATTGCATTGGTGAAGATTTTAGTTAATGCTTCACGTTCTTCATCAGTATTAAAATCTAATTTCGACATTTTTAACGCAAGGGATTCACAATCTCTCTTGGAAAATGAAAAGACAATGACTGGATTATAACGTTTCATATAAATCATTTTAACAATCTTATAAATATCTGATTTTCCATCCTTATTTCCACCTTTAAAAGTTTGGCCCTTCTTACCTTTGGATTTTTCACCCAGCGATGGATCATCTCCAGTACTATCACTGATCGAAGCCATTGCTTTTTGGAAATTTTCTTCTCTAAATGTTCCCTTTTCATCAACAACTAAATGAATACCATCTCCACCAGCTGGGAAAAGATAATGTTGTAACGGAGTAGGTCTAAAATCGGTGTACACGACATGACAAGGTTGATTATGAATCTTTACTATCCATTCAGCAAATTCCATTGCATTAGGAATAGTAGCAGATAAAAATACATAATGGACTTTATCAGGCAACAAAATAATAGTTTCTTCCCAAACCACCCCACGAGATTTATCCCTCATATAATGGACTTCATCAAAGATAACCCAGGCGACTTCTCTCATAATCTCTGACCCTCTATATAACATACTTCTTAAAATTTCGGTAGTCATAACCAAACAACCAGCATCAGGATTTATAGTAACATCCCCAGTCATCAATCCAACATCACCAAATTCGGCTTGTAATTCACGATACTTTTGATTACTCAAAGCTTTAATAGGGGAAGTATAAATGACTCTTTGCTTATCACGAAGCGATTGCGCAATAGAATATTCAGCGACTACAGTCTTACCTGCCGAAGTATGGGCGGACACTAACACACTCTCATTACGATCAATACATGAAATTGCAGTATCTTGGAACGGATCCAATACAAATGGATATCTTCTGGCTTCAACAGCACGTTTATGTTCACTAATTGGTACATATGGGTATGAAGGGGGTATGGCAACTTGATGACGAACTTGATGACGAAGCTTTAATTTATTGCCAGTATTTGCAGTTGAGTCACTATCGGCTTTTACCTCTGTTGAAGGTAAAAGTCCAGCTGAAACTGAAACTTCACGAGATGCTTCTATTTCTACAGAATCAAATACCACTGGTTTTATATCTGGTTTTGCTTGGGTTTCGGGTTTCTTTTTCTTTGTTGGAACACCTTCTGTTGCAGGTTCTGCTTGACGTTTCTTGACGGAATTGGTGTCTCTGTTTGTATGATTTTCTCTTATTTCTTCTATCTTTGGTGGAGCAGCTGATGGTGCTTCATCAAAAACATCGAATAAGTCATCCATGGTCTCGTATGACTTATATTGGTATACCGATGGTGAATGAATAATTGTTGCTTCTAAAATTTTTATTTATGTTTTTTTTCCTGTGTCGTAATCTCATCGCAAGGTTGCATTTAGTTACTAGGTTCCTCAAAATCTTGGCTGCACTTGCTAGCATCAATATGTTATAATATTTGATTAAATGTAAGATAACGGTATATACCTTGAGTTTGTAGTTATGCAAGGTTTCAAGGTTGTCAACGGCTAACCAGTGGGATTTTCTGCCTTTGGAATACTGAATTAGGAGATAATTCAGTTCCCAATTAATAACATCAACCCTTGAGCGGAATCCTTTCAATGATTTCAGATATGTAATGCCGAAAGAAAACTAATTAATTCTTTGTTCTCGGTAGTGCGGCGTAATCCTTTACAATCCCATAAGTAAGCAGTGCTTTTAAAATAAGGTAAGTGTAATGTGACTGTTGACTTCTAATCCATCACTCAATTCATCGGAATTGGATTTTAACACCATAGTAGAAGTATAGTTTAGTTAAGTAGCGTACACTTTTAGAACACTTAGAAAGACTAAAATTACAAGGATTGTTTTTGAAATATTTGACAAAATACATCACAAATCAACATCAACGCTAAAGTTCCAATTGTGTCCAATTCACAACAGGTACTTCCCAAATTTAACTACAAAGATTGAAATAAGGTTCCACTAAAACTGTATCTCCTTCAATATCAATCTGATACTGAGAGCATTATTGCAGTTTCTGGCGTAGATATATATGAGGCGCAACTAACATTGTTCGGCAAATAGTTATGGCTCCACAGCAAACAGTGTAGTGACCCCGTAGCTCTCTATTAAATTCAATATTTACAGGTGTTCCTTTTCTAAGGTATATTATAAGAATATTTGTAGAAGAGTTTATTGAATATTTCTGCAATATTTCATCCCAAGACATTGATAATAAAACTAACGCTAGAGTCCCAACACTGAGTAAGCAAGAACAACAAATCTTTTATATCAAATATTTAAAAAATAAACCCTACTTCCAAACACTGGAATTGGAGAGAAATTGGGAAAAATCGGTAACAAGCTGTATACTTTGTACCTCTGTCTTGAACTCAGATTTTGTGTCGCGAATTTCAATTGGATTAACGAAGCTTCTGCTTGAAGATGATTTAGAAATAGTTTTAGGTCTGGTTACAGTGGAGTTATAGTGGAGTTGTTCCCAGTGATAATTGTTGATCCGAGCACTAATGTCTTGGAGGTTGTTCTGGAAAATGTTTCTTTTCCCATTGTAGAAGAATTAATGTTTTCTGAAGAAAGACAAGTCGAGTTTGACTCGAGCTTTGCGGGCCGATGGTATCCGTCTCATGAGAGGATGAAGCAACTTCAGAACAAGATCTTTCATTGTTAGTATCCCTTTGGTGAGCTTTCGGTAATTGGGAACTCAATTCTCCTAGTGTTCGAAGACAAACTGGCTTTAAAATTGTTTCAAGAGCGGTGCCAGTTGATCCCATGGTGATTGTAGTGGTGACCGAGGGCCACTTCAAGGTAGTGCCTGATACTGTTGCCTTTTGTATATGAAGATGTTGTTGTACCTGGTGTAACGTTGCTCTTTTTCTTCGCTGTTGGTTTGGTAGAAGGCTCTGGTTGCTCATTAGTTGATGAAGAAGTTGAATATGTATCAGTTGGGGGTGTATGAGATAATGTTGAAGGTTGACCATTGCTTCAGATTTCTGCTGAAGGTATACTCACGGCTAACCCTGTTTGTTCAGTATTTCACGCGGTTGCTATTATTGTTGACCTTGGCAGCAGGATGTCATAATCTCTCATCAGAGATATTAACTACTTACTAGTATCTTTAGGATCCGTTCATTATCTTCCTTAGACGGTTGAATTACAAAATGTTTAATAAACAATAATTATACGTTAAAAGCTAAGATGATATACAATAAACAATAATATATGAAGCTAAAAACACATCAAACCACACATCTCCCAACTTCCCCCCATCAATATGACCGATTCTCAGATATAACCCAACACTAAATTAATAACCCTTCATTCGAAGAATGGTCAACCAAGATCCTCTTCAAGAGCCTCCTCGGTAATTGCCATACTAAAACAATTGAAAGTTCCGCCGGTGATTTTAGTTTCTGTCTAGAACCACTAGTACTACGTCCTAGACAGAAACCGTACCCCCGAAAACAAGCAAGAATTTATCGATGGAAAAAACTTCTGAAAACTCTATGGAAAACGCGGGAATCCCACCAACGAAGTGAAAGAGCTAATAAAGTACTGAAGAAAGATAACGGAAAACGGAAAATCTCAGAAAGAAGCCATTATACCCCGGACTGTAAAATAGAACTGAATAAATCTAGATAATCCCCTTTAACCCAACCCCTGGATTGAATCCAACCGATATTAAAAGAAACCTTTTGTGCAAGTTGTGCATAGAATATAACTTAATTGAACTTCAGCTAATGGTACCCTTGAATGAACCAAATAGAAATTAATAGAACTCCTTTCTGCAACTTGTTGATGGAATGTAATTTTATGGAAATTTAATAGCCAATGATACCATTTAATGAAACCAATGAAAAGCTTGATAAAGGAACAAGCTAAAAATATACCTTACTAGAACTTCACCACCTTGCCGATGTCCAACAACATTCTAATTGATTCAATGTTTTTCTAAGACACATTTGCACCTTCCCAGAACCTCTTCTTACCTTTCTTCCGGCCCTTTTAAATCTTTCTTTTATCCGGTCTCGAGTCCTAGTTTTCACTTGCATAATTTCATCTATATCGGAACAACTATGGATGCTTTGGTCTTTACTCAGAATTGACTCTTCTGGAATCGGATAAACAACTTTTAAGTTCACATTGGGACCTTGGTCTTTGTTTGGAATCAATTCAACTGGTATTGTATAAATGATTGGTTCAGAATTCACGTTACACCTTGGTGTTTATTCAGATTCGATTCTTCAGGTGTTGGATATATTATTGGTCAGAACTCTTATTCAAACTTTGGTCCGCCGAGAACCCTTATGATATTGGACATAAAAACGGCATCAAAATTACATTTCGGAATTCATCTATAATTTCAGGACTATCATCTGGTGGCGATAATGTGAAGTTAAAGCTGGAGCATTCATCTTCATTATTTTCCTGCAAAGATTTCAAGAATTGAGCTGACTTTCTTTCGAACTTCTTGTCTGCGTCCTCTAGTCTATCTAGGAATTCTTCATATTCCTTGAGACGTTATCTAAGGTTTCATCTCTGATCTGGAATTCTGTATATTGTTCCCAAGACTCAGCTCTAAATATATGAAAGGAATTTTCTTCAAATTCGTCTTCCAATCCTTGGTTTGATTTCAATAATTGGAAGTCTCCTTTGTGGTTAGTGAGGGTTTCAATTTCTGCGAGTACTTCATCTAATTCACAACTTTCATCTATACAATTATTTCTATGGTAGGTTCGGTTGGTTGTGGCCCACACTCAACTCTAAATAAGGGAAACGATTTTTCTTTAAATACGTCTTCCAATCCTTTGTTTGATTTCATTAATTGCAAATCTTGCTCTTTGTGCTTACTGTAGGTTTCAATATCAAAGAATTCTTCATCTAATTCTCAACGTTCATATATTGTCTTATTTAGGTAGATGATGGTTGGTTGAAAGTTAGAAAAGTTAGCGGTTAGCAAGTTGATAGAATTTACTTCAAATTTCTCTTTTAATTCTTCGTTTGATTTCAATAATAAGATGTTTTCTTCTTTTTGGGCACTGTTTGTAACGGTATTGAAGTTTCCATTTCTGGGTTGGTTGTGTGTTCTGCTTTCTGAAGTAATGCTAAATTTGTTATTGTTTATTATATTGATATTATTGTTAATCTTGTGTTCTCTGAATTTCAGTTTTGCACATTGCTTGATCTTCTTTATCTTTCTCTATGCTGCGGAAGCAACAGCTTGAGTGGATGATTGAATGAACTCGGAAAACTTTGATACCATTTTTATTGTATTAATTGTCTTAATTGCTTGTAAAAATAATGATAAAGAACAAGACGAAGGAGAAGAAGGAGAAGAAAGAAAAGAAGAAGGAATTGAGTTTGTAAACTTTGAGAAATTTTGCAATCATTTGGAATTGTTTACTGGTGGCAAACTAGTATGTTTGAAATTGCAGCCATACTTTTTCCGTGTGCGAATGAAAGATATTCATATTCAAAAGTTACAAAAAACAAAAATCCATTACTATTTAATAGAAAACATATTCATTTAATTACTCTGGTTATTTATTGTGTCTATTGAACATTTCTAGTTAGTGAAATGAAGCTAAATGATTTTTAGAAGGAAGATTTATTTATCAGTTCTACCTAGGTTCTAGACTACGGAATCTATTAATGCGAATTGGTTGGTCTGAACTGAGTTTTTCATTATTCAGTATATCGGAGCAATCGCAAAGTACAGAAATATTATACTTGGAATGTTACTCAAAGGGAACTAGTATCTTAGCTGCTTACCCAAACCAGGGGGTTACTTGTAATGCCAGTAGTCGGTTGCTCGTTTAAGAGAACAAAATCTACTACAACCAGCCTTATAAATATGTAACTAAAAAAATAATACAATCATTAATCGTAACTAGTAGAACTATTTGTATGTAGTTAGTAAAATATGAACAACAATCACATAATGTTATGACATTTCACGTTCTATATACACTATCAATCCAACTAGGATTTCATAAAACCATTACACCATTTGATCAATGTCAGCCAACGCTTTTATTGTCGTCCATTTCTCTCGATCATACTCTCCCAATATGACACTACCCTCACCAATCCTACTCTGGTCTTCCTCTTCCCTTGCACTAATACTAGTATTCACATCCCATAAATCAATAGGCTCTACAAATTTTGGAATAGTCGAGGATTCGCCAAATGAGGGTAATCCATTATTCGGTTCCGAGGCACTATATTTGTGATTTATCATTCCAAGCGGAGATGTTGGTGCTTTCCTAGGCGAGTTGTGATTACTTCCCCAAAGACTTGTTGTTCGTTTATGATGTTGTTTAAAGATCTTTTTGGGACTTGTTTCTCGGAAAAGACTCTTTAATGGTGATTTTGATGTTCGTGAATGAAGTACTGAGATTTGGGGTGGAGGTGTCGAAGGACAAGTTATTGGTTCTTTTTCCGTGTCAATTCCTTGTTCGTCGGATAATTTCAGGGATATTTTTCTAAAAGTGTGTAATGATGGAGCGCTTACTGATCTCGAAGACGGGATTCTGGTTTTTACTGAAGATATATCACTGAGATGATCTAAATTATCTGATCTGGGTTCTTTTGGTGGTAGTAAGAATTCATCTGTTTTGTTAACATCTTTCTCGGTATAAGGCATTAGTGCCTTGAGCTTTTCATCTGAAATCAAATTAGAAATCCCCAGAATGTTCAAATTCATTCCTTGCTGTAATCTAGAATGTTGATAATGAGTCATATCCCAAGTCTCACCTTCCCCATCACCGGTTTGTTTTTGTACAGGTTCAGGAATATTCTCCAATCCAGTTAGAGAAGATACATAATCAGATTGGCTCTTTCTAATTTTGTATTCTTTTGGGTGTTCCATACTTGGAAGTTTTAAATCTAGGCTGGATTGGGCTTGTGGGAGCTGCTGTGGTTGTTGTTGCAGTTGTAATTGTTCATCCATAGAAACCTGTTTACTATGAGTCTTTAAGACTGGAGGTAACAATGATTCGTTTATATTACTCAAAAACAACTTCTCATCATTAATTGACTTCCATCTTTGTCTTTTAATCTGGGTCTTGTTTGGAATACAATTTGTGGATTTGGATCTTGCTAATTCATGGGGCTGTATGTGACACAAAGTCTCATCAAACAATAACGATGATGGGTCTCGTGATATTCTGAAGTCTGAGAGCAATGTCGACAACGAATAGCTGTGTCCATATTTTTGAGTGTCCTTTTGATTGGTGAAACTATACATGGAATTCCGCATTGGTGTAATTGGAGCTGAATTGTACCCTTGACGATTTCGTTGATATTGAAGTTTTTCAAAGTATTTTAACTGTTCTGAAGCCTTGTGGTTCATTCTCGTGCTTGAGGTTTTTATTGTATTTTTCACTATTGATGTTCGAGAAGATAATAAATTTTCCGAATCTGATAATTCAATGTCACAACTAGCTAGGTTGGCATGTTGAATGAACATGTATGATGATAAGGTCGATGTTGTCATGAAAATGATACTAATGATATATGTAATGAACGCTACAGTTTCAACTGGAGTATTGATGTGGTTGTGAAGGATATATAATATCCCAAAGATTATGTATGCTAGGGATACTAGTGTTTGGGACACCAATTGCATAAAACTTATAATAAATGTGTTGATAAACATTGTAGCGATTGTAACAAACCCAGCTATTGAATATAACAAATGAAACAATTGCGTGTGTGATCCTAAGATTGTAATGGTTGATGATGTCGTTATTAGGGCTAAACTTAGTAGGTTTGAACCTACGAATATGATCTTAATCATTGGGGAGTGTTATTGACCTGATGTTTGAAACTGCTTTTGTTGTTATGACTTTCGATTGAAAAATATTAGTGAAACTGATGTCAAAAAGATTTCAATGAACAAGACAAAAGCAAGGTAAATGCGACGCAAGGGAATGTCAGATCTAATAAATATTGTTAACCTGTATGCGTGTATATTTATTTACAGGACAGCTGCTTCCACTGAAGATTGAAAAATATAAAAAAAAGGATTGAAACAATCTAACCAAATCGGTTCCTATCTTCTAAAGGGGATAGTCTAACAATACAATACGAAATACACAATAGGTTCTTAGCTTCGATCTTTCTATTATTATTATTATTATTATTATTATTATTATTATTATTATTATTATTATTATTGTTGTTGTTCTTGGGATGTTTGCTAAAACTGTGGGTGTGTTTGTTTTAATGATTTTGTTTAGGTTTGCTGCTCATCATTGACCTAGCTTTTGTTATGGTTGTTGCCTAATTAGGAAATGGTTGCAATCTTTTTCTTTCAAACTTTGCGCGTTTTGTGAAAGCTTACGCACAGAAAAAACGTCAACCTTAACCGCAACCAACACTACACTTACCACAACTACACTTTCCTACAACATGTGTACCACACGCGGCGCACATCTGATAAATGTTTGCTACGCAGAAACCTTCACAAAAGTCAATCAAATTTATTTATTTCAAGGACTCAGTAACGAAGTGCTAATGGAGGTTTCTTTTTTAACTCCTTTTTATAAAACTAAATGTGGGGATAGGAAATGGCATTCCCTTCCAAAGACTTTCTAGAATAAGAAATTACTATAAGAGTACTTTATTATAAATCCAAATTGCCTCAGGCAAATTTATAATCCCCGCCAATCCATCTATTGACCATGTCCAATGAATTTTCAGGTTGATCATAAGGAACCATATGACCACCATCAAAGACTCTCAAGAATGTAAAGTTTTCATGATTCTTCACATTTCCTGCATGGGAATTACCAACCATCCATTTCTTCACTGGTGCTTTAGAAAATTCAGCACCACCATCCCACTCTAACTCATTGGTCCAAGCTTCATTACCTAACCAATTACAAATAAAGTCCTTATCACCAGCATAGATTAAAACTGGTAAATCTTTGGCAAGCAATTCTTGAACTTGTTTATAATATGGCTTCATCCAATCACCAGCAAACATAAAGTTTCTGTTGATATCGAAATTACAAGAATCATACTTTTCAACTTCTGCACCAAGCGCCTTCATGACTTCTGGCTTGTTCAAGTAATCATCAATATATTGTAATCCGGTATAACATAAACTGCCACCCTCACACTCACCACGAATATCATAAACATTCTTACCAGTACGTTGATATGGACCAATTTGACCATTGTTACAATAAATGGTAGCTGGGACACAACTCCAGACTGATCCACTTTGATAACATGACTTAATCAATGAAAGACAACGTGGTAAGGATTGTTCCATGGCACTACAATCCTCTGGTGATAATACGGCGTCAGCACCACCTTCACCGCAGGCCATTGGTTTGTAATAGTTATATTGAACAAGTGGGTCAGTCAATCCATTACCAATCAACACAGAAGTTAAATCAAACGAACGATCTTTGTGAGATAAAATCTCAGAAGCAAATACAGGGATATAATGGCCAGCATAGGATTCACCAGCAATATGGAAATCTAATTTGGAATATTCAGGGAATTGCTTAAAGAATAATTCCAAGAATGCATAGACATCCTTTCCGGCAGCTAAAGTATTAGATACTGAACGAGAAGAATATGAATATCCAACATTAATTGGTTGATCCAAGAAAATAACCGAGGCATTGTTGTTCCAACTGTATGGATTGAATTTTGGTTTGAGGTTCTTACCAATTGAAGCTGGACCTAATTCAAAGAATAAACCAGTCATAGAGGAGCAACCTGGTCCACCATTAAGCCAAAGAATAACAGGATCATTCTTGGGGTCGTTTCTACTTTCAAAGAACCAATAGAAGAAATGCTTATCTTCATCTTCAACATCCAAGTAACCACTATATTGCTTGACTGTGTCAATACCTAACTCTTCTGGCTTAGCTGATTTAACTCTCAATTGATGATTTGGGTGCTTCTTATCGACAACATGGAAATCAAATTCTTGGACAATCTTCTTAATAGGCTTTGGTGGAATAGATTTGAAATTCAATTTCAGAACCTCTTCAGGAAACTCTAAAATCATATGCAGCCAGACTTTACGAGCTTCTTCAGGGATAGGTTCATTGATGATCTTGGTAATCATGTCCATGATCATACTAGGACCATGAAAAAGAGTGTTGGTGAACTTAGCAGCATATTGGTCAACAATTTGGAAAGTTTGTTGGACATCATTGAACGAAGTGGGGATATAGATAGCTTGAGATAATGAGGCTGTAGTTGCAATTGCTGCAACGACGGTCGTGGATAACTTCATTTCTTGGAACAAGTGTTATGAAGTAAAGGAATGAAACTTTTACTGTACAAGGAACAAGATAGGTATATGTATAAGAGCAATCAAATGGATGGCAAATCTTATTTAGGGGGAGCCTACAGTATCCGCATTACAGTTAAATTTTTCTGCTTTAAATTCCCAATTAGGAAAGCAGATAAAAGAAGGCTGGATAACCCGCAAGGGGGGAGGGAGATACGTTATATACAGGAATTATCTCTGGTTTATGCTCAAATCATCAGACAACTCCTTTGAATGATTCGTGCCGTTCCTATTGTACCAAACAAACATTGGTAGTTATGCAGATCAGTCTCCTACTACCTTTGGGAAAAAAAAAAGAAAAAAAGGCTTATATAGCATTGCATTAGTCCGATTTCTTTACCAGTTGGGTCTACTCTTTAAAGTCAACCAGTGGTTTACAGCTATCACTATAAAAATACTAACTTAAACATAGCCTAGCTTTTATTGCCGGGTTCCAGTGGTTCTTTCTAACTTCTAATCTGTTGAGCAAGTTGCTGATTCGAAGAACTTAGAACTGAAACCCCTTATCTGTTCCTCTTGTTACGATTTTAACTAAACTAAACTTCCCATACGACTTACTCAACTTTCTTAAAAAAAATGGAACAATACCCGAGTAGAAGGTGGTTGCGTTTATGAGATAATTTATTTTGACAACACAATCAACAGCTGTGTTATTTTATCCTTTACTATAAATGCAGAAAATCAAAACTCCACACTACCATTGAAATAATCTAAACCAGTTTGCCAGAGTTTGCGCTTCTTATGCGCTTAAATCTTTTTTCTGCACATTGAAGTGGTTGAAAAAATTGTTTAACCGTTCTGAAAAATTCCTTGCTTTCATTATCAAACTCTATTATTTAGTACAAATAATACATAATCACATGGAAAACCTACATAGTATTTGTATTATTGTGGAATAGTTTCTATTAGAACCTTTAAAAGAGATGATGAAAACATGAAATAACAAAAAAAAGTGGTAGTATCTTTGAACAAAATTTGCGCGTCAGTAATTGATACCTACCACCCTTTTAATCCACAATGGCCTGGACAGGCTTGGGCATCAGATTTAATATATTAGTAAATGGTCTACATCAATGAGATCCCAGGTCTTAAGAATAGCCTTAATGAGAATCTTTTATATTTGCTTTTTAGTGCATCTATGGCTGATGTTCCGATAGATTTGCCAAGTCTTTTTCCTTCAAAAGTTTCCAGACATTCTCTTTCGGATTCAAGTCTGGAGAGAAGGCAGCCCATTCCATTATCGTAATATGATTATCGTTAAACCATCTACGACCTGGTCCGGAAGTGTGGGTTGTGGTATTATCTTGGTGGAAGATAACATAGCCCCTCAACTTTTTAACGCGTTTTTCCAATAATTTACTTTGAGATATGATTCTGAAGTCTTTGAAAAACGTGTTAAACAATTCCGATCTTTTACTATTGCTAAATGCTTTAATTGCTCCTCGTACCAGAACCTTTACCATGCGAAGGTTTTCTTTGGTTTTGGTATGGGCATTCCTATTCGTTGGCCTATTCTTTTCGTAATACTTTCATCTGACCAAACCACCTTATCCCAAGTCTCCCTATTGTTTTTCAAGTGGCAATTAGCGAATTGTAATCACCTCTTTATGTGGACTAGATCAAGTTGCGGTTGATCATTGTTAGCACCAGCGTGAAGTCCTTAGTCTTCGAAACTTTTTCTCGCAGTTTATCTGAAGTAGATTCATTGTTGTTCTCTGGAAATATCAAGGAAATCCTTTTTGTTGGAAGGAAATACCTCAATATAATCCTGTGCTCCTTATCTGTTGTCTCTCCCGGTTTCTCCGACCTGAGAAATGACTTGCCGTTATTCCAGACCTTATCTTGCTTAACAGAGTACGCGACGGTGTATTCACCTAGTTATATTCGCAATCTCTTTATAGGTAAAAATCGAAGCTCTAAAGGCAACTATTCTACCCCTTGAATACTGAGAGATATCTGAACCCTTGACCACTATTCGAAAGTGTTTAGGTTATTTTTGGTGTAATAGTATACAAAAGAGTCTACAACAAAGCTGAAGAATAGTAATACGCGTTTTGAAGATGATGTTACATTTTTCACCGTAAATTTGGGTAAACTTATAACCGAGGTTCTAATATCTCTGTCATGAACTAAGTCTACTCTATTATAATATAATTATCTAAAACTTGTCTGTATATCGATGTTAGTAGTTAGTTTTTCAAGAGGAATGTAATTTTAGCATATGAGTACTATAAAAGAGAAATCTATGAGCTGTTAGCCTAAAGAACAATATTGTAATATCAGGTTGTTTTAAACGACTGTTACCCCACCTTAAGCATGTTTATTATCGTTACTGGAAGTCTATAATTGAAATAACCACATATTTTGGGATAGGTGAGCCACGCGATTAATGTGAGAGTTGCTAATATCGGGAGTAAATGGTAGGTTAATTTGGAGGAAATTCTCACCTAAACTCTCTGGATGAAATAAGTTCCAGAAGAATCAAACAGAAAAGTTTAATAAATTCATACATTAATCATACTTATATAAAACACAAATAATCCGACCATTCTGCACATCCCTCTGAACATCGAATCAACCTTTAAACCTTAAACCTCTTTCAAATCTGATTGAAGTTGGCAGCATATAATTCACAATATTGTTTAAGCATAGACATAACATCAATTACTATAAACCGTACAATTTTCGCCTTTATGAAATCAAGAAATTTGATCAACTTATTCAAAGTCGACCCTTCTTCATACTTCTGTATTAACTTCTCTGTAAGTGACAACACTTTCTGTACTTGCATATAATACTCATGTTTTCCTCTTCTATGTTCCACTTTTTGTTCTGGGGTCAACGACGCCAATTCGAATGATCGATCTCCACTAGTTGTTGTACTGGCATCATCCGAATGTGTACTATATGCACTATTCGGCCTTGGCAATGTCGGGCACACACTTGTATTGGAGTTTGAATATACACTAGCACCAGAACTCAACGTCATATTGCCAGAAGCATGGGCGCTATTCGCATATCCATTGACATTCGTAGCAAGGCCATTCGCATGTCCGTTCGCATGGAGGTTTCCATGTGAAGGATTACTTGTATTTGAACCGTTTGATCCAATTGAAAGTTGTGAATCGCGACGCGTTTTCTTTAATCGACTATAAATTTTCAGCTTGGACAAGATTGAATTAAGTGTCCCATGCTCAGGAGTAAGTTTATTATTGTGTGCTGATGGTCTTGGTGGTGGAAGTGGTGGTTGCTGCTGTGTCGCCGTAGTTGTTGTTGTGATGGAAACCGGTGACGTTACCATTCCTCCACTACCGCCTTGTGAATGTTGTTTCTTTGATCCACTGGGTAGTTCTAATGATTTTTGTGGTAGTAGTGTTTCTTCAGATTGGTTTTGAATGAGCGGCGCGTGCTTCTTCTTGCTCATTCCTCCGCCTGATAATCTTTTCCCCAATGCTCTTAATGAGTTTAATGAATTATTGGACTTGGTCCTATATAATGATTTCGCAGATGACTCGTATTTTTCGTCAATCGACTCAGCATTATACTCATCATTTTCTTCATCTTCTTCATCTATTGGGTTATAAAATGTTGAATTGAAAGATGAGCTATCTGTGGAGAACTTATGTTCTGGCATATCGTATACTTTGTATGCACTTAGTAATTTCTCGTAATAGCTTAGTGTTATGTCTTGAAAAATATCACTAGGATCTTTAAATTCAATTTCTATTGTTGAGACAGCTTCACTCAAGATGTTATTCTTGATGGCAACATCTTTTATAACAATATCATCCATAGTCCAAACGTCCTGAGGTAATATTAGATTGGGAAACATTGGTGGTTTGACTTGAGGATCGGGTAAATCTTCAGGGTTATCCAGTCGTGAATCCTTATTGTAACTTGATTCAAGTATAGAAGCTGGATCTTCCAAGTTGAGAATTTGATTTAAAATAAACCCTATCATCTGATATCTCAGGAAATCTATAGACAATCTTTGCTGTTGTATTGAATCAGAAATCTGTTGAACTGAATATTCATGTTTGGTGGTGGTTGTGGTTGTTGCCTTTGGTGGTAGTGGTGGTGCTGGTGTCAAGTACATATCATCTAATCTAGGTGTTCTTCGTTTAGATGCGTGATATTGATAAAAGGTCCGTCGTTCTTGCGATGATACATACTGTCGTTGTTCAACTGCTGACACCATCGTACCATGAGTAGTCATAACACTTTGCATATTGTAATAATCGTAAGGAGATAACCAAGAAAGACGACTAATGAAGATGAATTAGTGAAACGTTTATGGGATTTTTTTAATTACGTAGGCAATTGTGTGGTTGTAAAAAAAAAGGGAAAAGGAAGAGTTCTTTACAACACAAATAAACAATACAATACACCAAATCTTTAAAAAAAAAAAATTTCAATTCTATTTTTTTGTATGTGGATTTTTAGTTTTAGTAAAAATTTTTTTTTTCAAATCAACAAGGAAAATAACAATGCATAAAAAATATATGTAAAACACGAGAGTAGACAAAATAATAAAAAATAATGGTTTTTTGTTTTTGATGTTTCATATCTTTCGTATGTATGTTTGGATGTATCCAATTGATAAAAATAATTTTGTACGCTTTTCGCTTAATTTGAAATAAAAATATGATTTGTTTTTTGTCAACCGCAACTTCACGTTTCTTATTCATGTGTAAACCTTATATAAAACGAACAATATAAGAGAGCATAATACCAGATTGAAACTACACCTAAATGGAATTCCACCCTTTGTTTCTTATTCCATCTCTTTGGCATGTATATTATTCTGGTCATCTAAATATAGAATCAACTGTGCTAGCCTTGCCATATTTAAGATAGCTTATCAAGTAGGAAATACCCAGAAATCTTTCCCTGCTACTATCTCGGCATTTATTTTTTCATTTTATTGTCTTGTGCCGTGTTATGATTGTTTTCTGGTCCATGTAAGCTATCAAACAATGATGTAGATAATTACATGCATACTTTCAAGAAAAAAAGGAATAAATTATAACGTTTTTAATGTAGAAGAGGTACGTCCATGCAAAGCACCCAGTAACATTTGTTTGAACTTTGAACATCGATTATTCTCGGATTTTTGAAAACCTTACTCTTCTAGTAATTTTTTCCTTTGGTAATTTGCATAATCTTGCCATTAATAATGATTTCATGATTACTAAGTTTAAGATCTATATAATTCACCGGATTTCACTCAAATTTGTCATGAATATTTACCCAGCAGTTGTAGATTTCTCTTCTGATACAGCTTTGTATCTTCATTTTAAGTTTAACATAGTTTAAAGTTCTTTTCGGATGGGTTCCTAGTATAACCGTATCTCATCTGCGGTATGAACATCATCCTCATTTGGTTCCCCAATCATATAGCCCAGCAATGTGTTGACTTCCTATGGCATCAGAAGATTTTGACAGATCAGCTGATTAAATTTTTCAAATACTTGTTTTGCTTTTGTTGTTTCGCTTAATCGCTTGCTATTTGCATTATTTATCCCCTGGAGGAGTTGCATGATAAATCTTGATATCGCAACTGAATATTTCAAAACGTTCGTAATGTTCAATCTAGAAGCATATTCGCCGCCATAAAGAAAATAAGACCCCATAATTTCGTCAGATGTTTCACTGCCATATTCTTGTTTTCCATCTTTGTTAAAGATCTTGATATTGAAAGCATCTCCATTTATTAATTGTAGTCAGATACTCGTCTAAATTACTTTAAATTAGTTTTTTAACATAAAGAATTTTTTTCATGACGCAAAACCTTCTAAAAATATCCTCAAAGTAACACAATCGCGTTGTTTCAATATAAATTATTTGGGCTTGTTTCGTAATTAGACTATCGTTTCATTATCTGGTGTTCCTCGATTCCAATTCGGTTACTTGTTTTGTGAAAAGTTAGTGGATTTTGAGTTCTGATTTAAAGCAATCATGCATCCCTTCAGAGAGTTGAAGACTTTTGCTGGAATATCGTATTAAAATTAGTTCCGCTATCCCTAAACAAGCTTGATCATCTGAGGTTATTTATAAAAGATATGCTTCAGTTCGTGATTTTTTGGGCTTTATCTGAGAACTTTTGGCAAGATTGCATCAAATGGTGAGAAACTTCTTCAGTTCTATTGTATTTAGGTAGAGAATCACCAAAAACTAATTTGATTTAACCACTGGTTAATAGAAGCAGAATCAACAAAAACTATGGCCAACTCTCCAGAAGGTCGATTAAACTCAGTACATGATCTACCTTGTTCCGAATTCGTATGGTTTACTTGCTTATCTACCTTGTAGGACTTTAGCTTCGTTCACTCTCACAAGGTACATCTACTAAGTAGTTTTATGACTTTCTTCTTAGACACACTTAATATCAGTGATACGACTAGAGGGTTCTCCCTCAGAAATGTTTATCATCGTGATATGACAGCTAGTTAGTTAGTTAGTTAAGCAGATATAATGAAATTTTAACATGTAATGGAAACTGAAAATTGTTTTTTTCTTTACAATAATTCAAAAGACCTACAATGTAAGAGTAATAGATTCAATCATTGATACAGTAGGTGTTTTTGAAAGCCTCGGGCAGTGAAGAATTATAGTGACCAGGTGTTCCATTTTGTATGATGTTTGCCTTTTTTTTGGGGGGGGCTTAAATCCAACACACATGCACACTTGGTAGCAACCGCAATCCTCCTTGCTTGAAAAAAAATACCAAAACAAGCAAACCATCATTAACATTTGCTTCATCTTGCTTACATTAAACCTCATCAATGTTCTCATCCAATAAACCAAAGTTCTCATTTGACCTAACAATTAATGAACTTACCAATATACCTGAAATAAGTGGATCTTGCTTTATTGAATTGCAAATTCGAGATGCCAAGCGAAAGCTTCCCAGTTTATCACGAACAAGTGGTACGTCATCTACCACACGATCCATACTAAAGAAATATGACGATAATTCATCATCTAAAACGCCTTCTGTATCTATGAACGGAAATGAAAGTTCAATTTCTGACGGTTCATCGACTTCCAATGATACAGGAGTATTGAATAGTTCTTCATCTGGGAATGTCGCTGCTACGACATCTAGAAAACGGCTACATAATTTCAAATGTGTGTTTAATTATCAACTTTCGTGTAATTTGAGGTTTGGAGTTAAAAAGAAGAAGAATTTAATTGCTAATAAGTTCCTATTAATGAAGATTTACTATGTAAGTGAAGTCGAACGTCATGGTTATCATCACCACCATCATCACGATGTACCAGGTAGAACTTATAGTCAAGTGACACAATTAGGACGGTTGGATATCAATCTAGCAGAGTATTTGAATTTTGATGAACCAGTAACAACAAAGTATCTATTAAATCAATCAAAGGTAAACTCCATCTTAAGTTTAACAATAGGATTAAATGAATTACCACCCACATTCGATTTTCATACCCTGTTACAAATTCGAGATAATATAAGCGCAACTACACCAGTTTCAACCAGATCCAAAAGATCAACCACACTATTATCCAAACCAGGAACAACTGTAACTTCACCAGTATCCACAACAACAACCCCACTAAAACGCAACACATTCAATGTTCCACAATTCGAACGAAAACATGTGTTTGGAGGGATAAGTAACGTCCTTGGACAAAATTCCTTCTCACATAATCAACAACAACAGCAACAGCTGGACCAACAAATGTCATCATCAACACCAACAGGAAGTCCCCATCTCATGCCCCTTGCGGTAAGTTCTCCACTCACAGCAACCAGTTCAGCTGCCCATCTGATTTCGTCATCGCATATATCTTTAGTAGATGATATTTCAAAGAAACAATCACCAGAACGGATTAATAATATTCCATCAAACAATCCGCAATTGGATTTGGGGACTGCTCCGGTCAAACAACAAGTCATGGTCGATCCTTTGATTAGTAATCTATATTGTAAAGTACTTGAAAGTAATTGGGACCCCGACCTTGCTCAATTATTAGAATATACCCCTGAACAATGCATAAATGATATATTCGAATCTAAGGAGAATCCAATTGGAATAAATCAAAAACTAAAAAAACATTATCAGATGCGCAATAATCCCAACTTCAATAGTGGGAATGGTGGAGATGAGGATGGATCAGGAAAACAATTGAATGGATTGATTAGTGAACTTAAATATCGTACTGATTTGAAGAGTTGGAAATTAACGCGAGTTCCAAGTTAGATAACCGTATTCATGGGATGATTTAGAACTTGGAAGATTATTATCGAGTAAGTTTTCATTATTGTTATTTTTACTGGAGGGATAAGATGATATTGATGTTGATCTTCGTTTTGTGAATTGAAATTTCCCTTGATGTTTCATATCTTGTATTCTTTGTTTGAGTTGAAGTTTGCTTATTTCAAGATGATCAAGAAACTCATTAATCTTACTACTCAAATCCTCCTTTGCATTTGTTGCAGTCAACGTAATCTTGGTTGGTGATATCGCATGCTGCATTGATGAACTACTACCATTACTCGTCGCTCCTGTTTTTGTATTTGTCAATATTGGAGTCTTTCTCGAAATGAATCCACCTCGAGTACTAAACGAACTAATAGTCGATCCTCCCGACGAAGAAGTGGTCGTGGTAGAAGTAGTAGTATTAGTTGAAGACCCACTTTTTATTATCAGAAACTCCATTCTCATATTCGCATAATATCTCAATGGCAGCGAGACATATGGTACATGACGACAATATTCACATAATTGAAACTCACTGGAATTAGTATTGCAGTATGGATTATAACAATGAAATCGACGGATATCATTGTATCCTCGGAATTTTCCTCTTGAGATTGATCGGGTGGGTAATAGTTTGCATTTTGTGTATGTTATTGGATTTAGATTTTCTAGTGGAGTACGACTAGGTTGATGATGATATGACATGTTTTCAGGGGGTTTAGATAGCAAAATGTGAGTAGTGGGCACTTGGACTATGAGACTCCTTTGTGGTTGTTAGGTTGGTTTGATTTAGGTAGGTTTGATGAAAGTGGTTTTTGGTGTGTTTTTTTGCACCTGATCATTGCATTACAAACAAAAAATTGCTGCAAAAAAAAAACTTAGTGAGGGATCATTCTTGAACAAACACATAACATGTGTCTGCTATGTGGTGATTCTTCTTGCACTAATTAAGGCTGAAGAATTATATGCTGGCCATATGATATATAGTTTTAGCCAAGTCGTAAGTAGCGAATAATACTATAAAACTAGAATGTTAATTAAAACCCCAGTTGTTGATGCTAGGGGGTTGAACTTTAAAATGTGCTACTTCCTATATTGAGTTTTTATAGACTTCAAAGAGAGCAGTTACCGAAAGCAAGTCTCACAAGACTAAGTGGTAGTGGGGAAAGGTAATGTATGCTAGCATGACTAAGCTTGACTTTGTGTCGTCATTTCCTTCTTGCAGACATTTTTTCCAGAAACAAGCCCTATATTTTGTGTTGCATGTTGGATGTACAATTGGGCGCTACCAATGCAATCTCTCATTTTCCACGAACTTTTGATTTGTTGAGATATATTACAGTGTTCTGTTCTTTGAAGAAGAACTGCAAAAAGTAGGATAGAGTCTTTACTCCTGGTCCTTTCCTTTTGTATAGCTTCCATCCAACTTATTTTCTTTGATGAGGGTGATGATACAATTACGTGAAATTTGTAGCGATTTTTGATGTATTCAGGCAGCTCATTAATTTGATATTGACGTTCCATAAACACCTCTGCTTTCTTTAGACGAGAGAGGTTACCCTTGTATCTAGATTGCAATCAACCATCTCTATCACCAAACAAAGTACCACAATTATATATTTTGTCAAGTACATACCCTACAAGGATTACATTACCGACAAAATTATTATTCCCCATCAACAACTATGTATATCCAAGAGAATCCAAGAGAGAAGAAAGAGAAACAACGTCCTTGTGGCTAATTGATCTGAATTGGATGTCCCAGACAATTGCATTAGATGCACAGAAGAAATATAGATCTATTCTGAAACAGTAATCGTAAGTGTGACATGGTGATGACCTTGTCACTCATGTGAGTCTAACCGGGGGGTTAGATCCAGAATACTATCACCATGTCCCACTTGTTCTTATATGAGTTTTCTTGGTTTTTTGCTCATATTGGAAATCGAGCTGGTGAATATAAGGGTGGTGGCTCAAGAAGGAGGGTCGGGTTGATACGTGTAATTTTTATGAAATGATTGGAGGGAGGGGGGCCTTACCCTTGTACCCAATACGAGAAAAAAAATCAGTTCATTGTCAGTTGCTCGGAATAATATGGCAATGCCTTCCGACCTTCGGAGGGCCGTTGTAAAGCCGGATATTTGTTTGATGATATATATATTCCATAAAATCCGATAATGTTTTGATCTCAATAAAGAGATAATCTTGTGCGTTTGAGTGGCTTCTACAACTGGAGGTGTGGATTGACAAATTAAAGGGATGTAATTGTTTAGTTGTTGAAATCGTTTTCTGGTCGACCCTACGAAGGTTGCTGGCGGGCTATATTGTGCGTATATATGCACGTGTGCTTAAAGGGTCGTTGCAGTGTTTTTGGTTGATAAAATATGATTATCAATAATCATTAATATGCAGGGATAAACCATAATAGAAAGAGTAGATATTAGAGTTTTGAATATATGAGAATTTGTCAAGTTTAATACAGAGAAATAAAGTGAAAGTCACCACCGTTCTTTATCTGGGTAGTTTGTATCATGATTTGGTGCGTGTGTGTACGTGTAATGGTGGCGGTGTAGGTTTCCTCTTGTAGTAGCGGATGAATTTTTTTTTGGTTATTGATTGAGGAAGGCCCACGTTGTAGGAGTTTTTTTTTCTTGTTTAAATTTTGATTTTGATTTGATCCCATTGTTTAAGTTTTTGTCTGCAAAAGATGATTGAAACATGCACGACATTAAAAAAACTTCGACATAAAAATCAATCACCTTATGCTTTAAGCTTGATACTTGAAACTCCCTCATAATTATCTCTTGGTATTACCTAAGAAATACTTCTTTATCCAGTGATACATTGTTAGAGAGTTTCTGGAGGAAGTATAGTTATTAAACAAAGGGATGTTAACAGTAAATTGTTTTGTATTGTTGTTTTTCGCTAATTTTTAACACAATATACAGTACTCCGTATATAGTGATACAAAATGAGTAACACCACCCACACAACTCTCTCTTATGGCAACAAAAAAGAAAGATTGAACACCACCCCACCAGGCAACTTTCAAACTTCTGATATGTATAACTTTACTGTTCCCTATATACAATATATAAGTTTTCTCAGTAAATAATGGATGAGACATAGTGGGTAATTACTCGTGAGATTGTTAGATTTATAATTTAGTTTAAAATAAAAGTTAAGATTTGTCTTAATCTCGTTCAATTTCCCAATTCAATATTTTTAATGGAAGCAAAAAAATTTTTTTTTTAAAAGAAAAAATAAAAAAAATCATTTAATTAATCAGAAATAAAAAGAAGCCAACTCAAATATATATACCGATTGATTGGTTTTACTGTTTCTTTTGTTAAAGTTGGTTTTCCCTTATTTCAATATTGTTTGATTAACAGGGTATACAGTATTACTATTATTACCGTATATATATATATACAGCTATACCTCCCATTACTGTTTCTATTGGTTTCAAACAACTTCATCGACTCAACACTCCGAGAAATTTATACCCAAGTTTACTTTTAATTTTTTCCCCGTTTTAATCAACTGACAATCTCCTACTTCCTATAATAACCAAATATTTGATACATACTATATCTTTCCCATGTTACAAGGTCATTTTCAAGCTCCCTGGGTATCTACCTTTAATCACTGTATAGAACGTGAGCTTGCATCCAGCGAAAATAAACAACCATTTATAACATTTCAATTAGCGACAATAGATAATGAATCTGGTTTCCCTCGCAATAGAACATTAGTTTATAGAGGTTGGTTGTTTAATAACAAATCATCCAATGTGATTACATTTACTACCGACAAGAGAATGAGTAAATATCGAGAATTAATGTCAAATGATAAATTTGAAGCTGTATTTTATTTTAGTCATACCAAGAAACAATTTAGATTTAGAGGTAGGGCAAGATTAATCAGTGATGATTGTTATCCTATTATTGATCTAACTGGTTTATACTATAGTCAATTTATGCAAGACACCGATCTGATTATGACCTCTAACACCGATGATAGACCCCTGTTACATCACCAACAACTGCTGGCACTGATATTACATCAACCACCAGCACAACCACAATCACGACATGACTCCAATGGCAAATGTTCCGTTGCAGTGCAAAAACAACCAATTTCTTCATCAGTTTTGTCTCCAAGTATAGGAACTATAAATAGTGCTCTTCTTGACGATTATTCGACTATTGAATATATTCCACCAACTAAAGAAGAATGGGATGAAGAGATTCAAAGACAATGGCATCAATTATCTAAACAATTGAAAAAATCATTTAGAAAACCGACTCCAAAACAACCTATAACTGATTCAAATGCTAAATTGATAAGTTCGATTAATCGTGGAGTTGATGGTAAAAAAGATGATGCTGGTTTGAGTAATTTTGTCGTGGTTGGGTTGTTTGTTGATTATGTTGACTTTTATGAGTTGGATAAGGATCGAAGATATATTTATGAGATTGATGACTATCATCAATGGTCTGAACAAGAAGTGTGTCCATAGATAGAGAGGGAAAATTAGAGAGTAATAGATAAAAGAAGGATTAAACATGTAACGAAAGGTTATGTGTATAATAGACGGAAGTTATCTCGGAGTTTAGTGGTGTTGCGTACATTTCAAAAGAGATTAAATTTTGTATATATACTAATATCAAGGGGATTAATTTTATATTCATGAGTTTTTTGTTTTTTGTTCTGTTTTTTTTTTTTCATTTGGTATTTTTTATGTCCATAGAAGTTTTTGGTTTTAATGATTTTATCTAGACGATGAACTAGAAAATGATGAATGAATTTGTAATTTGTGATATGTTGTTGATTCACTGGTAGATCATAATAAAGGAAGAGAATTGTATTTCCAATTGGTTATGATGATGTTGATACATGGGGTAATTCGATTCTGCCAGTTGAAAACGTCCCTTGTGTGTAACAGTCTAAAGCTCTCCTTGACTGACCCCTGCCCCTCTCCCATTATTTATTTATTAGTTTGGGTTAGTATACCTCTATTGTTTGTCCTAGGAAGTCTCATAATAAGATGGCGTTACCTGTATTCTTTGTTAGTTGGACATGTAACCAACTATGCCGTTACTAGCGCTACTAATTGCTCCTTGTATAACACAACTTTATTTTCCATTTTAAATAATTTAACATTGTTTGTTTTGATTTTTGCGTGTTACGCGCAGTTTCTGAATTTTTTTTTGCATTCTTTTTGTTCACTCTCTCACTCTCTCTTTTTGTTTCTTTCGCCTTTTGTTGCAATTGGGGTGGTGGTGAACTTTTTTTTACTTTCGCTCACTCGAAGCACAATTATTAAGAAACAAAAAGGAACAGAAAAAACAAAAAAAAGAAGTTTATCATTTTTAAATCTCCCTCCCTCCCCCAAAAAAAACATAAACAAATCCAACTTCTTTCTCTTCTTCTTCCTCTTCTTCTTCCTCTTCTTCTTCTTTCTTCATCTTCATCTGATTAACCCCTACAAACTAATTATACTTACAATGGCTGCTTCTACTAAAACTGCTAAAGCTTCTACTGCTACTACTACTGCTGCTCCAAAGGTTACTTACAAGGGTATGTGTTTTTTTTTGGGAAAAAGGGAAATGCCAAAATATACCCACAGAAAAAGGGGTAAACACAAACAATAAATATGTTTACATCCATTCTGTAAAGTTATTGGGTCAATTACTGTTTTTTATGAAACCCTCCATCATACTAACATTCTCGTTTAGACATGATTAAGTCCGCTATCGTTACTTTAAAGGAAAGAAACGGTTCTTCGTATGTATCATCACCTCAAACTTACTGTTTCGATTTTTACAAAACAACCTACAAACAAATTTACTAACCAAAGAATTTTCTAGTCGTCAAGCTATTAAGAAGTATGTCCAAGCCAACAACGACCTCAAAGCCGCTAACTTTGATGCTTTATTCAATGCTGCTTTAAGAAGAGGTGTTGAAACTGGTGATTTCTTACAACCAAAAGGTCCATCCGGTCCAGTCAAATTAGCCAAGAAGGAAAAGCCAGCTACTTCCAAGGTTATCAAAAAGGCTGCTTCTACCACCACCAAGGTTGCCCCAAAGAAGGTTACCAAGAAGACTCCTACCGAAAAGACTGAAAAGCCAGCCAAGGTTACAAAGAAGGCCGCTCCAAAGAAAAAGATTACTGATGCTGCTGCTCCAAAGAAGAAGGCCGCTGCTTCTGCTGCTGCTCCAAAGAAAAAGGCTGCTGCTCCAAAGAAGACCACCAAGAAGGCTTCTAAGTAAACGGTTTGGAGACGATTAATTACCTCTTATAGTTTTTGTTGTTGTACATTACTACTAATACCTTTTCTTTCTTTTATTTGATTTTTCGTTCTTTATTTTCATTTCTACTTTATGTTTTTATATTTTGTCTTATTATTCCTTTATGTGTTTATTACAATTGTGACAATATAAATATCCTTCTCTTGTTATATCTTTAATGTTAATAAAATGTGTTGGTTTTTTGACTGTTCGAAGTTGTTGTGGTTTCGAAAAAAAAAACTTGCATGACTTGTTTTTCGTTCTGAAACAGAGAGTTTCAACACCTTTGCAAAAGAGAAATTGCTAACGGCTTATGTGGACGAAATGGTAAAGGCGTCAACTGTGAAACGTATGCTAGATCTATTTTATTACGATACAGCTCAATTCCTTTTCTATTATTATTAAAATAGGTCAATAGCTGAAAAATGAAAAAATCATCAAATGCACTACCAACTAAAATTTCAAGCCACAAGCAAAAATTTGCAGTCATTTAAGTAATTAGACAAAATATTTCAAATCAAACAAATAGCATAACCGGTCTATTACAAATTGATCAAATTGATCAATTATCCCCATTTTCAAATAGTTGATTTATATAAATTATCCTTCTTATTCAAAGTATTTATTGAAATTATACGTTCGTGTGTTGCTAGTTATGGATGCGCTTTAATCATTTTTTTCGCAGCTTTTCTTGATGATAGAGGGGTAGTTGAAAAACCCTGCCACTACTAAAATCCAAATATGGAGGTCATCTGGCCTTGACTACCCATTAAGAGCAAAAAACCAAAGTTTAGCGAAGGCAAAAATAAGAAAGCACAAAGATAAGAAGGAGTTAAATAAATTCTAAATCACTATACGTTACTTGGTGTTTTTGTAGAATCCTCTATTATAAAAGGTATTTTTAAGCCTGCCAAAGAGTTACGTTTAGATATTGACTAGATAGGGATTGCAAGGATTCTTGCTTATTATTTTTAAAGATAATATAGAACTCGTTGTACAATGTAGCGTGCACCATTTATTTTATGCAACTTGAGAAAGATGACTTAATCACCTCTCTCTACACCTAATTTAATAGAGAAGGAGATAGAAAAAAAATTATAATCAATGTGAAGCTTAACATCGTATAAAAAGTAAGAAGTACATAAAAATAAAACATGGCTATGTGCTAGTTTACCCTGATTTATGACCGTTTAGAGCAATAATTAGACATTCTGACAAGTTGATATCAACAACACCAAACCTTTAGACTAATGCCTCCAGCTGTTCCATTTTTCCAAGTGTTGAAAAGAAAGCAAAAAACATATTCACTTAGGTGAGAGAACACATGAAAAGCTACTCCTTGGATAATTCTTTTATGAATGCGAGTAAACTTCCAAGTACAAACAATTTGAACAATAAATCAGTTGGAGAATCCAATTTATTGTACGAGTGTATCATGAATTGTAGTTTGAAAAGGCAAAAAAATAATGGTTAGTTCCTTGATAAAAGTTAGACAGAGACATTTCGATGTAATGGTCTGTTTTGATTCTTTTCGTACGACTTGCAAGGGAGATGATCATCAAATCGGAATAAAAGCGATTTATTATTGTCAGCAAATGTAATAAGGGGTAATGCCTTGAGATGCCGCAACTACTTCATTACTCAGCTTCCATAATTCTTGATAATTGATTGATTTCATTTTCTGGATGTTTTACTGCGTTATTTCTGTATGAAGTTTTTTCAATCTCGTCTACCCCCTTTTTGGGTTTAGTTATTTTCTCTGATTTAATGCGTATGATCTCATAACCCCAACATAACCTGTAAATTCCATAACATTGGAGATATTTTACAGGTTAGGAGAACAAGTATTATTAACAACGGAAATATTAATTTGCTTTTCTAAAATATTCTATTAATCCTCTACGTCTCCAAATATTCATTCAACTGAAGCCATCATTATTATATTTTGGAAATAATTATTTATATAATTCAAACATCTGGTCATTCATTCCAAGGTGAAATTATGCTGTTAGAGAGCCGTTTAACCAAGTAGGGCAACTATGATTCGTAAGAATCTTTTGAAACGACAGGGGGTGGGGGTCACCACGGGTTTTCTTTTTGATTATAATAATAATAAAACTCAATATTCTCTTTAAAGGTTGGTACTCCTCAATTATAAACTAAAAGAGATGGAATTTTTTTATGTTGATCACGTCCATGAATGGAATTGACCATACAAATATACATTGTCTAAATTGCTTGTTAAGATTAGAATGCCGTTATCTAAAAATTAAAATTAGTCAATGATTAAATGTAATTGATTAAAACCGTTTAACTAAGAAGATAATACAAATTACCTAGATTTTGAAATACAAACAGACATTAAAGAGAAACCTCCCTGACCTTTGTCAAAGTAGAAAATAGAAAGAATGAAATTGCGGCTCCAATTTCAGTTTTATTTTTTATGCCAGTTGCTAAAAATACGAAAAAGCCCAGTTGCAAAAATCTCTAAAAATAATCTCTTAAAAATAAGCAATGAAAAATATTATCCGAAATAATAAGATTCCAAAGAATATTTTCCGAAAAATTATGATTTCAAAAATATTATTCTAAAAAGCATTTAAAAAATTATTCTAAAAGGTGAAACCCTGAAACAGCCTTCATGATTCTACAACATCAGAAAATGTTTAATTTTTGAATATCAAAAAATCCTCCTACTTCCTGTTGGATTATATGTTGTGAAACAGAATGTTCACCAAGGATAGGTTTGGAATAGACATCATAACCTCAGGAGTTGTTCATGCGCTATTCATTTTCTTCGTCTGGAGGAAGATATTTCTCTTCAACAATTTGATTAACTTAATTGAGAGTATGTCTCGTTTTGTTATTAACGATATTGTAGACAGTGAATATTGTTATCAAAGTGTTACTCTCTTTTGGTGGAAGAAACTGGTGCAAGGCACAACTCCCATCTGTTATTCAACAGGGGACAAGTGCAAGCAGAATACTCTGAGCACCGTAGTGGTCTTACTCAACCTGAAAAGCGTAGCATAGAACCCAAAAGAATAATGAGGAAACTTTCTTAAGGTTGTTAAAATCTTCAATAACATGTAAACAACCCTCAGAAGCCTAAATGCTTTGCAGTAGTAGGAACTCCAAATAGTTCGAATGCATACCCTAGTTCAAAGAACATTTAGGTTCCTTCTATAGAGGTTTCACTATTTTGCTATTTGGTATATGCCTAGCAATACCAGGACTTCTCTACATACTAGATTCAAATCTCTGCTAATAAGTCAGTGCTTAAGTTATAATCAATGGTTTACCCAGATGAATCGTCTCGCATCTAGATTTCAATTACTCCTCCAAATCCTGTCAAAGCCCATAAACAAGTGGCATATTGTTCTCCTTTAACTGCCATAAGTCGTTTGTCTATTCCTTCTGAAAATCCCAGTTTTACTAAATAATCTCCTTAAATAGGTTCTACATCATATGCCTGATTGTCAACCTGTTGCAGATTGGAAGAAGGTCCGTCCAAATCACAGACAGAAATTCTCAACGACAACGTTGGGTATATAAGTAATGCGGGACAGGTTTTATGAGTTTTGTTGAAATGCACTCAATTTCAATATCAAATATATATGCCGCGTCCGGGAAGTCCATAACTTTCTAGATACCGCTCATCTATATAAATAATCGCTGTTAGCTGCTCTATCTCCGATAAATACCGCAATCACTCCTTGCATACCCAGCCTACACAGCCTGGTTACTACATGAATATTGGAGGGTTTATCAAAGGAAACGCTACACTCATATGCTTGGCAAGTATCAAATCATATAGGAGAACCAAAGTCATTCTTCCTCGGAGCTCAAGGGATCATGCCAACATGATCGCCAGTTTAATACAAATACACCCATCAATGTTAAGATCATTCAGGACATATGGTTTTTCATAATCCCGATCTGATATAAAGAATATAAGTAAACTATTAATAGACATTTCAATCTGGTCTAGGTATCACCACCAAAGGTCCAACTTGCGAAATCACGGAAAAATAACGAAATTGTAGACTATTCAAAGGTGATCTAGACATGAAGTTAACACCAAACTGAGCGTTATTGAGAACAAGATCTAGACTGAATTGGAACCTAAGACTGGGAATGTAACACGGAAGAAAATCCGATTCAAATCCACGAGTGTGTTAATCTCAAGGTCTTTCACATCTATAAGAATCCAATACCGATATTCTATCAGAACTTCTTCAATATCTTTTGACCCGCCCTTTTCAATAGTATTCTCCCCACTTCCAGAGTAGCAAGAATCTTAGCCATAAAAGTAGCAAATAGAATAAAGTTTCACTAACCATTCTTGTGTTCTAGAATCACTTGCAGAATCCTACAACATTCTCTGCCCTTTTGTTAAGATCAAAGAAATATCTTTTATTTTTCTGAAAATATCAATGATCAATCCTCCAATCCCCTGAATGTATTTTAAAGAATGACCGATCGCCGATCTTATCTATTAACTGTTGGAGAAATCTTCATAACTTCAGGAAGATATTTTCAGGTTGAAGCAATAAAAAATACTGTAAACCTTTTGAGTCTTGAAATAATAATATTTTTTAAGCTATCACAAGAAGCAAAAAAACGTTATTATACTTTTCATTCTGCATATTTTTTGCTGAACTGGATTTCAATTTGAAATTCCGAACAACAATTGCAAAAATAGAGTTCTATTTCCCAAACTGTGAATACATCATATTTTCAGCTGGAATCAGCTTTAATTTATGAGAAGCTAGAAAATTTGGTAGTACTGCCATTACACAGACTGTAGAACGTTTTTGTTCTAGAGTCTTTCTATAATCCAACCCATGGACAAGTAATGGCATGAGCAATCTAACCCTTACAATAGAAACAGATTTCAACAAATTCTTGTTTGTCTTTGCTCCCCCTTCCCACCACACTGAGTTTAAGTAGTAATAATTTTTTCGATCTATTTTATCTCTACCAATTTCGTTAAATTTTTGGGCTTTGAGAGTTTTTTGCAACAACCAGGGTGATATTAATTAACTGTTATCTTGCGGTCACCTCCTCTTTATTCAATAATAAATAAACCAAAGAAATAGTGACGATATTGCTACTCTATTATGCCATAAAATCAACGGATGACCAACATCGAAAACTCTTTTTTAGGTAATGGCAGTTCACTCTTGGATTGTAAAGTTTCCATAGATTTAGAGGATCATTAAGGGAGGGAACAACTATCTGAGTAAAGTCCTTGAAACTTTGGAATTTTTGGTATGCAAAAGACATGATTCACTAGTTCTTTTTCCTTGTAAACTCGAAGTAGTATTCAGCAACAGGTGATGCTCAGTAACATTAAACTGGTCTAGCTGGTTTATCCGGTTTAACGTAAGTGGGAAATTTTTGGAATATTTCACCCAAAATTCCTAGTCAGCAGCCATCCTTGGAGAAGATAGAGTTAGCATCTCGATATAAAAGCTGATTTATCTATGACGATTCAAATCGAGCAGATGCATTTTTAAGGAGAATACTATCAGCTTGTAGTTACTTAACTGGTTTTAATTGAGTAACTTCTGGGTCAGGTTCTTTACTACTTGTTTGTGGACTTCTACGAGGAGGTATACTAATTCGAATAAGTTTGTTAATTAAGTTAATTTCTAAATTTATACTATTTAAGTTTCCACATTTTGATAATCATTTTGTCATCCTTTTATATTGAGTTTCCTGTATCTTCACAAGAATATCGGGTCTTGGTGCACAAATGTAATTTAATACAGTAGTTTATTACAAATATAGCTTCATGCATAAGCATCATTGTTTGGTTTGATCGATCACAAATTCATGTAATTAACTACTCGATAATACTCTATAACGCAAATAATTACGAACATGGGGAGTTACTCTACTTATCTATCATTTGCATTAGTTCAAATGATTGCCAATCGTTCGGCTGATAGTTGAAAAATATATGTGTCTTATACCTCTTCTTTCTCGAGGTGTACTTTCTGGTGAAGCACATGTTATGAACTTGACTATGCTATGATGTGCGATGTCCGTTATTTTTCGTCGGTGGCTTATTCAGCATTTGTACGTATATAATGATCTTAGATATCTTAACTTAAATATACACTTTAAGTAAAAAAATAGAGAATCTGTCCTCATCAATATGGAAACGTTATTTTCGCATTGTATATGAAACATCGAAAGATAATTCAAGCTGGAACGGTTCCCGGGTCAAATTAGACTACTTTTGTTCCGATCTTTAAAAATTCTGATTATAGGAAGGCACATATGAATTGGGTACAAATATACTATAAAAGACAATCATAGAAGATATAAACTCATTCAAATAAGCATAACCATAAACAAAACAAAAACAGTTAATAAGAGCTTCGATGTGGAACTTCTATGAATTCCACTAGCTGATGCCTCAACAGGAGTAACAGCGGGAGTTTCTTGCGGAGCCCCAGTAGTTCCAACACTAGGAACAGTTTCACTTTCAACCTCAAAGGAACGAGTTGTGTGTGGGAAAAGTGGATGAGTATCAATTGATCTAAGAGTTGGTAAGACTGAAAGAACCGTACTTGTGATTTCTTGTCCATTTGCATCAGTGGTAGTAATTACGTGGTATCCATGTGTATCAGTAGGTACAATTACCAAGCCGGTTACAACAGTAGTGACTCCATCTAACGATAACGTAGCAAGCGTAGTAATTACTTCAGGAATCTCGGCGGTAAGTGAATGTAAAACTGTACTTGTGGTGACAGTCCCATCAATCGTCAAAGTAACTTTGGAAATTAGCCCAGGATCAGTAAACGTGTGAGTGACTGTTCTATCAAACACCAATTTGGTAACTACAGTAAGATCGCCATCAATAGTCGTAGTTTCTCTAATAAGAGTCACTTCGTCATCGAATACAACTGGCAATGTCAAAGTAGTTAATGATCCATAAAGGGATGTGGTAATTGTTCTGACATCTGCAGTAACGCCAGGGGAAGTTGGTATCGTTGGTGCTTGCGTTATGGTAATGACAGTTAATGTGCCATCAATTGTAGTGGTGATAACGCTTGGAGCTGGTCCTGGAGGAACGGGAGTAGTTTCTGCAGGTGTTGGAGTAACAGTTATAGTAATGACAGTTAATGTGCCATCAATTGTAGTGGTGATAACGCTTGGAGCTGGTCCTGGAGGAACGGGAGTAGTTTCTGCAGGTGTTGGAGTAACAGTTATAGTAATGACAGTTAATGTGCCATCAATTGTAGTGGTGATAACGCTTGGAGCTGGTCCTGGAGGAACGGGAGTAGTTTCTGCAGGTGTTGGAGTAACAGTTATAGTAATGACAGTTAATGTGCCATCAATTGTAGTGGTGATAACGCTTGGAGCTGGTCCTGGAGGAACGGGAGTAGTTTCTGCAGGTGTTGGAGTAACAGTTATAGTAATGACAGTTATTGTTCCCTCAATTGTTGTTGTGACAATTGTTGGAGGTACGGTAGCAGTTGGCTGTACTGGAGATGGTGGTGGTGGTTGTGGAGTAACAGTTTCAGTAATTGTGATTGGTGTAGTTTCAGTAGTAGGAACATCTGTGACAGTTTGAACAGTAATAACAGTTTCAGTGGTAATGGTAACAACAGTTGGATCTGGCGTGCCAGTCGTAATAGTGATAGTTTCAGTAACAACAGTGGGAACAACAGTTACAGTTTCGGTGGTTATTGTGACATCACCACTGGTGATAGTAATGGAAGTTGTTACTGAAGTCTCAGTTGCAACGGCGGTAATAGTGGTGATAGTTGTCAATACCGTTTCAGTGATTTGGGTAGTAATGGCGGTAGAGGTTGTTTCCGTTATTGCAGTTGTAATCGACGTGTCTGTGGTAATTGTCGTATCTGTGACTATCGTGGTCTCAGTTATTACGGGTGTAGTTTGAGGAGTCGTTGTTGGACTTGGAACAGTTGGTTCCGTGGTTGGTTCCGTGGTTGGTTCCGTGGTTGGTTCCGTGGTTGGTTCCGTGGTTGGTTCCGTGGTTGGTTCCGTGGTTGGTTCAGTGGTTGGTTCCGTGGTTGGTTCAGTGGTTGGTTCCGTGGTTGGTTCAGTAGTCGGTTCAGTAGTCGGTTCAGTGGTTGGTTCAGTAACTGGTTCAGTAGTTGGCGTAGTCTCTGACTCTGAAATTGGTTCTGACTCAGATGTTGTTTCGAGTACTAAAGTAGTCTCTGATTCAGAAGTAGTATCTGGTTCAGATGTTGTTTCGAGTACTAAAGTAGTCTCTGATTCAGAAGTAGTATCTGGTTCAGATGTTGTTTCAGGTGGAGATGTTGTTTCAGGCTCAGATGTTGCTTCAGGCTCAGATGTGGTTTCTGGTTCTGGTTCTGGTTCTGGTGTGGTTTCTGGTGTGGTTTCTGGTGTGGTTTCTGGTTGAGGTGTTGTCTCTGGTTCAGACGTTGTTTCTGGTTCAGACGTTGTTTCTGGTTCCGATGTTGTCTCTGGTTCCGATGTTGTCTCTGGTTC
>JAKTPO010000038.1:0-109867 GCA_030557635.1 Hemisphaericaspora nanyangensis | reverse complement strand
TAACTGTGATGTAGAATGTAACTTAATGACTGGTAGATTTGGTATCTTTCAAAGACATTTATATTCCAAAGGAAGATATGCGGAATTTTTTCCTATTATGCAATAATAATGAGAAAAAAATAACAAATAAATATTATACACCAACCAATGGAATGACTATTTTCAACAGTGATGGTCTTATTCTTCTTTAACAGCAAAAGTAACAAAAGCTAGTAAGTAATAAAGATCGATAAGAAATTTGAAAAATTGAGGAAAAAGAAAGAATAAATATAATCTGAAATTTTTTTCACAAGTCAAACAGGTGTTGTCTTTAATATTGTATTTTTCTCAATTGAAATTCTCTTGTGACATTCAATTTCTTTTTCTCTCTTCGTATGGTTTTTTGCTTTTCTTTTAGTTTCTTTTCTTTTGCTTATTTTGATCCTAACCGTTAAAGGAATAATCTATTGATGTTTGGGTTTTTCTTTCTCGGTTTTGAAAAATCTTTCAAAAAAAATGAAAATAAAAATAAATTTGGTTATCGGAAAAATGGAGAAAATCTTTTTGTGAATCGAAATTTGGGTTTGTGTCAATGATGATTTCACCCAAATGACTCAATTTAAACTTTTTTTATTAATCACCAGCCAATTGGATACAATCACCTCTTTATGATGAAAAATCAATTTGAAAGTGTTATGCAAAAAGGGGTGTATGTAAAATGAACAAATTGGATTATGCGTATAAAGGGTTCTCTTGGCTTAAACGAATGTTAGTATGATGTACATACTTATTATTATTCTCTGCCGAGGTTCTAAAAACCAAGACCAAATGTAATATTTATTCTGGCAGCAAGGGTTATATCTTGATCTCTTGATTTTTTCGTGTATGACCATAATGTAATACTATATGATCCCCCGTATAGAATCAATCAAGGAGAGTCTTTTAAAACATGAATCTTCAATGGATTAACCAAATAGTTGATGATTGACAGCTTTTGTTGGTTTAGTTTAGTTTACAACAAAATTTTTTTTTGTTTTGGCAGCAAAAGTAAGGTCAACCCGATTTCCCTCTCTCTGACAGTTCCCTTAACATTAATTGTAAAGCAAAATAAAGTAAGTATTCCGTCATTTATACATACAGGTAGAATAATATAATTTTACAATCACTACTATATGCACAAACTGATCTGATTGATTGAGTTGTTCTTAACAATTAAAAACAAAGAACATAAGAAAGAAATGAGAAGTCAAATTTTATTCTGTTTTTTTACCTCTGCAACCACAAACTACAAGACATTCCATTCAGATGATTGAAGTCTACTGGCAGATTTCCATAAAGTATTCAATTTTACTTGGCTTCAATTGTTTACATTAGTGATTCCCTGAATCGGATTGACAATCATTTCCAGTGATTTTTCCTTTTGGTTGTAAATCACGGACTTGTCGGAGGGTCAGTCATTGTAGATTTGGCATGCAATGAAAACTTACAAAACAGTTTCTTCGCGGAAATTACCTTAAAGGGAATCCAAAGCGAATCTTTTTTTTCTTGGAAATCATTGAGGTGGAATAATCAATAGAAACGGATGAATGACAACTAGTAAATAATTTTTCTTTCATGAGAACTGGAATTACCAATAGTTACAATCAGCTGTTTCATCAACAACCCAAATCGACCTTCCTGTTGTAGATTTGTATTTTTAGTATTATGTCATCACTTAAAAATCATGATTGCAACCAAAACAAAAAAAAAATAATATGAGGGGCAATCGAAAAACAACTAACAACTGGCACTCGATGCGTAACAAATTAAATAAAAATAAAAATAATAATAAAATTCGGTTAATATAGGAAGAACACCCCACCACACAGGTTTATTCCGTAATATACACACAAACAAACAAAAAACCTATTGTTATTATAATTGTTTAACCCCAGAAAATATATTTACTACTGACAAAACAATAAATTTCTTCCTCGGGGAAATTAGACCGAGGCTTTTGATGTCTAATACTGAAGAGGGCTCTCTAACTATGGTCATCTAGAAATTTATTCAAAGGGAAGGAAGTTAGACCCAAATGGTAATCAAATTCAACGACTTGATCCCTCATTCGTTTTTTGACATTAGAGTGAGTGTTTTGTATGTAATTGGCTCGAATAGAATACGATTTGTTTTTATGGTTAACATAAAACTTGCATGGTTTCTGGTGATAAATCTTGCGAAAATTGATTTTAATTTTAGACAAGATTCAGGAACTTCTTAAAACAGTAAGTGCAATGAATAATTAAGCATTTCGTATAATCGCTTAAGAGCCCACTTGAATCAACTATTTTCTCAAGATGGCAAGTCGTTAGCCAAATTGAAGCTTACGTCCTTGGAATAAGACCTTTTGTCATTTGCGACTTTAAGTACGTCAAAAAATCACATGACCAAGAGACACAAATCACATGACTAGATTGCCAGTCCCAGAAAAGCCAAAAAAAGAAGAAAAATTCAAATCCCATAATCAGCTTAGATACAGTGAACGCTGTAAACCTAGTCATCAGCTTCATCAAGAACCAGCTACACAAATACATAAAAAATCATGGCTACTGGTGCACCAGGTACGTTAGTCTGATTCATATAGTCACAAATTGTACATTAAATACATGTAAATACTAACCATTCTCATTTTCAAGGTGGAAATTTCAGAACATGGACCCCAACTCCTCCGGAACGAGGTTCATTCCCTCTTGATCACGACGGAGAATGTAAAGAACAAATGTTGAAGTATCTTCAATGTATGAAGTTCACCGAGAATAAAAATGCTCCAAATTGTCGTATATTAGCAAAAGGATATTTGAAGTGTCGAATGGATCATCAATTGATGGACCAATCAGATTGGGATTCTTTGGGATTGGTGAATTTACCTGGAGAAAGAGATGTAACTCCTGAACTGTTGTTAAATCAAAGTGTGAAAAAGAATGACAAAAAAATGGACAATGCCACGCTGAATCCCTAATTGTGATGTAAATGGAACTTTCGAATCCAAACTTCTTGTACATATCATATAGTTAGATCAAAATGAATGACTATTCTCCAAAAGTGATTATCCTAAAATGAATATTTTAAACTATACAATATAAACTATACAAAATTTTTACACAATAATAATCCGACGATTTATGGAAAACTTTTCCACAGAAACAACGTCCAGAAAAATGTACTTAGTTATTCACCTTGTGGAGCAGAATGTTTTTCGTTAGGTTCAGATTTACCTCCTCTCGAGGTACCTCTATGACCACCTCTTCCTCGTCCCCTATGGAAATCCCCTCTTGGATGGCTGTGACCTCTATGGCCTCCTCTCCTACCGCCACCACCACGACCACGATGTGGATGATGTGATGGTGCATGCTTTTCATTAGTTTCTACTTCTTGCTGTGTTGCTTGGTCCACTGATTCACCACCACCAAAGCCTGGTTGCGGATGTTGTTGCTGCAAAAATTGCGGAGGCAATGGGTTACCAGGAACAACTGGAATATACCCATAAGGTCCTGGAGGAGGAGGGTATGGCATACCATAACCTGGGCCAGGAACAGCACCAACAGGAACTGGTACTGGCACTGGAAATGGGACGGTAATTGATTGCTGCTGCTGTCCTTCACTCATAACTTCAGAATAGATTTGCCCGTAAATTTGCTTAACAGCTTGAGGATTGCTTACACCGGTAGTAGTATCTTCCGTCTTCTCCTCGCTGACTTTTAACGCATCATGGCTCTTTTTGACTTTCAATAATGATAACAATTCGTGACTATTCTTTAGGACAATGTCATTTTGTTGTTGTTCCACTTCTTGTTTCTTTTGAACATGTTGCTGTTTTTTTGCTTCAGCTTCCTTGATTCTTTGAATTTTCTCGTGATGAGGAATATGCTTTCTAGTTCTAGAAGCACGAGAGTGATAAACAAATTGACGATTAGTCAAATTCAAAACCAATGAAGAATCAATAGTTAAACCACGATTGGTTTTCAATTTACCATTCATAGTACCACCTGACAATAAAGGATGATCAAAAATAATACCCAACGAAATCTTTGAACCTTGAGTTATAATAGAAACAACAGTTCCCTTTGACAAGATTGGGACTTTACCAAAGTCTTGAACATAAACAACACGATCACCCAATTCGAATCTTTGGGCACTTAATAATTGATAAGATTCACTGGCATTCAAAATTGCATCACGAGGAACACCCTTGATATCCTTGTTAATAGTTGGAGCTTGATCTAAGATGTAATTCTCCATATTTTGTTCAATAGCTTGGAAACTGAATTTAGTGAACGACTCACTCTCAAAAGAAACAAGGATCAATTCGTCTCTGACCTCCTTTAACCATTTTCTAACTTGCTTAATTTCTTCAGCATTCAGAATTTCTGAAACTTTAGGCATATCCCTTGATTTAGCAAATAATTCCAACTTTTTAAATAATCCAGGGAACTTAGTTTGGTAGGTACGAATCAAGTTGATTGCCAATGGGGAAAATTCCCAAAATTTACCATTTGCCAGCTTTCTGGTATAACCCAAAGCTTTTTGCTTCTTCATTTCAAACTTCAATTCTAACCCAATGTTAAGTTTAGATTTATCATCTAGAATCATAAATTGACTCGTAATTCTTGACAACAACAATGGGCTCATTTTAAGCAACTTGCTAACTTCAAAAGAAGGTACATATCTAATCTCCCTATTTTCAATAGTTAATCTCTTCTTACCAATATTTGGTTCAGCAGTTGATTGAATTTTGGAAATCTTGATGCTCAACTTATCATCGTTGTAGCCTACAACAGTTGCTGGAGAACCATATGCCATATCACCCAAAAAAATAACTTGTGAATTTAAGGGAAATTCTTCTTCAATAGGCAATGGTGGTCTTGTAGCATATCTATCATCCTTATTCACAACCTCTTTAACAACTACTTGCAAAGGATAGACTTCAATTTCTTTCGAGAATGTCTTAACATATGCACCCTTCTGATTTCTGATCAACCCCGAGACTGGCTGTACATGCACCAAGCCTTCAATTTCACCCAACTTGATACCTTTAATCTTGTCCCACTGAATTCTCTGATAAGAGCAATCTGACTTGAACCTTCTTTGTTCTTGAGTATCTAATTCACATGTAACATGCTTACTACCCTGTGTCATCTTTACTAATTCATATCTATTTGTTCCATCTTCCACTTTAACCACCCTAGATTCTCTCAAGAAAGGCCATCTGGTATAAACTACTTTTCCAAGGAAACTTTGGGCAAATTGATGAACAGTTAAATCTTCCCATACATTTTCAAGAGTAAGAATCATAGATTCAGACCTTGAAGGGAAATTAAATATCTTACATTCATTTGCAAGCAATTCCGCTTGAAATGGAATGGTGTGCAAAGTTGGGAAACCTGCTAATAATTCAGTACCAGTCTTGGCACCTTCTATGAGACCAATCTTGAATTCATTAACTTTAGGTAATTTGAATTCTTCTTCATAACAATTATCATGTTCAATATCATGAAAAAACCCAGGTAGTGGGGATGAGAATACTCTATCAATTTGAGGATTACGGCTAAACTTAATACTATACCCAAATGAGTTTCTTCTCTTCTCTTCAGGAGTAAGCTTTTCTTCAATAGGTCTTAAGGTTTCAAGCAATTTGTTTTCATCAACAAAGTCTAATAATACTACAGCTTCCCATGTAGCAGTTTTACCATTCATATCAATATCAACTTCATGAGGATAAAACCCAATGATGGGAGATTTTTCATCAGTCATGAGTGGTCTATAAACCAAAGGCATCAACTTCTTTGATCTTGCAGGTAATACAGCCATTAATTGTTCAAACGGTTTGAAGGGATGCGATTTTTCAAAAGTAAGTTCCTTTCCACTCTCAATAATCTTATCTAAACCAACAATAATATCAGAAATTCTTGGTGCATAGTGGTATTTATAGTACCAATTCCAAGATGGAACGCCTTGATAATAATAATACAACACCCATTGTAAACCCTCAATATAATGCAGAGTGAGCTCTACTAATTTATCCTTATCAGAAATTGGGAAGTGCAACTTGCTTTCATAATAGTCACTTTTCCATGCTAAAAACTTGGCATCGTAAAGATCTTTTGATTGTTGTAAAAGCTCTTCGGTTTCAATTAAATTTGCTGATTGATAATTCTTGATAGTTCTCCTTAATTCAGAAATACGTTCCTCATAATCTTCATCAGTTTCAGATGAAATAAGACCATCCACATCTAATTTTGCAGTGTATGTATTTTCTGACTTGGAATGAATTATCAATACACCGGCTTCCAACGCAAACTCTCTTATGAAATCTAAATGTTTCTCAACCTCTTCTGTGTTTAATGCCAAAGAAGGCAATTTTCCTTCATTTTCTGACTCGACAATTTCGGATACCGGCTTTGAAGAAACCTCCATTAACCAAGGCTTGATAGAACCGACTAACTTCATTTGATCTTTCAAAAGCAATAACTTCCCAGTTCTTTTTCTCTTCTTCTCACCACTTATAGATATGTCTTCAAGTTTTTTATTGAACCATTCAACGTCAACTTCTTGTTTCTCAAAGTTCTCTAATTCAAACTCAGCTAAATAATGTAGCCAGATTCTTAACCTCTCTAAGTTGATTTTACCTTTCTCATTAATGTGTCCATCCGAATGCTTTAATGTTTCTTTGAATGTCGCAATTAATAATGGGAAAGCCCCCTTATTAATAAATAAATCTGGCAAATTGGGTAAGAAATCATTACCAATAACATACATAATTAAAATAAAATCATCCAAAATCTTTTCAAAGTCCAAATCAAAACTCAATTCACTCTCTAATTCTTGAAATTCCAATGCAAGATATTCTCTTAATAATGATAAATGCAATAAATGGAACGTTTGCTCGTGCAATTCTTTGGCACCACCTCTCTTATGTCCAAACGTAACCTCTTCTCTTAAAAGAGCTACATGTGAATCATGGGTTACCAAACCCAACATAATTAAGTCAGCATCTAAGCCGTAAATACAATGTCTTAAATTTGGGTCATAATCATCCTGCGATCTAATCGCTCTAAATAACTCCATAATCTTATGTTCCCCTTCACCTGGGACCTCGTGCCCACTTAAAATAATGTCAATGTTTGCCCATTTTGAGTCCTCAGTAATCTTTTTGTGAATAAAATACTTCAAATTATCAGTTAATTTAGCCATAAACTCTGTACCAGGAGTAATTGAATTTGTATCAAATGGGTCTTCCTTAGGAATATCTTCTCCATTCTCAATAGCTTTTTTCAAATTTAATTCTGCTTCATATGCGGTTCTGAATCTTCTTGCACGTTGCTGATTCATCTTTGCTCTTGGCGCGACCCCATCGATTGCCATATAGAATGTTTTTTGTGGTTTGATGATCTGAAATAAATGTTCGATGTAATTAAAAATAGCGGCATACATTTGGTCATCAGACAACCTGGTGATAGTTCCATCATTTGAATGAGTACAAGTATGTAAAATTGAATTCATATCAAGATATAAATTGTCAAATTCTGGGATTTCTTCTGCCTCAATCATTTGAGAAATCAATGGCCATCTCTCGGAGACGAATCTAAAAAATTTTGGAATACCTTGGTATGGTGTTAGTATCAAAATTGCAAATTAGAAATAGTGAGATGTATTAGTTTCAATAGACATACCCATGATTAATTAGTTTAATTTCCTGTGAATTATTTCGTGAATCTACTTAACTTGCTGTTTCTCAAATTAACAATGTTTCTTGTATATTATAAAAAGATCAATCAATTCAAAAGTTGCTTCAACCTCAATGCTAATAATCTCACCAATGCCGTGTCTTAATTAACTAAGAATAATAATACAAATAAGTTGCAAGGTGAATATATATTCAATTTGATTTGGTTGGTTGTAAAAAAAGTTGTTGATAATTTTTACAACAAAATGAAATTTTGTTTCTTTAGGGAAGATATTATTGTCATTTGGTACACGACCCAAAATAGATACCTGAGAGATTTGCAATTGAAATTACTGCAAATTACCACTAACATTAAGAGATTAACATTCCGTATGCATTATCCTAAGAAGAGTAGAAAAACATATATAAACAATTGTCATAGAAGACGTGAAAAGAGATGAGACCAATTAAAACCAAACAAATGAAACTAAAGAAGTAAAAAAAAAGAACCAACATCAATAAATCCAACAAAGGGAGATCTGACCAAATCATCCAATGACTATTTCTGTATAATATTTGCTGAAGCTACCCAAACCATTTAATTACCTCCAAAAATTCCCGTGAAATACTTTTGCAAGGAATTGCCAAAGTTCTCAGCACCAATGGTAGCATAACCAAGTCCCGAACTTCCGAATTTCTTGATACTTTGTATACCATTTGTGCTTAGTTTTTTAAACACAGATATGCTTGTATCCTTTGCTGTTTCCGATTTTAGAAGCCCTGCTTGACCATATCCTTTCAAGTTTGAAAGTCCAATTTGCCCATATTTATTTAAGTTATTGAAACCCAGCTTAGCATACTTATCCAAAATATTCCAACCAACCTTAGAAACCCTTTCTACACTGTCCCAACCTCGTATACTGTATTTATACAAATTCTCCCAACCCAATTTTCCATACTTAGTGGAACTATCCATTCCTCTTTGGAAAGGCCCATTCAAATAATCCAAACACTCCAGGTAATATTTCTGAAATGTGGTGTAACGAGAAGGCGACCGTTTACATAAATTAATAGCTCCTTGTTGTCCATAACCTGAGAGTTTACCTAAATTAAAAGCTCCTTGTTGTAGAGAAGCCTTTGTAACACTCCACACTTGTTTTCCAGAGTTATGTAACAGTTTTGCTCCAGTTTGACTAAGTTGCTTAATTTCGAAAACTTTCTGTGATGCGAATTCTTGAATCAGCGGTGCTTTAGTTAAGAAGTTAGTTCCGTACTTTTCTATTCCCTGTTCCGCCATTTGAGCAATTTTGCTTAATCTATTCACCTTTGTTTGAGTCCGTGCAAACAGAAATATCCCGACTGGTGTTTCTTGCCTTTCGTATCTAATGTTGTCCCAAAAATAAGCAAGGGAATCCAATGCAGAAGCGTCTTTTTGGGGCGAAACTGGATAAACAAAGCACCTTAAACAGTATCCAAATGTGATGACACTCACTACAAATGCAATAAGATAATAATTAAGGTAATCTGAATTTCTTTCCAAGATTTCTTCCAATTTTTGTATGCATATAATCAAAAACCTTTTGTTCTTAACAGAGGGTATATCCATATTACTCGACAATGATGGAGAAGAAGGTATTGAAGGTGTCTCTTCTGAAACGTCACCGCTATTGTAGGAATAAACATCAAGCTCTGCCTTGGGAACTTCAACAATTTCGGGTTCTTCATTGGTAGCATGTGCTTTGAGTTGCTCCCGTTGGTTAGTAATATAAGAATCCAATTGCTCCTTTTTCTCTTTATCATAATTAAAATCACTAGATCTTTGCTTGATGGTTTGGTCAAACTTAGCCAAATTCTCAAAAAAACTAATTTTGTCTCCAATGATAACCAGACCAACACTGGCATCAGATCTAAGATCAGAGGAGGCAGAGCCAATTCCACGACCAGAGGGTGGTGGTGGCGATTTCAACTTTGTTCGTTCCTTATTAGCCAGACTTTCTCCAAGCGGCAATTCTGGATTCTCGCTACTCTCACTTTCAGTTTGGTGGCAAGAAATATCATTTGAAATTTCCGGAATCTTAAAGATGGAGAAATCAAGGGTAGTATCTCTCAATTTATCTTCGCTTCTTTGTAAGGAGGTGGCAACTGAATCATTGAGCACATCTTCTTCTAATGCGGGGGTACCTCTTTCTTCCTCAATTTCTGAGCACGAAGAGATAACAGCCCAATCTTCGTCGGACCCTGCATTTCCCGTTGAATTTACTTCAAGATTATTCAGCATTATATCAACTATCTTTGGTAGTTTGTAGTATCTTTTAAAGGTGCATTACTGCAGGAAAAATTAATTTAGCCTCCTCAAATTCAGGACATAATTATTTATGGTAGTCATAAGCTGTAGTGCAGGAAATTTAATTTTGCCTCCTGGTCGTGCAATTGTACCATGTTACAGATTAGATAAAACTAAAACTTCTAAATTCATAATCACAGTTAACCTAGTTTGGGTCCCAGTAGACCAAAGTTATCCTTTCAAAACATTTTGAGAACATTGGTGCCCACCTTCTCACCCAGTTAGTTGTTAGAGATGTCTGCATTATGCCGTCTACAGTGAAGTACATCAATGTCAAGAAGCGGGAGGAATGCTTTTTATAGATGTAACCATCTACACACTGGAGCTAGATTTCCATAGTCCCCAATTTGAATTAGCAACTTCCTTATTTGTATCTAAGTAGTTGCAGCTATCCTAACGTTATATCCGATCGTATTGGTTACCTAGAACTTTTAAGATTTTGTTCAATTCCTCTTCCTGGAATTGAGAATACAGAAACTCCCCTTAAGTTCCATAGGTCCCACAAACCATATTCAGTGTTCACTTGTATCAATTCGGTAGTTTCTGGTCAATGTGAAATTCCTTACAACTAACTTAATACTTGAAAATAGTCTTGAACCAACTGTAGTACCAGTACTGTGCAAGTTACAGAGATCTCTCGGGTTTCCGCATATGCACCTCAGTGGCTGATACCTAACAGAAGATGGCATCGTCGTGTTGTTACTTGTGTATATGTATCTCAATGTACCAAGAGATGAGAAGAGGTTTTAACAAAATGGAATTTGCCACGAAACAGTAAAACGCCACGACTGAACTACCCGTGTCTTCATGCAAGATTAGCCAAGGGACATACTTACAGAAACAATACTTGTGTTTCATACTGCGTCGCTCTTATCCTGTGCCACGACGAGAATTACCAATTCAAGAAATAACTCAGATTCAAGATAATTCAAATTTGTGGTAAATTCCACCTTGAATTCATGCATGTTTTGTTTGAATCTCGATTATTTTGAGCAGACTTTAGGAAATTGTGGATCATTTTCTGCAAGAGTCTGCACTTCTACAGCTGAAAGAAAAAAAAACAGAAATCGACTTTATCTCAAGGTTCAAGTATACCATAACTTGTTTTATTGTAACAATTTGCTTGCAATTTGTAAAAGGAAAACAAATACAAACGTTTCCAACCTCAACATAAACTTGCATTAAAATCAAATTAGTAAATTGAATGAGTTTTGTTGCTCTAAAAAATTAATGTAGAATGTTGTTTTATTGGAGCCAAGACAGCTTCAAAGAGTTTATCCAATATTACCTTTTTCTCTTTATTATTTAATATCATTGCCAATTTTATACATGTGGAGGCACAGAATTTCAAATTACTCTCTGTTGGAGTGTGTAGTGTTTGTACTATAGACGTTACATCCTGCAAATATGATCTATATAGTACAAACACTCCTTACTCTTGTACTTTCTTCTAGGGCGATTTTGTGACACTTCGTAATGCATAAAAAATACTTTTTCTTAAAACCCCACATACTTAAATAATAATCTCGGTAATTAACTAAACCTCGCTCGCTTGTAGTTAAAAAATATTATCTTGCATTGAGAAAATAGATCAAAAAATTCTAACTGGTTGTTAACAGAAAAGGATTTAATATTGTCTCATTTTCTAAACCAAAAGAATATAAATATATCAGACTATGTGAAATAGGTATATAGGAAGTAAAAAAGCATTTCCTATAGTGAAAGTATATTCTATTCCAGAGGAGTCGCATAAAATGTAGTTTCTTATGAGTACAGCATTGAAACAGGTTAAACTTTGATAGTATTTGATACATTCTCTAAATTTACAGAATAACTTGGGAGGTTATCTCCATCAAATGAAATGATAAGAAGTATCGGCTTTCACGATAAACGGGTTCACGATAAACGGGTTTTAGTTTGAGATTTCTGCTGGTGGAACAACTTGTAGATAAGGAAATACGGTTTAACTTACGCGCTACTACTCCAAAGTCTCACTACAAGTACTCAGTTGACAATGAAGGTACAAGGGTAGCTACTTAGTCACATTGATCACAAAGTAAAATTTCCATTTCTGTTTCTCCTGTTCCCAGTGCGAAGCCTGATACAGTCAATTTCTTTTTGAATTAGTCAAGCTACCAATGGAAATTTAATTATGACTCAGATAGAATTAGGGGAAAGCTATAACCAAACTACTGTGTATAAACTAGTTTCTTATGAACCTCGTTAGTAACTTTCTTAGAGTCGATTCTTATTTAAACATTTTCGGAGTTCAAAATTAGAGCTATTGTACCAATCAAATTGTATCGTGTGCAGAAAGCAAACAAGGTAAACTAGTTCCAGAAAATGCCCAGTTAACGTATTAAAACTCCAAAAATTGGGCGGCAATAAACTATTTTAGAACAACTTCATTAGTTAAACAAACGATACACAAATTCTGCTGTCTTTACTACGAACTGATTATTTAATATTAATCTTATCATTGATACATTACTAAGAACTATTTATTGACATTTTTTGAAAGAGAAAGCAACTTAAGTGATTTATTCAATATGTTTAGAATACTTCTTAATGACTCAATTGCTTTTCTATCAACCCTTTCTATAATACAGATATTCAAGAAGGAATATAAATCACAACAGAAACTAGTTGTGGAATAGGAACACTACTTTTCTTTCACTAAAGCAAATGTTTGAACAATGAAAAAACACCTCAATAATATCAATACTTTAGCAAATTATTCCTCTATCCCAGGTCACTGCTTGTGATTTTCCTTTGAATCTTTCTCTAGATCCGATAATCTATTGTTCATCTTAACCAAATTATTCTGTAGTGAGTGAGTATAACTTACTAGATCACGATACTTGGAATACAGAACATATCCATCGCTAACCGGCTCATTTTGGGATTGAACCTTTTCTTTATTATTCTGCACAGGAGTAAAGTTATTTAGCTTCTGCACGTTAGGGCTTTCTATGTATCCCCCTGCATTGGCATGTATTGGAATAGGCGGAGGAATCGAAACTGAGGGAATTGGTAAAGATATACGCTCGTGTTGAGTGTGTCTTTGGATAGGAACAAGAGGTAGACTAGCGGGGCTATGATAGGGAGGTTTAGTACCAATCGCTTCTGGTGGAAAAGGGCTATCGTGATTTGTTGGATAATGTACTGCAACTGGTTGAGTTTGCCCAGCTAGTTGGATATTGTTTAACTCATGCACATTGTTAAGGTGAGGGACGTTATTCATCTGGGGTACTACATGAGCAACATTGTTTATCTGGGGTACTACATGAACAGGATTGTTCATTGTCTGAATAGCATGGGATATATTATTCATCTGTGGAAAATGATTGACATTGTTCATGTTACTATGAGGGAATGAATAGGGAGGAAGTACATGATACAGCATTGCGTGCAGAGGAGCTGGGCCTTGAAGGTTATGTAATTGCAACGAGTGACTGTTAGATGAATGTGAACCATGATTTGGGATAGGAAATGTTGGATATCGATTGTAATGTGAAGGTATTTCATCTGCAGAATGACTATGTACTCCTCTCATGGTGCCATCTAGCCCCTCATTGATGACCGACAGATTTCTGCTTCCAGCTAATGATCCATCAACCATTACCAATGGTAGAGTAGTTCTTGATTCTTGCTGCCTTTCATAGGAATTCATACTTGAACCAGTATGAACGCTTGCACTAGCGCTGGGATTGGAATGCGAAGAAGAACCCAGATTCGTTGAATATTCATAAGTAGGATTCGAGGCAACAACACCATTCCTATGGGGTGGTAGAATATCGGCAAGGGAATTACTTCCATCCATTTTGATGCCAGAACCAGTACATCCATTGGCTGAATGCTGGTGTCTGGTCAATGCATCAGGTCGAGCAAACCGTCTGGAACATCGATCACAAACGTATGGTTTTTCTCCAGTATGGAGTTTTTCATGTCTTTTTAAATCATGTATTCTTCTAAACTTCAAATTACAAACGGGACAGACATGTGGTTTTAAAGATGAATGGATTAGTTCGTGACTCACCATGTTATGTTTTCTTGTAAAGCCTTGGTTACAAGTTTTGCAGAAGAATCGTTTTGGTAGTTTGACTTTTGAGGACAGTGATTCATTTCGTGAATTAGACATTCTATTTTGAGGTTGTGTTTCCGGTAGACTTCTAACAATTTTAGAAGAATGGATACCATTCAAAAATGGAGTGAATGTATTTATTGGTGGTAAACCAGTTAAATTTTCAATTGAAGGTAGCTTTGGTCGTGGATTTGATTGTTTGTCTGCGATATCGCCATCCACTTGACTTTCAAGGATTCCGTCAGGTTCATGATAACCTTCATTTCCCATTTCAAATAGCCAGGGTAAGTATTTCTTTTCTACGTTGTTTGTATCTTTATCTGGTGCGAGTCGACTTAGTTTTCGGTTATATTATATAGATATTCTTCGTGGAGTTCTTAATTTTGAAGCCATCCAAGCTAAGGAAGTATGGAACCAAAAAAGCAAAAAAAAACAGAAAAGCTATTGAATTTAAATCAATATCATGGGTTTATTCTTCTAAGGAAAATTCTCTTCTTTTTTGCTTGTTCTGTGTTTCTATCTGTTTGTGGTGTCGTTTTATTTCGAATATTTTTTAACGAAAACAATTTATTTTTTGCTTAAGCTAAAAAAATATATTATTTTTTAGCTAAAAAAAGAAAATTCAATATCACCCAAGTTTAAAAAACTTAGAATAAAATCTTTTCGTTCTGGTTCATGTTGCTTAACCTTGTAATGTGGTCAGAATTGTGTTGCATCAAGAAGAAAGAAATATAATTGACCGTCTTTGAACCCTGGTTAGAGCTGCTGGGCGCCAAAAGAGTAAGCTTTCCAAGTGGAGTATGGCGAGTCTCCCAAGATGTGCAAATGCTCCTAAAGTAACAACTCTAATAAAATCATACCCCCTTGGTTGAATGCTTACGAATTCAATTGTTTTATCCACTCCACCTATAGCGACCAACTAACAAACTAAAAAAGCTTGTCTACCCGCCCCATACAATTTTTTCTGATTTACGGCAAGCAACGAGAAAACTATACTTATGACCTTAAGTGTGTTATTTGCTTTGAGGTTACAATTATCGTGATTATATCTACATTGAAGCGAAGTGAATTATTATTTTATGAATAATTATTATTGGTGCCACCACAAAGAAATTTTGGATGTATTGTTTCCATTAGGCGAATTTTTTGAAACAAAAAAATAAAATTGTAGACTTCATGTACAAGTCTTGAGAGCGAGACAAGAATTTATTCATGACAATAAAATCAGAATGAGTGCAACTACCACATATTTGCAACAACAACGGGGATTTAAGGAAACACAATGAAGTCATCGTGGAAATGCTTTTGGTAAATAAATGACTTATTTTTTAATTTTGAAACAAGTATGAGACGCATGGAACAGTGCAGAACCTTTATCAATTGGTTTTACAATTATAATTTTTTACGTCTACTTTTAATCAAGTATAACTAAACTTAAGTTTACTCTTTACTGTTACTTAAGCTTTTGTGGTATTACCGTTTATCCGTTTTGGGCCAAAAGCAAAACATAGGGGACAAGCTGCTCAATCCTGGAGCTCGATCAGCAAGAACACCCATGGCACAAGTAGCGTTTCTTTCTCTATAAATCAAAAAGAGAGTTACAACATGTCAATGTATAAAACTATATTAAAAGTTTCCGAGGTCGAACGAAACAGAATTGAAAAGAAATAGGCAACTTTGTGAGAGTTTGTTACACTTCCCAAAAGGTTAGAAAGGTTAGAATACAATGCAAATTGTTTGTCGGAAATGATCCGGAACCGATAACTCAATAAGGGGCTTTACTGCAGATCATGCGAAAGTCTCGGTATTTCCAATAACAAGCCTCCCTCCTTAACGACGTATTAAGATTTTGTCTTTTGTTTTAGCTTCAAGGACAAAGAGAGAGTGACAGAACTTGGTCCTGTCATTCTAGAGTTAGGTAAGACCATTCTAACTTTTTGAAATAATAGAATTCTTCTAGTCGATTACTTTTTTGGTGACCATTCTAACTTTTTGAAATAATAGAATTCTTTTTAGTTGATTACTTATTTGTGACGATGACCGCCAAGAGAGAGTTTTGCTTAATTGTTGTAAATTGCCAATAATATTTATCCCTCACCCTAAAAGCTTAGTTGAAGAACTTTATTTTTTGAGGCATTTCCCGAGGATTGAACCCACCAGCGATTCGTAAATATAATATTCTTGGGGTTATTTACAATTGAGTTTAGTTTTCGGCTTTCACAATGAGCGATTGAGGAGAATATTTTAGTCATGACAAACCTAGTAGATACAAACATTATAACTATGGATTCTTAGAGATATACTATGGATTCTTAGAGATATACTATGAGTTTAAAAGAGAGCAGCCAGTGGGGGAGAATTGTTTCTATCCTGAAACATTATCTATTTCGACTAGATTTCATGATCTACTTTTACCACATTCATTTTCTTAACTTTTTGGAGTTTTTTTGATCCCATTGGTGGTTCAGATTCCATAATGTGATCGTTAACCAAAGGCGGCCACTTCCAATTGCCGTGTAAAGAACTCTAAATCATTCACATCATTTTAAATTATTTGGTTTAGGTCTCGAAGGGGAGCAATAGACTGAGCACGGCACAAGATTTGTGGCACATAGTAAGCAATAGTTCCAAAAAAACTTCAGCCTTCGTCACTTCCACCAATTTTGTTAAACTTTATGTGTTGTGGATTGGTTAAGAGTTCCAAGCTGACTTTGTGCACTGCCCGAGAGGAGGAATTCAATTTCACGGATCGATATAAAGCACCAAAACCGATTTATTCCTGACAGGGCATTTTGAATTTAAAATTCTGGGGAAGAAATTATCAAACGGAGTCACTCCATTTTCAGAGCCTTGGCATCTCAATAAATTTGCACTAATACCTGTAGTACAAATTAGCATATTGATTTTGAAATAGCCCAAGTTGTGCTGCTAGAGTCACTTTCCAAAACTTTTCCTTTATACGTTGGGATTAGTCAACTAGAAGTGATCTTGGGCACTCATATACTCGAGGGATGTTGCAAACCTGAGCAAACAAACGTCCCATACAAATTGGAAAATTTTGTTTGTGAATCTTGAAGAAACTATATTCTGAAGTAGCTACACCATTGTCAAGAGAAAATTTCTCGATATTGGGTATTTTCGGAGATGTAACTTGTAGGAATAAGTCGAGTTCAATTCTGAAGAGAGTTAGTATGAATTATTTTGTGGTGGATATGTGGTGATTAGTTCTATATTTTGGTTTTGTTAGCATTCTCCGCTATTGTTGTAATGCACCACCCCATTTTTAAATTAAATCCCGTGAAAATGTAATATGCCACTGCTATAACTAGTAGCCACTGTTTGGTTGCTTTTAAAGCATTCCGATTTAGTGTTTTTAACATTTTCCAAAAAATAGAATCGGTCATAGCTAATTTTTGTTAGCGTTATGATTGAATCACGACAATCCAATGGATAATGATACTTACCAGCATCTAGAAGCAGGCAAGCTTCTAATTGAAGAGTTCTCCACTACCTACCACTTTCACGAGATATTATTAATAAATGGCTTTGTAAATCCAAATCATAAATTTCGGCAATTTTGTATGGAAAACGCTAACAAAACGATCATAAAGCAATAACCAATTCAAAATCCAGTACAAAATTATTCTACAATTTATCTCATCGTATTCTTCCAATCTACATCTCTTCAGGATCAAAGTATTGACTTCACAACTTGTGTTATATATAGTATTTTAAACTTCACATACAAATTTTGCAAAATTTGCAATTTGTATCAGAGTTCTGTCCATTATCCCTCGACTTTTGTTGCAAATGCGCGAGGTTCCCTTCTGGTTGACTCAGGCAAGTGCATTGGCTCTGGCTACCCAAATTGTTAGCTCTATCAATATAGCAGAATGTTTTCTACAAGGTTGCCACGATTTCTATTTTGGATCAAGTGGTAGCAAAAGAGAAAATACTTGGACGAAGGACTACTGACTGATGTGGTAAATGAGTGCAACCGTCTAGCAAAATGCAACAATTCTAGAATGCTGATACTGTGCAAATACATGCAACCAAAACAAACCAGAAGAAAATCTTTTCTATGGTTTGAAATTGAAACATCATTGTGTGTATCCATTTGAGCAAAAAAATGCATCTCCCAACGCATTACTAAGAATGAGTGTTTGAGAGGTAGTATATTTTACTTCATACGTTTGAGTAGTTTCACTTTGTTACGCATTTCCATTGCTTGTAACTAAAGTGTAAGCAAATCCTGTTAAGAGTCTAACCTTCACATCACACCATCAACAATAGTAATCGAGGACTATAATAAATCAGGATAGTTTGGTTAAGACTTGACGACAATTTCAAGATGAATGGAGGGTCAGACGTCTCATTTTAACCACACAGGAAAGTTTCAAATCTTAGACTTTGCGTGTAACAAGGCTAAAAAAAGTCTCATTTTCCCACGAGGGAGGGGGTGGGGGGGGGGGGGGGATGCCTTTTTTGTTTTAGTATTTTCCTTGCGTGCGCATACCACAAATGACCATAACCTGCATATTTTCTCAAAATGCACCATTTTCTTTTAGGAATGTTAACACAACTTACGAGCGTATTGAGAAAGCTTCTACAGTACCAAATAATTTATAATGCTTTACATAAACACCGTAAAAAGTTAAAAATTGAAAGAAACCGTTGGAATCAAAGATGTAAAGGCAATCGAATATTTAGAAATGTGTAACCAACTTTTTTTGGTAAAAATGAAACTTTGATGAGATATGGAGGGAAATAACCAAAAATCCATTGAATACCTAAACTTTAAAAAATTTCAATTTTGCGACATTTTCCGTTTATTCCAGAAATGAATTTTTGGCACAAAAAAATTAACAAAAGAATTGAATTCAAAAAGAACAGGGGGGTTAACTGGATTTCCTCATCAACAAATTTAGACACCTGTGGTTGGTAACACGTTTTTAAGTAAGAATTATTAACTTCGTTTTCACTCTTAACAATATTCCAAAATTTCTATGGTAAAGCAATCGTGCTTTCAGTGATTTCCACTCAGTTCTCTCTAGCTTGTGTCTTTACCTTTAGGAATGTCATTTCTCCCTCTTTCGATAGCAGGTCACTGTCCCCCCTTAAAATTGAAATTGTGATTTAATTTTGTCGCAATTGATGGCAAAAAAAGAAAAAAAAATTGCACCACAAACTTTTAATGCTGATCGAGACCAAAATTTAGTGACCTTTTGAAAAAACAAACAGCAGAAGCCATTATAGTAAATCCATGAAAGAAAGCAAGTACTAATACTTTGGAAGGGATAGCTTCATCATTGGAGGCGTTGTACATAGATTGTTCGGAATGTGTCAGAATGTGATTTATTTTGACTGAAAGTACCAGAGGCTAAGCTCTTCATTTTAGTCCAGGGAGCAAAAAAAAGAATGATATCATAATCTGGGATAGCGAAAGAACTTTTTTTCCTGAGCAGCTTATATTTACTTTAAAATCGATTAACTTCTTTTACCATTTAATTAGATTGAAGAGATAGTTTGGGAGGTGAGCATTGAACTTGTCTAACTGCTGTTTAAACAAAGCTTGAGTTGGATGTGATATATATTCCCTCAGTCCAATTATTGAAATGCAGAAAATGTCGTTATTCTCTCCCCTTATCAAATTTTGAAAAAGAATTTGTATTATTGAAAATAATAATAAAAAATAATTAAAAAAAAAATGCAAATTAATTACTAAAAATTTTTCTTAAAAAAAAAATAAAAAAAAATTACAAGAGAAGGAAATTTCTGACCTTTTTGTGCCAGAGAGCAAAGAAAAAATAAATCCCCCTCAAATATTGGGATTTATATAAAAGCAAATATAAATATTAACAGACACAAGAATTTTTTTTTTATTATACGAGTTATATCTGTTAGATGGATTAATTTCATCAGTTATCAATAATCAGAATACCAAATAGTGAAAGACGACAAATTTGAAAACCATATCTGTAAATTGTTCCAGACAGACAGACATACAGTCAATTAGACACAAAATAGAGCAATCTATAGCAAGAACGACTCAAATAAACAATTAAGGGGAAACTCTAGCGACACCTTTTTTTCATTTATTTATTTAACAAAGGGGGGAATCTAAATACCCTTTGAAATACAGATTTGACGATGTCTTCTTTGATTTCCAATAGAAAGAGACCAAGAGGCTTCAGCGAAACCTTTGAGGTGGCAGGGGCTTCATCAAAGTCACATGCTGGGGGGTCATTAATGTCATCAAATGCAACAACCAGCACTACTACTACAACTACTACCACCACCAGTGCCACAGATGCAATAGGAACCAATTTGATTGATGCCCAAGCTAAGACTTTACATTTGAATTTCGATCCTACTATCTCAGAATCAAGTATGTCTTCATCCAGCATGAACTCATCACCGCCGTTATATAACCATCAAATCCAAAGTCAACAGCCACAACTTAGGTCGTATATCAACTCAGATAATATTGCCAGTGTTAGCTCAACCTTTAATACTAATATCTTTTTTGCAAATTCATATGGTAATGGCAACTCTAGCACTCTCAGACATAGACCAAGATATACCAAGACGAGAAATTCCTTTGGTAACCCATTCTTGCTGACAGAAGAAGCAGACGAACAAGCTCTAATCGCCGAAGCTGCTCATGAAGCCGATGAACTTATTATGGATGTACAAGACGATAATGTTGACGATGCTGATGCTGATGATGATTTGATAATCTTGGAAGAAAGAGATTTAATTCCTAAATCAAGAAGAAATAATAGTGATCCTACATTAATTTTTGATCTGGATGCTCTTGTTGCGTATAATATGTTTAATGTTAATAATACATTAAATCAACAACCAAGTTGGTATGAAGCTAATAATACAATCCCAAGTAAAAAGCAGAGAACCAATTCTTTGCCGCAATTACCTCAAGTGAAGTGCTTTTATAATAAGATTCCCAATAATTACATTCTTCAAACTCCTAAATTGGGCAACATAAAAGCTAACATTATACCCCATCAATCAAACCTCCCTCCTTGTGACGATGAAAATGGTCATTATATAATAAGAGTCAATGAAACTTTTGCCAATCGATTTATAATCATTAAATTGCTAGGACAAGGGACTTTTGGAAAAGTTGTACAGTGCTTCGATAAAGTAAATCGTGAACATGTTGCAATAAAAATTATACGTAACATCCAAAAGTATCGCGATGCTGCAAAAATTGAATTACGTGTCTTATCAACCTTGAAGAAATTCGATAATAAAAATTTAAATCATTGTATTCATTTACGCGAATGCTTTGATTTTAGGGGTCATATATGTATCGTTACCGATTTATTAAAGATATCGTTGTATGACTTTTTGGAGAATAATAAATTCATACCATTTCCAGGTAGTCATATCCAAGCAATTTCCAAACAATTAATACGATCGGTCACATTTTTGCATGATTTGAATCTTATACATACTGATCTTAAACCAGAAAATATACTATTACATGACGACGCTTACATTCGAAAATCCCTCATAAGTTCAACAATAATATCTTCATTTATGTCACTTGGATCAAGTTCAAATAAAAAAGTTCCGAAATATCTGAAAATATTGAAAAATCCATTAATCCAAATCATTGATTTTGGAAGTGCTATTTTCAATGATGAATACCATTCATCAATAGTTTCAACTAGACATTATCGTGCTCCTGAAATTGTATTGGGGACTGGTTGGTCATTCCCATGCGATATGTGGTCAGTTGGATGTATTTTGGTTGAGTTAGTAATTGGTGAACCATTATTCAAGACTCATGATAATTTGGAACATTTGGCCATGATTGAAAAAGTATGCGGTTATAAAATAGACAAATCATTGGTTAGATTATCCAAAGAGAAAGAAAATGAATGTGGATTAGAATATTTTACTAAAGAATTTGTGACTGATGAAGACGATGATGGCGATAATGAAGATCCTAATAGCAGTGAAAGTGATGAAGATGACGACGATGATTTAATTATAGACAATGAAACTACTTATGAAAATTCCTTAACGTTAATATTCCCAAGTCCTACTACTCCTCAAAAGTTCATAAATTCAGTTAATGAATTATCAAGAATAGATTTATTCATAAGTGCAAGATTAGGTTTAGAAATAAATTTCGATTGTTCGTTATCAATGAATTACGAAAAGAACAAACATATTATAAATTTTGGTAATTTTACATTTTGGTGGTTTTTCATTGATTTGTTAAAGAAATTGTTTGTCATTAATCCAGAAGACAGAATGACTGCTATTGATGCATTAAACCATCCTTGGTTTAATTTGGGTATTGAGGATGAAGGAACTTTATAAAGAAAAAGGTAAGACATGTTTAGTCTTTTTGTATTAATTATTATTGGTATTTGTTATGACGTGAGTTGATATGATATGATTTGATGATTTGTGAATTTTTTGGTTGTTTTTGCAGTTATGCTTTCAGTTCTTGCGTTTTGGTAAACATTTGATTGTTTTCGTTAGTTTGTACAGTTTATTCTTTTCTTTTTATTTTATACATTTGCAAAGTTTCATCTTGAGTAATTATGGACGTCACTTTATGAGAGTGTAAAAATAGGGGTTTAGGTTATATTGCAGGCAATTGCATTTTTTAATAAATTCTTCAAATGGGTGCAAGATTACATAGAAAAGATGAAGATGAGATTATTGAAGAAATTAATTTCTGCTTCACGGGATGTGTTATGTTATGGGCTAGGTTTACTACAAGTCAAGGTGTCAGTGTTGCTCTTTATTTTCAGCTTAGCTCCGTTAGTTGTATTTCGGGAGGATTGCATGCTTACAGTCGGGAATGGAGTAATGAGTCTAGTTCTTTCGCGGTTGGGACATCAATCACTGAAATGGTGGTTCATCTCTGCTCTTTTTAGCTCTTTTTCCGCTACTATTCAGATTACGTCCCCTTTTGAAGAAAGAAATGTTGTTTTTAGATATAGCCAAAGAATGGGTTTTGGCGGATCCACGTTGCTTATTACGGTCTTCTTCGCTACTGTCTTCCGGATCCATATTCTCGATATCCTTGCTTCCAAATCATTAGAATATTGTAAAATTTCCATGGGGGAGGGGTTTAGGCCCTCCCTTGACGAAAGCACAACAATCTGGAGGTTACCTTCCACAGACACGAAAAAGCATTCTCTCTTGTGGAATTTTATGGAAACTTGACCCCATTTTCTACCAGATATAACCTCCCGGGCTAGCAGCTTGTGAATTATGTCCGACAAGAGATTCTGTACTCAATGTCACAGAATGGAATATACAAAATGGGGTTGTATGTACTCCAGCTGTATTAAATGTGGATCAAAGGACCATCACACTGCCCAACATCATGATCACATTAGCAACCCTACCTAATCCATGAATGTGAACCATACTCCATCCGATGGGGGTGGTTGGCAACAAGTTCAGGGTAAACATACCGCCAGACAGAACCCAGTTTCAAACAAGCCTTCCACTAATAATGAGGTCAAGCTTCCGTTGTGCCTTTGTCAAGGGAGTGCCTAAAAACCCCAATGGAAATGGTACAATATGCTAACAATATGGAAAATATCGAAAAATAGTACACATACAACATTTCAAGGTTACTTGACTAATTTCAGTCTTTATTATATGGAGAATTCCTTTCATCCTTCAAGGTTTCAAGGGAGATTTTATTCGTTCCAGTCTTTATCTGTCAGAAGGAGTTTTTGTCATGGATTTTCTGTGTGTGGCGAAAAATTACCAATGACGCGACAATCTCATTGAAAAGCATCGATCGCTAAAGAAGGTAGATTTTTCAAGAAGTTACGATATTGGTAACAATTGAAATATAGCCCATATTGAATAGTTCAAAACATATAATGCCGCCTAGAAGTAAACGTTCAGCACCATCATCAACAAAGAAATCGCATGCGAAACAACAACCGAAGATCAAAAAGACGAAATTAGATGAAACTATTTTAAAGCCATCGCAAACATTATACATCAAGAATCTTAATGATAAAATCAGGATTCGAGAACTAAAGCATAACCTATATTTACTATTCTCGACATATGGGGATATAATACAAATTAGAGTGCGCAAGGGAAATGCCCATTTACTCTTTGCAAATGTATCACTGGCCACGTTAGCTTTGAGATCTTTACAACAAGAACAATTCTTTAACAAACCATTGATTATAAACTATTCATCGAATGAATCCAAATTAGTTAGTAGGTTGAAAGGAGAGAAGGAAAATAATGACCAAGATACGAATAAAGATGATGATGATGAACTACCCCGTTACGAAGAAGATTAAACGTTTTTAATTAGACTATTTACATTAATTTCGTCGAGTCCTTAAAGGCATTAATCACACAATCGGGCACGGCTACACCATCTGCAAACACAGTACCACCAAAGGACATTTTATAGTTCTTTTCTTTGAGAATTTGTTCTACCTCAGCTTTGGTCTCCAAGTATCCCACGCCATATACAGGGATACAATCATTGTGATAGTTATAAGAAATTATCAAATCATTCTCATCAATAGAATCAATCGACATGGTTTGATCAAGAATCTTGATATTGAATTTCTGTAAATCCACTCCAAGTTTCGATTTCAAAATTTCATAAATAATTTGCAAGTTTATAGATTTAGATGGAATATCCCATTGTGAATAATAATGCCCTCCCAACATGATTGTAATCTTATCATATTGTGAATCATGCTTCTGTTGCTTACTCTCTTCTCCATATAATCCAATTACATTTTTCTCGATGTCAGAATCATAGATTGTACCTAGATGTGCTTGTGGATTCAAACCGACATTTGCAAATCTAGGAACAAGAAATCCAAATCCAGCCAGAGGAATGATCTTTTGTTTAGTGTATATGTTGCACAAGAAAACGTTTACATAATCAATCGAAGATAACTTCAGCTGTAAAGGATTATTGGGAGGTAAAGCTGTGGATAAGGAACGAGTATTGATGGTTGATCTTATATGGTCAAAAGATTCACCGTTGACCTCACCATTTACTGGATCTAATTCTTCTATCGGAGTGTTGTAGTGAATTTTGATATTATTTTGACTTGAAAGGTACTTGGTCATTGCGATTGGTAATTCTTCCAATCCATTATGAAGCTTTATCATAGGAATTCCCTTTAATTTAACTAATAATTCATTGATGTTTGCTTTTGGTGAAATCAATTGCTCATACTTCTCTAACTCATTGGAAAAGGCTTTTTTAGGAGCAGCTCCCGCATCCTTTGGTTTCTTCAAGCTTTTGAATATTGACTTCAACATATGTCTCACAATTGACCCTGATTCCTTTTCTATCTCTTTCAAAAATGGTAAAGTGCTCAGAACACTCAATTTTGCAACATCAGATGCATAAATGCCATGTATGATCGCACTACCAAGATTATCTGTCAAAACAGTCGATCCAAACCTCCGCTTGAAAAATTCTTCAATACTCTCATCCTTGTCTAAAACTGGAACAAACGGTTCTCGAAACACCCCAAAAATCAACTTTGGATCTAAAAAAGTAACACCCTTTAAAAACGTAATGAAACTAGAAAATGAGTTTGGAATTTGTACGAGTTGTTGATTTTGATTCATGATATATTTCCGGTTTGCAATCGATTTATTCTCCATAATTTCTACTTCTTGTTCCTTATTTAATTCTCGTAAAATGTCAATCATAATAACAGTACCATCTTTGACCCCACGAAGTGTTCTGGGTCCTTTCTCAAGCAATATTTCTTCATTGGTTGATCTAACGTGGATATGAGACAGATTTATCCATCCGCCTGCACGCAGAGATTTTTCAAAGATATGGAACTGGATATCTGGTCGGAGTTTGTGGAGAAAGTAGGTAAAAGAGAGTCCCAGGATACCTGCTCCTAAGACAGCTACTTTAGCATTCGCTGGGAGTTTAGCGAGTGACATCTTCGACTATGTACACCTTGGGGAAGGGTTGTGAAATTTTTGGAAAATTCTCTGTTTATATATTTATTTTTCTGTAATTACCACTCCAATCAAACGAGCCCAATTACAAATACTCCTAACATATTATTCAATTTCACTCGTAGTGCCAAATAATACATTAAAATCGTATCTAACCTCTCTAAATTATATAGAATCTAAAATAAATACTACACACAAGTGTGATAAATACTTTGTTGTGGACTTAAATCATCATCATGAGCATCATCATTATGTTCACCTTGTTCACTACACAAAACTTCATTCTCGTTAATCTGATTCAACAACGGGATCTTTTGCACATATAATTCTTCTTGATCATCATCTAGACTTCCTTCAAAATTATCATCAGTTACTTGCAGCGGAAGATTCCTGGTTCTGATGGTTGCATTCATTTCATTAATCTCGTCAATATCATCGCTATCTTCATCAGCCAAAGGATCACTCTCCAGAGATTGTATTCTTCCTGCGTCATTCACAGGGATACTCGAACTATCAGGAAATGAGGAAAGTGGACTAGATTGTACACTAGCAATAGATTCAGAATCGATACTTTCTTCTTCTGAAGAAAGACTACCATTTCCACTGTCGCTGGTTATATCACTACCACTGCTACTTGAATCTTCAGATCCACCATCATTATCGTCACTTCCACTACCAACCCCTGGATTCTTTCTATTTGCAAACGATGACGAAAGAGTGCTTTTTATTCTTGAAATTGGAGCCCCAAATTCCCCTGGAGTTACTATGATCTCTGGAGTATCATTGACAATTGTATCAATGGAATCGATCCTTTCAGTTTCTTCATATGGCGGAGAAGGTTCATCAGGCGAAACAGAAATTGAAGAAACTTTATTTAAAGTTAGCAGTTCGCTATCATTATCATCAACCGAATTTACTCTCGTGATTGGACTGCTTGGAACTGAAACTGCAACCGCTTCTTCAAAACTTGGTAATTGTTCATCGACTTCGCCCTGTTCTGGATCCCATGATTGAATCTTGACCCCATTATGTTGATAATTTGGTATTCTGAATGATACCCCTTGTGGTTGTGATTCTGGTGTGCTTGATAATGGCTGTTGTTGTTCATGTTTCCTAAAACATCCAGATTCAAGTTCACTGTATTCAGGTAACTGCATGGATCCTTCGTTACATTTTGCACTTAGTAAAACTAATGGAGTATCTACCACAACTTCATAATGATGCATTCTATAGTCGTCTTTAGGATCTGGTTTTGAAATGCGGAAGCAAACTTGAAGTCTATGGTTGATTTGAATATGTCTAAAATTAGAATCAGGATATAAGGCCCTAGAAACAGTAGTGTAACCATGTTGAATATTTTCTGGTGGATGATGCTTGCTCGTAAAGTCATCACTAATATAACTAGATGTTTTTGGTTTCACATAATCATGTGGTCCAACTTCATCGTGATTGGCTAAATTTGTTTCTAAAGCTCCAATCACTGGTGATGATATTGGTGCCAATGGAGTGGATTGATCAGTCACAAGTGATGCTCTTCTCGAGATTGGTTGCGCAGATGCCAATGGTGAAGGCCCAATTGTAGATGTGGTAGAACATGAGTGTGCTAGGGTGCTGATGTCATTGTCATCGGTTATATTCAGGGTTCTCAAGTGTTTGTCATTCTTAGTAGTGAGGAAAGGTAAAGCAACATTGATATCTAATGGCGAGGCAATCATTGATTTGTTATCCTTGTCTTTTTGTTTTTTGTTCTTCAATGGAGTATGTTCATTTTCAACTTCATAACAAGAGTAAAGTAAATTATTATCAGGACATTTGATAACTTCTTCCTTATAAGCATCATTGTATCCATTACCTGTTTGCTTAGGTTTAGTCTTCAATTCACATAATGAAACAATCCTTTCTCTAATTTTATTAGAATGGTTAAGAAAGAATGGATCTTCACTATCATAATCATATTCTTTCTGCAAATTTCTCGAAACATAAGTAATTCTTTCCAACACATTAAACTTGATCCGTTTGATTATGACGTTTTTTACCAAAGGAACCAATTTCACATTCATAACATGCTCTGAACCTAATGGTACATATTTTCTTGGGAAAGTAATTATATAATGCACAGCATCGTTCCAAACTCTGTTAACATAAATCGGTTTATTAGCGATTGAATCAGCCAAATTTGGTGGACAACGAACCATAGGAAGATGATATGAAGCTTCAATTTTTAATTTTCTATTTAATTTATCAGATAGTTTGTTCAAACTAACTGAAAGTGTATGAGCCAAAGTTCCACTTATTGAAACGATCGAGGCAGGAATATGCTCAGGTAAAAGAATAGGTAACAAGAATACATATAGACCAGCTTTGTATGTATCACTAGATGACGAAGTAGGAGACGAATCTGAGGAATATGGCAATGAACTGACTGATGCTGAAGCTTTCTTATTATATGCATCCAAACCATCGGCTAAATCACGAACATTGATCAAATTATATTCTCGAGTACGCTTAGCCAAATCTTCTGGACCCAAGTTTTTCAGCTTGACATCATTTGAATTGGAACTATTTATATAATAATCAGCATCTGCCAATGTTGTTCTCCAATCCATGTATCCGATCTTGAACTTTTCTTTGTTGTGAAATTTATTGTATGGATCATCTGTCGGCCAAAGGATCTGAGTAAGTGATTCAAACTCAAACTTAACGTCCTTAACAGTTGTTGAATCTTTTAATAATTCCACAATGACGGCAAATGTATGAGGTATAGGATGTTCTGAGTCAATCTTTGTACACAAATAATTGGGAGAAGTAAATCCTTTCATTTTATTGTGAAGGTGATGACAGGAATCCGACTGGGGTTCTAAAGGTTCTGGTAAAGACATCAGACTTCCTTGGGCAGATGCATTTGTTTCGGGTGTTGTTAAAATATCATCATCAATGATTATTGGAATAGAACCACCATTTTCGACATCTTCATAAGTAAAACTGGCAGATGATGCAGGAGGTAAATAAATGCAATCATGAGAATTAGCAACATATACTTTGATAGATTTGGCAGGAGACCCATTCAGGAGAGTATCTAAAGGTATTGGATTTTGCAAGCCTAAATCTTGCAACATATGAAGCAATTTCTTCAGAATGATCGTTGCTGTTTCTTGCTTTACTAAATCTCTTGTGTTGGTTTTGAATAGGTGTGGTAAATGATAAGCTGACAGTTGTTGATTATTGTTGGATCTCGACAACGATTTAGATCTGGGGATGAATGATATTGATTGCGGTCTTTGGCGAATTTCTCGTTGTGAGTCATCGTTGGTTGTCTGCACGTCCACGCTTTTCCTCCTATTTGTAGTAGATGCTAGTTCTAGTATGGATGCTTCTGATGTCCTTCGTCCAGTAACTTTCTGTTTTATTTTATCAAAACTAAAACTCCTTGGATGTAACATGTTTTGGGTGCCTCTAATAAGAATGAGGGTGGGGAATAAGTTTGATAGTCAAGATAAAAGCAAAATTTAAAACTTTTGAATGTATGTATGTATTTAAGTAGGCAATGTATAGATATGAAGTTGCCTATTATAGGGTAGCTGTCGTTGTTATTTATCTTGTCCTTTTTAAATGATTTTTTTTTGAAGTATGAGAAAAAGGATGAATAATGTGGAGATATTTTTGAACCGTATATCACCAAGATTAAATATCTTAAATTGTATGTTTTATTTTTTATTTTGGCTGAAAGCTAATTTTTAATTATTTTTTCTTTAGACCTTGACCTTGACCTTTTCTTTTTTTCTATTTTTTTTATTTTTTTTTTTGCTTAAAAAATTCTATTATGACTAAATTGATTAAAAAATAAAATTTATTAGGTCGAGTCTCTCCTCTGTATGTGTTGAATTATCAATTAATTAATCACTCAATAAATGAATTTGGTAGGATTTTGTGCTATTTGATAACACAAGATATAAAAAAGTCTTACAAAATCACCAATGAATAAATAGATATGGTTTCATTATTCTTATCACAAACGGATGCGAGGTATATTTGTGGGGAATCATACAACCTTGTGACTTGTTTTTTTTAGAATACTACGCATCTCTGCGCTAAACAACTGCCCTAATGATAATGATAGTAACGTCATGTATTTTTTTAAACCTGACTTTCCAGTAACTAATTGGAGTCGTGTACTTTAGGTTAATATAATGACACTTTTTATTTAAGAATGGGTGAATGAAGAAAAATTTTTTAGTCATTCGCACTTCTCAGCTGCAAGTGAGAAAAATATTAGACACACATTTCTTGGTCAAGCTTCTTCTTGCAAAACAGATGACCAAATTAATTCCTTGCCTGTGAAATAGGGGTTCTCTAATTGGAACCACTTCCGAAGTTACGCGAAATTTTTGAGCCCTGTAACATTTTCTTCTTTTCAATAATTGAAAAGGTTGAAACCAGAAAAGGTATTAATAATTTCTCGTATGTCTTCTGCGGTCTTTATTCACTAAATCTTCCGAATTATTTGAGTAGAAATAATGAAAAATATCTAACTTATTCCCCCACCATGTGATGGAGGTTAACTTTAAAAGACATGACATTGTAATCTCGGAATTTTTTTTTCTTTTCAGTCTTGTGTTTCGCCGTGAGGATGAAACTAGTAACCATTGCTATTGTCTCAAAACTTGGAAACCACGAGTTTTTCCTTTGACCAGCACTTTTGTACTGCCATTCAATAATCAACAATTAATTCAACATTTTTGGAGCAATTCAGTTGTCCACCAGAAAAGATTCCCCCAGATTAATAAGTTTTGTTTTGTAATTATACATTCATTTGGTAATCCTTGTGCATTTCCGTTGACCTTATAGAAACCCCATGATGATACTGTTTGATATACTAAATGTATTGAAATGCTCTTTTCGTAAACTAAATTTTTCTTTAGGCTTTATGACCAATTTGTTTGTGTACCTGAATCGTTTGTGTCGTGATGCACAAAGGTACATAATATAAACATAGTACATACCTTCCCCACAACGCAGCCGAAAGTTAATTTGCAACCACGCATTCCGGGACGATTCAACGAATATAGAATTGCTTTAGATCATTTATGAAACAAATGGGACATTATATTCGACTGTATCATTAGGATTAATTAACAATAAAGCCAATGCATACTTCTATACTCGTATTTTCTCTTTCCTTAGAAAAAGTTGATATGCTAACAAATAACTTATAAACATTTGATATGTAGAAGCTATGTCAAATTCAATCGATCCATACAATTTGCTAAGTTGTCAAAATGTACAATTATATATTAATCATCTTGCTTCCAGATGCATAGTAACTGGACTTGGACAAGGTGAAGAAGAACTCAGTAAGATGCGTGTTTGAATGCGGCTCTTCAGGAATTATGGTCAAATCGAAGGGTTTTTTTTACAACCAAAATAAAAACGGAGACATTTTTCCTAAAAAGTAATGTCGTACTATTTAGAATGTCGTCAGATAACCCGAAGTCAAAAAATCGAGAAAAACTCATCCAGAGTTAAAAATAAAAATATCCATATCTCATCTCAAAAAGCCGTTAATTACAATGGTAGGTTTTTTCTATAAGAATCTACCTTAATGTTCTTTATTAATTCTAATAGATTCAGTAATTGATCGTTTTGGATTTAACTCTGACCATTGACATCAGGACACATTCCAACACACACCAATTACAATAATCCTGAAATTTTGATTGATAATCTAATTTGACAAAAAAAATTTGTCGATATCACGTGCCACTATTAGTCACCAAACCAAATTCCGAAAAAGGAGTTTAAATTTACATAACCACCTGAAAAACTTTTTCAATTATTTCAACCTACTCTTGTTCTTCTCTTCAACTCATACAAAGAACAATTCATATCTCAATTATATCCAATGGCATCTCCTCAACAAATTGCTAATTCATTTCAACAAGCTTTGAATCTTTCTGATTCTTCTTCAAATGCTGTTTCCACTTCTCCAACTTTTTCTTATATGAATCAATATGTTCCAGCTAAGCCAACCAAGGCATTGAAGCCTTTCTCAACTGGTGATATCAAGATTTTATTATTAGAAAATGTCAATACAACTGCTATAAATATCTTCCAAAACCAAGGTTATCAAGTTGAATTCTATAAATCTTCATTACCAGAAGATGAATTGATTGAAAAAATCAAGGATGTCCATGCCATTGGTATCAGATCCAAGACCAAGTTATCTGAAAAGGTCTTAAAGCATGCTAGAAACTTAGTTGTTATTGGTTGTTTTTGTATTGGTACTAACCAAGTCGACTTGGAGTTTGCTGCTAAGTCAGGTATTGCTGTCTTTAACTCCCCATTCTCCAACTCTAGATCTGTTGCTGAATTAGTCATTGCTGAAATTATCACTTTAGCTAGACAATTAGGTGACCGTTCTATTGAATTACACACTGGTACTTGGAACAAGGTAAGTGCTAAATGTTGGGAAATTAGAGGTAAAACTTTAGGTATTGTCGGTTATGGTCATATTGGTTCCCAATTGTCAGTGTTGGCTGAAGCTATGGGTATGAATGTCATTTATCATGATATTTTAACCATTATGGCTTTAGGTAACTCCAAGCAAGTTGCTAGCTTAGATGAATTATTGTCTAGAGCAGACTTTGTTACTTTACATGTTCCAGAAACTCCAGAAACCAAGAATTTGTTGAGTGCTCCACAATTTGCTGCCATGAAGGATGGTGCCTATGTTATCAACGCTTCTAGAGGTACTGTTGTGGATATTGCCGCTTTAGTGCAAGCTATGAAGGCAGGAAAGATTGCCGGTGCTGCTTTGGATGTTTTCCCTAATGAACCAGCAAAGAATGGTGAAGATTTATTCAACGATCAATTAAACCCATGGGCTAGTGAATTATGCTCATTAAGAAATGTCATTTTATCTCCACACATTGGTGGTTCTACTGAAGAAGCCCAATCTGCTATTGGTGTTGAAGTTGCTAGTGCATTAACCAAATACATCAATGAAGGTAACTCTCAAGGTGCAGTCAACTTCCCAGAAGTTTCCTTAAGAGGATTAGACTTGGATCAAGAAAATACCGTCAGAGTCTTATATATCCATCACAATGTTCCAGGTGTTTTGAAAACCGTCAACAACATTCTTTCCAACCACAATATTGAAAAGCAATTTACTGATTCTCAAGGTGATATCGCTTACTTGATGGCTGATATTGCTGATGTTGACCTCAGTGATATTAAATCATTGTATGAACAATTGGAACAAACCCCATATAAGATTGCTACTCGTTTATTGTATTAATAATGTCTAAACACATAACCTTTTTACTTCGTTCAACTTTATTGCTCTTTTGTTCTTATCATTCAACTATATAGATTTTAATTGACGTTATTTTTTTTTCTTGAAAGTTGAGGAAAGAGTCTACTATGTCTTCAAACTTAGGTATTGGAACTTAAAACCCTTCGTGAAGATTCATTTATGATAGCGCAAGTCAGCAGTAATCAGCGAAGAGAGGTGTAAAACTTGGTCAGCAAGTAACTGACAAAACTCATAGTTGATAACTACATTAAGTTCTATTCCCTATAGAGAATTACTTTCGAAAGAATAAAGGGAATCTATCAACATATTGCCAAACCAAAGTCAATGTCGGTCGATTTTCCTAGCAAACATCCAATTATTGCTGACAGCTTCAGAACTTTAAAAGAGAGAAAGATGATGTAACCACTTTATCACATTACTATTCAAATCAAACAATTATTCTCAAGGAGGACACCCTAAAGTACCAATGATTGTAAAGATCCCCCCACCTTCCAGTGAACAAGTCATTTCTACATCGCCAGTACTGGTGCTGTATCCTACTCCGGGTAATCAACATACTACCTGCATATAGAAATTTGTTTTTTTGGTTTCTTCTGTTTTGTTCTTCCTTCTGTTTTGTTAATAGAAAAAATCTTATGGTGGCAACGAAAACAATTTCAGCAACAGTCAAATAGATACCTCATATAGCTTTTAAATCATACTTCCTATCAACCAATAATAGATACATTGTAAGAGGAGCAAGATGGCATTGGTATCAGCAGCTCCATATTTGGCTTTATTAAGCGAACAAGATGAAAGCTTGAAAGAATATGCTTTAACATCTTTGAATGAAGTAGTAGATCAATTGTGGGCAGAAATAGCTAATAATATAACCGATCTAGAAGAACTATTTGAAGATGAATCGTTTTCCAAAAGACAGTTGGCAGCATTGATCATTTCTAAAGTTTATTATAATTTAGGTGATTTTGATGCTTCAGTCAAATATTCTTTATCTGCTGGTGATGAATTTAATATCGCAGAACAATCCCAATATATGGAAACTATGGTTTCTCAATGTATTAACCTTTACAATTCATTATCACAACGTAAATTCTTGGATCCTAATGTTGCGATCGATTCTAGATTAACTTCAATTTTTGAAAAGATGTTGGAAAAATGTTTAAAGTCAAACGAAATCAAATTGACTCTTGGTATTGCTTTAGAAGCTTTTAGATTGGACGTAGTGGAAAAGATTCTCCAAGATCAAATTGCTAACAATGTAGAAGCTGGATTGAACTTAATAAATTATGTGTTAGTTTGTTCCAATTCTACAATCAATAATTCTACCTTTAGAATTCAAGTTTTGAATTCCTTGATTTCATTATTATTGTCCTTAAAGGAACATCAAGACTTTTTCACAATTATTAAAATTATCGTTCAATTAAATGATTCTACTATCGCTGTTAAATTATTCCAAGAATTAATCAAACAAGGCGAAGCTTTGATTGCATACCAAGCTGCATTTGATTTGGTCAGTGCCGCATCTCAAGAATTATTAGAAACAGTCCATAGTCAATTATCTCAAGAAATTACTCCAGAAAATGTCATAGGTTCTAGAATTCTTAATATCTTAACTGGAGTACCAACTTGCGATTTGGATAACACATTTTTGTTCAAGAATAATAATACTGATATTACAATCTTAAACAAGACCAAAAACTTGTTGGAAGGTAGAAGTTCAATTTTCCATTCCGCAGTGACATTTGCTAATGCATTTATGCATTCTGGTACTACCGATGATTCATTTTTCAGAAAGAATTTGGAATGGTTAGGTAGAGCAACTAACTGGTCCAAGTTCTCTGCAACTGCTGCCCTTGGTGTTATCCACAAAGGAAACTTATCTCAAGGTAGAACTATCTTAAAACCGTATTTACCAGGCTCTTCAGGTACTGCTCATACAAAAGGTGGATCCTTATTTGCATTGGGATTAATCTTTGCTGGTCATGGCAGAGAAGTTATTGACAATTTGAAATCATTCATTGATGAAAATGGTAACACTGCAGGAAATAATGATACTGATGTTATGTTACATGGCGCTGCTTTAGGTGCAGGTGTAGCTGGAATGGCTTCTGGTAGTGAATCACTTTATGAATCTTTGAAAGTTGTCTTGTATTCCGATTCCGCAATTTCTTCACAAGCTGCTGCCTTGGCAATGGGTTTGGTTATGTTGGGTTCTGGTAGTGAAGCCGCCATTCATGATATGTTAACTTATGCTCTTGAAACTCAACATGAAAACATCATAAGAGGTTTAGCTATCGGTATTGCATTATTAAATTACGGTCTTGAAGAAAAAGCAGACTCTGTTATTGATAAATTAATGAGTCAAGAATCTTCTATTTTAAGATATGGAGGTGCCTTTACCATTGCCTTGGCATATGCAGGTACAGGTAACAATGGTGCCATTAAGAAATTATTACACTATGCTGTGTCTGATCCAAGTGATGATGTTAGAAGAGCTTCTGTTTTATCATTGGGTTTCTTATTGATTCGTGACTATACATCTGCCCCACAAATTGTGGAGTTGTTATCCCAATCTCATAATCCCCACGTTAGATATGGTACTGCTTTGGCCTTGGGTATTTCATGTGCAGGTAGAGCATATGCACCAGCTATTGAAGTTTTGGAACCATTGACTAAGGATCCAGTTGATTTCGTCAGACAAGGTGCCTTGATGGCCACAGCTATGATTTTGATTGAACAAAATGAATCGATTTATCCAAAGGTGAAACAATTTACTAAGCAATATGCTGATGTTGTTAAAAATAAGCATGAAGATGCCTTGGCTAAATTCGGTGCTACTTTATCTCAAGGTATAATAGATGCTGGTGGAAGAAATGTTACTATTAGTTTAGAGAATTCACAAACTAATACATTGAATATCAAATCCATTGTTGGTTTGACTGTGTTTGTTCAATCTTGGTATTGGTTCCCATTGGCTCATTTCTTATCTTTGTCATTCACTCCCACATCCATTATTGGTGTAAATGCCGATTTGAAGGCTCCTAAGTTTGAACTTAACTGTCATGCCAATCCAGAATATTTCCAATACCCTGCTAAAGTTGAAGAAGCCAAGGAAAAACAACCCGATAAGCCTGCCACTGCGGTATTATCTACAACTGCTAGGGCCAAGACGAGAGCTAAGAAGAAACAAAGAAAGCATGATGGTGGTGATGATAAGATGGATATCGATCAAGATGTTAAGACAGAAGTTCCAGAAGAAGACAAGACCAAAGCCGAGGTTGCAAAAGTGGAGGGTAACAAGAGTGCTACTCCAAAGGAGATTAAACTTTCTGATGAACCAGTACAAGTTCGTTATACCAAGACTCCATTTAAGATTGAAAATTTATCAAGAGTGTTACCATTGCAATCGAATTATGTTTCATTTATTAAGGATGATCGATTTGTTCCAGTTAGAAAATATAGAGGCTCGGGTGGTATAATAGTCCTTGCTGATACTAAGCCTGATGAAAAGGTTGAATATATCAAGACTGTCAGGCAGTTGAATATTACCGAAGCACCTTTACCTGAACCATTTACCTTAGCTGGCGATGATTTGAAGGATGATTATGAATAGGGAAGTCTTTGTATAAATCATTAAAAAAGTTATTTCGTATAATATATATATATAATTACATCAGAATTGTAGTTAAATTTAGTTCATTTTTGAGAACATGTAACGAATACCGGATCAGTCAAACATGCAATTTGAACATTCTTTTTATTTATTTTTGTAAATGGAGGCACTTCTTTCCATTCTTCAGCCTTTACTCCAAATCTAGTTATTCTAATATTTCTCTGCTTAACACCACTAATTTCATACTGGTCACTAGTTAAAGCAAATTGTAAAGTATGATTACTCGGCACATCACAGCTTATCAGACCACTTAACGACACCGAAGGTCCAAATTCTATATATGTCGTTGGATGGATATCGATTAAAATTGTCGAAAAATCAATTTTAAGATTTCCTGCTGCTCCTACTTCAATCGTCCATCCTTGAATATAAGTAGCTGGTAGCTTAGAATGATTTCTTACGCATTTACCCAACGATTTTCGTACGTATGGTTGTCTTTTGAATTCTGCATCTTCATAGCTGACTTCTAGAAATTTGGGTCTGAATTTGTGCAGATGGAAATCCGCATGAGACGATGTGTGTTTTATCATTGGAGCCATAATTTCTTCAACCAACTCTTCGTTAAATATTACAGATTTTGTAGATGGTATTTTAACAACTCCGTATTCAAGTAAGTTCTTCACCGTTATTCTTGATATATCTGGAAAGGCTTTAACTCGATGAAGATTATTGATATAGTTCATTAACCTGGGGTTCGGTTTAAATTGCTTTATATATGGAAGAATTTCAATGCAAGTAACATGGCTGATCAACAACCATGAGAACACAATGCGTGAAGTTCTCATACTAGCACAAGAAAGGTGTAAAAACTGGGTTGATTTGTCTAAAGATAAAGGTAAAATATTTTATTGAAAATTGTAGTGTTGCATAACGCAAAAGTTGTGATTTTTTGCGGCAATTTTTATAACACCTTATATGTAATTACACATAAAACAAAAATCTACACTTCAATGATTGCTCTTACTGGACGATGATCACTACATAAGCAGCCACAACAATAATGATCAAGAACTTCGTGATAGAGAATATTTGTGCCTGGGAGAAGCCAGATAAAATCAATACTCGATTCTTTCTTTCCAATAGTGAATCCCGTAACCGTATGTTCGTATCCTGCACGTTGTCTACATCCTTTTGAAGATTCCACTAATCCCTGTTCTAATGTCTTATAAGCTTCATGCTTTGGTTCGCTGTTGAAATCACCAACTAAAACACTTATGCCTTGAGGTTGACGTTTCATCAAGTCAACTATTAGAATTGAGGATTTTTCTCTTGCTACTTTCCCACGATGATCATAGTGAGTGTTAAAGAAATTAATAATATCATTTCCAGTTCTGCATCTTAAGGTAACAACAGTGACAATTCTCTCAAGGGCGGCATCCCATCCTTTACTCACTCTATCCGGAGTATCACTCAACCAATATGTATTTCCAGACAACAATTCAAATTCAGAAGTCTTAAACAATACAGGAGCGTATTCTCCACGAGTCTTTCCATCTTCACGCCCAACTCCAAAATATGACCATTGTGGGCCCAATTCACCCATTATGTCGTTCAATTGGTTGTGCTTGACTTCTTGCAATCCCACCAACGTAGGCATGATTGAAGATACTCCCTGAATCAATTGGACCACGCCAGACAATCTTTCCAGCCATGGCTTCTCATTTTCCATTCTATTTTTGGCATCTTGTCTTATATTGTGAGTGTATAGTTGAATCTGTACCGGAGGGTTGAATGGAAGTGGCGCTGCAGGTCTATAGTAAGTTGTTTGTGAGTTATGTTCATGAATTGCATCTTTTGTTTTTTTAATAGCTTCGTTTAGCTTTTTGTTTATCTTATCACTCAATCCCATGTTTCTTTGTTATGAATTATTGCTAATCGTGAAGAGAAGATGAATTAAGTGAAGTTTTTGTCAATTTATAAAGTAAAAAGAAAAGTTGAACTTAAAATTTCAAGTGGTTGCTAAGTTGCTAGATTTCAAGTATTTTGCGGTGTGCTACTATTATGGCAACAAATACCGCCTCTTGGGAGTTGTACCTTCTGACTGAGCCCTGTTCTTTATCTACAACTATGCTCACTTCATGATTTAATAAGGGAGAAAGATATCTTCATGCTATAGTTAAGAATAAAAATTTATTTTTTGGACTATGGAAACCATCCTTAACTAAAAAAAGATATCAATTCTTAGATCCGCCCTAATCTATTTGGGTAATTGGGAAATAAGTTTATATCAGTTTATATGGCATAACTATCAACTACGACTATGTCAGCTAATATTTCAAGAACATCGTCTACCGAAAGACTCATATACGCTAGCAAAGGTAGCATTTCAGCTACTTTGGATGATACTGGAATCCAAATATCTCAACAATCCTTATTGGCAATTAATAAAGATTATGATTCTAATAAACCATTACTAACTTGTTGTCTTTCACAACCATCTTCACATACTCCACAACAATCACATATCCCATTCAGAAACATCTTATATGCTGAACAAATAGAAGATGAGAATTCACAAGATGATGAAATCTTGCTAACTTATGTATATCCAATTTTAAAAGGTGCAATCAAATTAACATCATTAAAAATTCAAATCACTAATCCAAAGATTAATTCAAGTATTCCGATAGCTGATTTTATTTTGGATAAGGCATATTCAAATCATATCATAAGACCCTCGATATTGGTCCTTCTAAATCCTCATGGAGGTCAAGGTAAAGCATCTTCAATTTATCAATCAGAAATATTCCCAATTTTGAAAGCTGCAAAGGCAAAAATCACATATCAAGAAACAAAATACCATGGCCATGGAGTAGACATTGCCCGAGATTTAGATGTTTCTAAATATGATATAATAGCTTGTTGTTCAGGTGATGGTATCCCTCATGAAGTTATAAATGGATTCTATCAAAAGAAAGATAAAGGCGTCGAAGCATTCAATAAGATTGCAATCACTCAACTTCCTTGTGGTTCAGGAAATGCCCTTAGTTTAAGTACTCATGGTAGTAATCAAGCAAACTTGGCCACTTTTCTAATGTTGAAGGCAAAACGAACAAAGTTGGATTTGATGGCTGTAACGCAAGGTATTGGAAGCACCCAACAAACCAAATTATCATTTTTGACCCAATGTTATGGAATTATTGCTGATGCAGACATCGGAACTGATCATTTACGGTGGATGGGCCCTATTAGATTTGAATTAGGATTGGCTGGGAACGTAATCAGTAGAACAAAGTATCCTTGTGATTTATACGTGAATTTCATCGTAAGAGACAAAAATCAAATTCATAGTCATGTCGAAATGCATCGCCAAAGAAGTTTAGAAGAAACTGAATTACCAATTATCTCAGAAGATAATTTGCAGATCTCTGGCCCAAGTCTTGATCAGCAAGTGCCTGAACATTGGACCAAAATCTCAAATGAAATTACTGATAATTTGAGTATTTTATATGTTGGTAAAATGCCTTATATATCTAACGACGCCCAGTTTTTCCCAGCAGCTATGCCAAATGATGGTACAATGGATATGGTTATAACTGATACCAATACCTCATTTACGGAGACGGCATCTATCTTACTTTCCGTAGAAAAGGGAACCCATGTTCACAATGAAAAGGTCAAACATGCGAAGATTTTAAGTTATAGATTAATCCCTAGAGTTAGGGATTCAAAGAAACATTATATATCAGTTGATGGAGAAGAATTCCCATTTGAACCATTACAAGTTGAAATTCTTCCTGGGGTATTGACTGGTTTATTACAAGATGGAACTTTTGTTGATACATGTTTCACTAAATAGCTATTTACGTTTCTAGAAGTACAGCATACATAGAAGAAGTTTGTAATTATTCAAGATCGCCATATTTAATTGCATACTGGGTATACTTATTCGTTACATTATTCACAAATTGGTTATGAGCCTTAACGACCCCTCGAAGAACATGCAAATGTTGTGTTTGCAAACATTTTGCTTCGGTAATTTGCTTGATTAACAAACCCTGACATTCAACTGTTTCTTGCTGAAGCACTTTATTATAATTTTCAAGTGTTTGATCTAAGATTTTTTGAAGAGCGGAACTCAACAAGTTGTTGGAAATCGCTAATTTATGATGTTCTGTAGTTAGTTTTAGAACTTGATTTTGCCGTTTCAATCTATTAAGTTCTTTATCAACACTAATTGTTTCACCTGTATTATTTATGGCAGTACTATCGAAGTTGGCATCACTAATTGTTTCACTTGTATTATTTAAGGCTGTACTATCGACGTTGGCATTTCTAATTGTTTCACCTATACTATACTGGTTGACACTAGTAATTGATTCAATAGTATTATTTGTTGAAAACACTTTGGCATCACCAGCATCAGAGTGATTAGCCAGGGAATGATCAGCCAACAACTCTTGATTACGTAATTTGAGTTCTTCGATTTTCTCATTGGAAGATTTAAGTTGTAGTTTTAACGATTCAATGTTCTTGTTTAGCAAATTCTTTGAAGCAGTTAATTCACCCATCAACTGTTTGATTCTAGCATCTTTTTGTGAAGCTTCCCTTTTATACTTATCAATAGAAATCTGGAGACTAGTTTTTTCTTCTTTGAAAGATTCAATTAACTTTTTAGCATCCACTAACTGTTCTGATGTCGTTTGATATTTGCGAGATACCTTTTGTACTCTTTCTTTTAATTCCTTCTCTTTCTCTTGGGACAAGTTTAAGTTATGCTCTAGATTTTTAACTGTTTTTAAATCTTGATCTCGAGCCTTGATATAGACTAGATGATCCAGATCCAATTCTTCAATTGCACGGAGGATCTCAGTGACCAAACTTTGATTTATAGCAGCTAACGACTTCTTTTGATTATTCAGCTGATCTAATTCTTCCTGCTTTGATTTCAATTTATCTTCTAATGTTTCCCGAGCTTCAACGATTTGTTGTTGTAGTTGCTCCTTTTCTTTACTCAATTTATCGTTTGATGTAATATACTCATCAAGCTCCAGCTTTTGTTTTTCAGAAAGCTGATTAACGCTTTCGAATTTTGACTGATATAATTCAACCTCTTGTTTCAATTCTTGAACTTGGAGATTCAGAGCATCAATCTGGTCTTTATAATTACTTTGAACGGTTTCGGCCAACTCGCGGGATTTTTTGAGAGAAACCACTTTGTCACGAATTGTTCTGAAAAGCTCTTCATCATATACCTGCAATTCATGAACATTCACGCTAATTTGCAACCCGTTACATATTTCAGACATATAATTACCCAAAGTCTCATTGTCATGTCCACCCTGGTTAGTTAAATGTTGCTCAAACGAAGCATATGACGATTCAGTGATGTCTTGATTATTCACATGTTGAAATTTATTAGTGAGTGGTTCATTGGAAGGATTCGCTTGGTCTTTCTCTGGACTTTCGCACCCTTCATCTACTAGCAAAACTGTAGTGTCGGTATCCATAGTTTCATCGAAAGCTTCTGTCAAGTTCCCAACAACATTCTCTAGTGGATTGTTTGAGGATTTAGAATTACCAACTACTATAAGCTCGGAATCGGAACTGGAACAATTACTGTCAAGAAATGATCCTTTGAAAGACACCTTTTTAGCCGCTTTTGGAATTTTGTTCTTGGGACTGTCAATACATAGGTTTGATCTTTGAGAGTTTGTGGACGCTGTTGGACTTAGAGCATTTGACGCTTTGTTAACTCTTGCTTCCCATTTATTTATCTGATGTTGAGGAGCAACTGGTTTCCTATCACGAGCTTGAGATATATTTGTGACGATCGTCGCCTCTGATTTGATACCTAGCATAATCTGTTAATATTGTTTGGTTGCAAACTCTGTGATAAGAATATCAGAAATATAAAACTGTGTACTATGTGAACTTGGTTGCAAAAAAAAAATCAAAAATCAAAAACAAGAACAAAAATAGCCGCTTAAGATTTTGTATCAACAAAATTGCTTTCAAAAAAAACCTTGATTAAATTTGATGGTTAATATATAAAATATACTTAATAAACTCTACTAATTGATAGGAGATCAATGACCAATTTTCTTATGTTGAACATTAGAAACTTGTTTCAATTCTTCTAATCTTTCTTTTAACACTGGTAAATCTCTCAAATTCTTTTCCAACAAGATTCTTTCTTGTTCATACTTCAATCTCTTTTCAGCATCCAATTCACCAAAGAAATATCCACCCTTCCCATCAAACTTCAATAAATATCTGTGGAAATGCCATAATGCAGATCTATGAGCAACTGATAATAAAGTAATTCCTAATGATTGAGCATGTTGATACATAAATTGTTCCATGTCTGGGGAAACTGCTGACGTACATTCATCTAAAACAGCAAATTTAGGTTCATGATAGTATAATCTTGCCATAGCCAATCTTTGCTGAGCACCGATGGAGAGTTCTTCATTCCAGTCTTTAACATCATCTAACATGCCAAAATACTCATCTAATTGTAAGACTGTCAAGATTTCCTTTAATTGAGCATCACTCTTTTTCTGGTTCGTTAATGAGTGAGGATAAATGATTTGCTCTCTCAATGATCCCTTAACTAGATATGCTCTTTGTGGTAGGTAAAACATGTTTTCTGAAGTTGGAATAGAAATAGTACCTCGCTTAACTGGCCATAATCCACCTAACATTCTAAACATGGACGATTTACCTGATCCATTAGGACCAGCTATCAATAAATGATCACCTTGTTTGATTGAAAAGCTTAAACTTTCAATCAATGTAACATCGGCTGGAGTCAATAATCTTACTTGGTTAAACGTGATTTCATTGTTGTTATATTTGACGTTTGGGGTTGATTTCTTTCGCTTTGTAACTTCGTGTAAAGTATCTTGGAAATCTGATACTCTTGCAGCATGCCCAATAATTTGCAAAACATACTTTCTTGCATAAATCATTCTATCCAAAGAATCTGAGGCATTTAACAATAATCTTCTATTAGTAATAAAATTACCAGCCAGGTTCCGAACTTCACGTTCACCCAAATATTTTCCAATAAAGATTGGTGCAGAACATAATACTAATCCTGCCGCACCCCAGAAATACTTAACAATAAAAGTTTGGGCAATTTCATGAATTGCTTTCTTCCAGTACTCTCCCTTCAGGAATCTTTCCAATGTATAGTAACAATAATCAATATAATCCAACTCACGGTGATGACCCCTCAAGAAGGCGATTTCCTCATTGTTGGCCACGATCTTAGAATGAGCGGATCTCAATTGCCCTTCCAAATGAGCTCGTTCAGATGCTAGCTTCGCGAAAGGAGGAGAAAATAATCTCAAAATCATGGTGGTGAAATGAGTAAGTAAACCTAAGGCTAATGTACCTTCACCATTTCCTACACCACTCTTACCCAATTCTCGTGCACATAAAACTAAATCTAACGAGGGCTTTAATAATTGTCCAGGTAAACTGGATAACGCTTCACTTAAACGTGAAACATCGGTGGTGATTCTTTGATTGGGATCTTTGATTTTGTTACCAGTTAAATGAATTAAGGAATAATAATTGGCATCCAAATTATCTGGTAAATAATTATTCATAATACTGTCATTAAGGTTAGTTCTAATAGACATACTCAAGTTTTCCCTTGTCCAGGATAATAAAGCATTGGTCAAAGCTGCAGGAATACCAATCAACATCCAATATAACAACAATTTGGCAAATCTTCTTAACCTTTTCGAAACTAATGCACCAACTAATTGACCATCCAAATTGGCAACTTTAATGGTAAGCAATGCACGAACAACCAATAACACCATATGAGAAAATAGATACAAAACAGACTTGTTTGTAACTGAAGGTATGATGGCTCTTGCAAGTCTATAAAACGACTCTTTGGATAAACTGGGGTGTTTAGATTTTGATTTAGGAGTTCCATTTAACTCCTTATCCTCCTTTGAGGTGGATTCTTTGGGAGCTCTGGTATTTGCTACGCCCGAAAAAGCAGCAGTAATTAAGATAATGTACGAAGTGTTTAGGAATAAAGATCTATTTGCTCTATAGAGCTTAAGTACAGACAGTGACAATGAATTGTCTGTAGGATTCTGGACTTTCCACTGCGACATCTTGAATGTTTCTTTGCCAGAGGTAGTTTCTAACTCTATTGGTTTTCTGTCTATAAATTTCTTTTATCTTGAGTTGCTAAACCAAACGAATGAGTCGAAGTGAAAAGGAAGAAGTAATTACCGAATTATTTATAAATAAGTCAAATTATCATCAAATTACAACCTTAGATTTAAAAATCACATGGAGCATGAAACAGTTGAAAAAGTTCCCCCCGCGAATTCTCCGTGAAACATCCATTCCTCAATAGTTAAGTTATATTTCAATAAGTTGTTTCCCAATTACGACATGCCCATGGCTGCTGAAACGAGTAAATATCAAAAGCCAAGGAGAAAATTCAAAGCCTTCCTCGTTAGACTATGCTCACGTTCCTGTGATTATTATTATTGTTTTAAAATAAATACATAATGACCTCTATAAAATTTTAAACACTAAGTAAACAAAAACGTTCCAGTCAGCATAAGCATACCATGTTGTTCTTTGATAAGCTGCAACTCTTACCATTTTTCTACGTCAAGTCTGTTAGTCCCATGTGTTTAACTTTGATGACTATCTTTACGTAAATGATGCTAAACATCGAGAAAGTTACTGCAATTGGAAGAAAATATGAACATGAGTGGCATTGCCTATTGTTAAAAATTTCACGTCACTGGAGAAAATCTAATACAGGAACAAATAGATGAGCAATCGAAGTCATCCACACATTGGTTGAAAGTGGCGATATTGATGTCTCTTAACTGTCATATACCGTACCCCATTAAGTAATGACGATCTATGCATATAAACATTTAAACTTATGGATTATTCAAGACTTCTTTAAACTGCTCCTTATACTGAGAAATATCCGATTCCAATTCGTCGATTCTTGCAAAATAAACAAAATTTGCCAATTCCTCAGTTGTATTAACTTGATACTTTTTCAACAACTTCTGATATAAATCCTGCAACTGACTCTTAGTATTGATTTTGATTGATTTCTCTTCAAGTTTGATAGTTTTGTGTTCCTTCCATTCAGTTAGAATGGAGTTGATCAGTTCCTCTGAAGCTGACTCTAACTGTTCGGAGCCTTTGATTCCATTTATATGTAACAACTGCGATAGTAATAGGACATCTCTTGTTGAATATAATCCTGGATTGGTGGGCGGAAGCATTTGTTTATCCGTTGAAAAGTTTCAGTGGTTGAGCTCTTTTCGTATCAATTCTCGCAAAGTAATTTATTTTTCTTCGTTGGTTCAACCATACTTATTGGCTACAGAATGTATTTAAAATTTGACAAGAAACTCTTAACAGAACTAATTAAAACCATCATTGGGTCTCCAATGATGGGAGGGCTAACAAACTTCAAGTGAATTTTGAATTAGGTTTCCTTCATTAATCTACAAATTTAAGATATAGCTATAAATTAAAGATGTCATGTGTGTAACAAAACGTATCAATGGACAAAAAATTAATTATATAATCTCTTTGTATTAACAAATTCATATTAATATCAAAACAAGTAGTTTCCATTCGTTTGATCATTAAGATCAGTTTGCAAGGTAGAAGAGGCGGATGTTTTTTGCCTGATGAAGAAGAAGAAGAATATGATGACGTTTTCTCAGATTTTTAGGTATTGGCGTGCACTTACCAATTTGTAAACAATCCTTTTTGATTTTTTACCACCGCCAATTTTTGGCTGCCTTTCACGTTGCAAAGAGATATCCCCCTCTAATTGATTGAGCAATCGTAAAACTTACACAACTAGCTGCTGAATGGTCTCAGTGCCTGAATCATCATCACCATCACCGTCAGCACCACTATTCTAAGGATATTCTTCAATCATGAATGAGAATATCTCTTTATTCGAAGATAAATTTTCTCGAATCAATATCAACAAATCACCAACACGACGTAAGAAGATTTATCCTCAACATTTATACCCAACTCCTAGTGGTAGCAGAACCAGATCAGAGAACAAAAATGATGAAATCACCATAGATTCAACAATTGTCAATCCCCTCTTTGAAAAATATGTACCACCCAAGACACCTTCCTCAAGAATTATGTCCCACCCCAAAAGTCAAAGTACTGGCAAAGCCAATCCAAGACTAATAAGTTGTCCAATGTCAGAGATAGCACAACTGAAGAAAGAATATCAGTTTTCATTCATGCGGGAAACTACATCCTCAAAACAAAAGAAGCAAGTGCTTAACCCGTTCAACACAGCCAGCCAACCCTCCCTTCGACCACCACCATCTCCTGTTCCACCCTCTTCCCTACCACCTTCACTACCTTCGCAACAAAAACCAGTTATCAAAAAAATATCCGAGCCTGTTCGAAAAGCAAGTTATACCCGACGGTCTAAACGACTAGTGACGTCTTCCTCATTAAAGTTAGGTCCTCCTTCTGGCTCCAATTCAGACAACAGTTCTTCTGAGGAGAATTCACCTCCCAAACTTGCAAAAAGTGACCAAACTATTGATTCCCCTACCAAGCCCAAAAGAAGTACAACTAGAAGCGCAACACAGCCCACGTCTGATAATGTATTTGAACGATTGTATCAAATTAGGAAACCAGAAGGAAAGTCTCCAAGTAAAAGTAAACCAAAGAATACCGATATTAGACCAAGATCCAAAACTCCACTGAGTGTCTCAAGACCAGGAGAAGAAGCAAAGGTTCAAGAAATACGAGAATTATTTAAGATTCTTTATGCGAAAGATCCTGACTTATTTAAAAATGTTGATCGAGGTGAGGCAAAACCACCAATTCCAGTTGACAGGATACCAATGCATTTATTAAATGTTTACGAACGTGGAGAAATCGCCAGAAAGAGTGAGTTATATTATGTGCCTACCAATTGCTCTAGAAACATAGACATAAAGAATTATCGAGAAAATTTTGGATTTGATGACAAAAAGGGTCACTATATTATTATACCAAATGATCATATAAATTATAGATATCAAACCTTACAAATATTGGGAAATGGTTCATTTGGAAATGTGATATTGGCTCGTGATCACAAATTGGACACCATAGTAGCAGTAAAAATTATAAATAATGACTTGAATTGGTCCTTACAATCGATAAATGAAATCAAGATGTTAAAATTGTTGAATGAAAATGGTAGCAATGAGAATATCTTAAAATATTTCAATCACTTTAATTTCAGAAGTCATATGTGCATTGCGACAGAACTATTATCACTCAATTTATATTCGCTTTTGGAACTCATTGATTTCAGAGGATTGTCTGTTGATTTTTTGAAGTCTTTTTGTAGACAGATTCTTAATGGATTACAATTCATTCATAAACAAGATGTTATTCATTGTGATATAAAACCCGAAAATATCATGATCAAACTACCTTCCAATCCTAAACAGTCTCAAGAGATATCCATCAAGGTTATAGATTTTGGATCCTCGTGCTACACAAATCAAGTAACGTTCACTTATATTCAATCACGATTTTATAGAGCCCCAGAAGTAATGCTTGGAGCAAACTATGATCAAAAGATTGATATTTGGTCATTTGGCTGTGTTATTGCTGAAATGTTTACAGGATTCCCAATATTGCCAGGCAGAAATGAATTAGAACAGATTGGATTAATTTTGGAAATATTTGGTGCTCCCAAAAGCAGCACAATTTTGAAGATGAGACGAAATTTGAATAGACGAATTGCTGCATCAAAGAAATCTAATCTTGAGTTGAATGAGATTCCAAGAAGTGTGTCTTATGACAAGCCAACCAAGAATACCTTACTATATAAGATATTTGATGCGAATGGGAAACTTAATTTATCATTGCTTAATTATCATGCCTCGAATTCATCTAGTGGGATTAAGAAGCATTTCAAATTGAATTCAAGAAGCTTTGATATTCTTTTGGGATTAGGCAGAGCTGGTAGTATGGATACTACTGGCAACAAAGCTTTATTTTTACGATTTTTAGGCAGAATATTTATTTGGGATCCAATGGAGCGATGTCGGGCCACGGAATTGCTAGAAGACCCTTTCTTGAATTAGATATAAAATCTATAGGAATCTAATATAAGTTATATAGAAAAGAGTTCGATATCTACATCATGGAAGGATGACCATGATTTGAACCTGGCCACGCTGAAATTTTCTCTAATCTTGGGGTTGAAGCACGACTACTACCTCCGCTATCACTTTCGATCATCTCAATATTATCACTAGATTCTAGCAAGGCACTTATCAACCTGTTGAATTCTTCTTGAACTTCTTCATAAGGTAATGTTGTTGCAAATTCTTTCACCAAAGCTAGCTTTTCAGCTTCGATATCTTCCAAACTTTTGATCAACCTATTCCCAAAATTGGTATCAATTGGTAGGTTCATATAGATCTTCTTCTTGAGAACTTTAACAATTTTTAAATTGGACAATAATTTCTTATAGTAAGTTTCAGGATTGTATTCCACTGACTTATTATTAGACTTCAGAGGTGGATTCATTAATAGTAAGGCGGCGTAATACAACATGATATGTATATGTACCGGAACATATCGCAAGTTGTCCAAAATATCATTATCGTTGATCACAAGATTTATGACAGTATGTGCTGCATTCACGGCAATATTGGCGCTAATCGCTGCTTGATCAGGTGAAAGCAACTCCTTATTCGAAAGAAAATCCTCATCCTCACTATCTTCTTCATCATCTTCATCAAGTCCATGAGAATCACTATCTGAATCATCGCTGCTCGATGCAGTTCTGCTTTTGGATGCGTACATCTTCCCATTACGATCATTCAGTTGCATTAAGGAACTATCCCATTTTGGGAATGTATTATTGTTGTCACTGGGATTTATTTGTAATTGTCTAACTGCCGAAGAATTTATGTGCATCTTGGCGAAATTGTAATAAATCAAAGTTGATTTAGTTGACCATACGGCACCATAATTCCCAGGAGCTAATAATACCGTCCATGAGACCATCCATTTATCTAGTTCTAAATTACTCTTTGACGGAATTCCAAATGATGAAGGCATTAACAACTCCCATGCATTTCCTTTAAATGCTTCATTTAATGCTTGGTTATATTCTACTTGAGAGACTAGTCTCATATCAGTGAAACGTTGTTTTCTGGCCAAATCTCCCAATTCCTCCTGGCTGAGAGTTTCTTCAGACGACGGTGGCACCAGTGGTTCCTTATCTTTAAGTAATTTCTTTTTCTTTCCATGACGAAGTTTCTTATGCCGTTTGGTTAAGAGTATCTCTTTGCTATGCTTGAGCGAATAATCTTGTGGATTAACTAACGGTTGCCTATTGAATGTCAAACTCTGTTGACCATCTAAAACATAAAGTAAATACCAAAGCTTTAATCTATCCTTATTTTCAGTTTTTGGGTCATTAAGACCGTACTCTTTTGCCAATTGAAGTGCCAATCCCGTAAACATCTGTGAATCTGAAAGCCAAAAACTACACAATATCAACGCTAGGATCGTATTAAACCCTTCATTCTCATCTTTTGGTTTTCCTTTAAATAATAACAGGCTACAAAGTTCATGTAGATACTTTTGCAATTGTTTCGATTTCCAAGATAAATTACTATGATGGATTGATGCAATCGTACAAATGGCACACACAAGGACAGGGCAAGTATCCCATAATGAATCCATTGAAAACTTTGATATTTCAAATCCAAATAATTGCTGTGAAATATTAGCATCGAAAAATTTGAATAAATCATTTGCTTCTTCTTTGGATAAGAATCCGTCTCGGAAATCTTTTGGGTAGTTTTCGTTTAAATCTTGTCGCTGGTGTTTCTTTGGTGGTTCTGATGTTGGTTCGCTTCTAGACAATCGTCTCTTTTGATGACTTCTACCAATGCCATCATGTGAGTATGCATGTGATGGAATGTTCTCTGTAGCTGCGATTTCCGGCAGTTCATTAGGCGAATTTGAGCTTGATGAAGCATACATCGGATTGGAAGCTTGTATTGGTAAAGGATACAATTGTTGCATCAATGTAGGATGGTTATTTTCAATATATACATTTGGTTTTGGAGGCGGTATCGGTAGTTGTTGATACTGTTGATATTGTTGGAACATTTTCTGTTGACTATCGATGAGAAATTGCTGATTTAATCGTAGAATATCGACTAGTTCATTAATCTTATTATCAAATACATTCATTCTATTCTCTATCTGTGCTTTCCAAGCTGTATCTTGTTGTTGGTTAAATTGATTATAGCTACTACCGGACGGAACTACGTATGCATTTGGGTTCGGTAGAGCTGGAAGTTGTGCGTTTATAGGTTGAATCGGATTGAACGAGGGAAGCCGTTGTACCTCATGTGAAATATTCTGAGGCGGTTGAGGTTGAGGTGTTGTAGATGGTGCTAATGGAATGGACGGCACTTTCAATGAAGGTAGTTTAAGTGCAAAATGACAGTTTGAAGCTTGACCATTCTTGATACATCTTTCACATGGAAGCGTTCCATTGTAAATACATTTGACTTTGGATTCCTTACAGTTGAAGCATGGTTTCGTTCTTTTCTCCTTTGCCATTACTTTGAAAAATATTTTCTGTGTATATTTTTAGCTTTCTCTCTCTGGCTCGGAGTATATGTTACAAGGTCCTCGCTATTCTATAAGTCTATACCTTTGATAGTATCAACTTTCAACTTTTAAGGTGGTGATGTGAAGTCAATATCTTAACTTGTAAAATAATACAATATTTTTCTCTATCAGTATAATTATTGCCGAGGTAAAAACTGCAAATATACAATTTACAGATTAGGGGTTCATATTGCAGGTTATTCGAAATCTGGAGCCACAATGATTTCTTTCAGAATTGTGATTTATTCGACTTTTCAAACAACTCCACCATTCGATTTTAGATCAGAAAGATACTAAACATAATGTTAACCAAGATCACTTCCTTCTTCAGCAGCGAAAGAGAATATGCCGTCGTTGGTGCTAGTAACAATCCTTCCAAGTTTGGTTTCAAAATTTTGAAATGGTATGATAATCATGGTTTGCCAGTTATCCCAATTAACCCCAAAGAACAAGAAATTCTCGAGATTGAAGTTGTTAATGATATCAATAAGGTGTTAGAATCTATTAGATCGCATCAAGATATTTTGTCTCATAAAACATCTCGTGTCGATGGGTTGAGTATTTCATTTTTAACCCCACCTCGTATTACAGCCTCCACCCTTAGAGCCATTTCCAATGTAGACGGTTATAAGGATGTTGTTAAAGGAATATGGTTGCAACCAGGTAGTTATGACCAAGAAGTTCTAGACGTGGTTGAGGAGATTGGTCTTACTGATAAAGCAGTTCATGAAGATGAATGTATTTTGGTCAGAGGAGAACAGGGTCTTCAAGCTGCAAATGTTCCATATTCTTGTAGATTATAATAATTTTACTATAAATATTAATCTTTCTATATATATATGTTTATGTACTATTTATTCAAATATATTCAAACACTATGATGAAGTCTAATTAGTTACTTTTACTTACTTTTTAATCGAGAATTTTCTTGATATAAGTTCCCCAACTTTCGTCAGTTGCATTTTCAATCTTATTACCTGCTGATCCCGACGCGCTGTGATGTAATAGATGGCCAGAAGATATAGAAGATGTGATTTGAGGTTGCGTCACTACAATTTCATAAGGAAAGGGAGCACTTTCTAATGACGTTATAGGGGGAATATGTTCTTTGTTAGAATCAACAAAATCGATCACTCTGTGCATATTCTCTTCAAAGCTATCTATCGAAGTCTGTATATTTGCATTATATGGGGACGAACCTTTATCCGGACTTGTTTGGTCATCTTGGTGGGAACTTGTGGTATTTCTGCTTTGTGCAATTGGTAGGCATTTAACATTTATGATCCAATCCTCCCATACTTTCAAGCTAGGTTCGGTATTCGAGGGTTCCAGTTTACCGAACCATCCTGATTTCTTTTTCAGTTGTTGTGATCTGTCCTTATCTAAGAAATGTACATGAATTGTTCCTTGTGGCAAAATTTCGCTGTTGTCATTCTCGTATAGTCGTAGTAAATGATCGATCACTGATTTCACAAAGTGATTAATTCTTTCGTCTATTAACGAGTCTATATCTGGTAGATTACTAGCCATTGGATATGTTATGTTCAAGAATTCATTAGTTGTGGGTGTTATTGGTCCAAATAGTCTATTAAAAAATATGGTCCATATTATGCCTGAATCTATGTGTTAGTAATAATGTTACTTAAATCTAAGTAAAGCGCATTCACATACCCTTTAAAGACTCCCTTATAACGGATCTCTCAGCAATGATATCTAACAGAAATTCCATTTGCTGCTGCTGTTGTAGTTTTAATGATAAGTGGACTAGAGTTGCTTAGCAGTTTTCTGATTACAATTAATATAATCAAGTTACACTAGAACACGATTTCCTTTTTCGGAATTGCCCACGCGAACTTATGACGCCAGTGAACAGCTGACCACGCAACATTTTTATACTTTCTATTAGGGTGCTACTACATACAAAGTAAGAGAAACGGATTAGATTCGAGGGTCTAGTCCGTAACTGACGACTACTAGTAGTTTCAGTTGTATTATGATTTAGTAGTACCGTGATTTACAGAAGAAGTGGCAGCAGAAACAGTTGGCTTTGCTTTCTCAACTTTCTCCTTTTCCATTCCAGGCGGAGCCAAATCCAACTCAACCAACTTCTCCAATTCTGCCACGCATTTCGGAATCACCTCAAAATCCAAAGTCTCTGTTTCTCTATCATCGAATTTCGTCAAGACATAGTCAGCTACTTTATTTTGATCATTTGGCCTTCCAATACCTATCGAAATCTTATAATAGTCATTCTTGATATGATGATTTAATGATTTCAACCCATTATGACCTCTAGCACTTGTGCCTGGTTTTCTGACTTGATATTTCCCAAGAACGACCTGTAATTCATCATGTAATATTATCAATTTCGATTCCTTTTTAAATCTTGAATAATGCTTTGAGATTGGCTTTCCTTGAAGATTCATGTATGTATCATTTGACTTATATAGTACTACATTGGGATATTTAGATGAGTAATAATAATCACCCCTTTTGGATAAATGCTGTTTCCAATAAATGTTTACAAGTTGATCTAGCATCCGATGACCTGCATTATGTCTGGTTGATTTGTATTCAGGCTCGGGGTTCCCTATCGATGCAATAAAAAGAGCCCTTGTTCGGATAAATAAGGGATCATGCCGTATAATGGGAAAATAGCTAGTGTAGATACTTCGGAGGAACATTTGTAAGTATATTTGTTTGAAAGATAAATCTCAATACTTAGTCACTGGTCCACGAATCAAAATTTTTTCAGCTTTCGAGGTAACTTCTCCGCTGTCAATTATTTACTTCTTGAAAGCACCATTACAGTCATTGCATGCAACCTTCTTTTTAGCTCTTTTAGATAACCTAACCACTTACAAATACCTGCGTACGTGAATCCCTCGATGGAATTAAGTTATAGTAAAACGATTAATCAAAGATCTTTAAACTTTGTATATTCATTCCTTATCAGACCCATAGAGAGCTTAATCTGTTCCTTCATTTGGTTTAACTGAGAACTCTTGCCACTAATCCAAGCTTCTGATTTGTTCAATCTAAATAATTGGTTAGTAGGAAACCTTGTCACAACTTTGCAGCAATTAGGTACATACCTAGCAATGCTTCTATCACGATCTAATGCAAAATACTGCTCCATCCAAGCTTCGCTTCTCTAAAAGATTAAGAATTAGTTAGTAATATTCCATATTTCCCTGAGGAGGTGAGAAGCACTACATACTTTTTCGCATTTAGTTAATTCATCAGAAATCTGCTTCATATGCTTAACATAATCATTGAATAAGATTTCGTAACATTCTTCAAGCTGACTCCAATCAAACCTATCATCATTCACATCACCTCCCTCTTTTCTTACCTTGGACAAATTTTCTTCACAACTTTGTTTGAACTTGAGTAATGGTACACAATCGATTTCATGATTGATCTCGATCTTTTGAATTGATCTCAAATATTCAAGAATCGATTCTAAGGTTTCTTGGTTGGAAGATTGTGTTGTCAATGTATCTTCTGTTTGTCTTTCCAACTTCAGAGACAGCAGTTCTGAATGTTCTTCAATTGATTGATTGTCACTCATGTCTTACTGGTAAATTATGATCAATAAAACTTTGAAGTTGAAATGGTTGCAAAAGTTCTTTTTTGTGTGTGCCTGAGTGAGTGTGCATACTATTTTATTCATTTTAAACAGTTCAATTTGCGAATATTTTGCCGCCAACAGTTTGTTCGTTAAAGCAAATATGACCCACCTTTCAATGAATCCAGATATAAACAAGCTTACGAGTCTTGTTTCTAGTCAGTTAAAGATCCTGGAGGATTCAATTGCTATAAAACCAGATCATTTTGATTGGAATCGAATCAAAAGAACTCCCCAATATTTTAAACAAAAAATCAAATATAATGGTGGTTCCTATACTATTGATGAAACTTTTAATGATATGGAGACAGAACTAAATAATGAAGAAAAAACCATTAAGAGTTTGATAAAGTATACTAGACCATTTGGGCAAAGTATAACTCAATTGTTGGAAACTTCCAAAGAAATCGGTGATGGGTTTCAAAATTTGATAGATCCTTATAATAAGTTAGTTAAGGAAGGTAATGTTGATCAACTTGAGTACGAGGCTTGGAATAGAGTTTATCAATTTAAGCATGTGTTGAAATTGATTGAAATTGAGGAAGATATTAAAGAAGCTATGAGTACCATTGAATCAAAGTTAGTAGAATGTTTAAAGATTGTTAAATCTATTCAAAGGAAGATTTCTACTAGACAGTATGCATTGTTGGATTATGATAAAGTTAACAATACTCTTGAAGAATTGTTACTTAAGCAAGAACAAGGAGCTTTATCAATAAAACAATCTAGTCAATTATACTCTGTTAGACGTAAAACAGAGGAAATGAAACTTAAGTATGAAGAAATCAATCAAATCCTCAAGATTGAATTACCTTATTTCTTTAAATTAATGCAGCAAGTTATTGAACCAATTCAAGGAATGATTTATTTTGTATATTTGATGTTTGTTTATCAAGCTTCCACTAACTTAGATTCATTGTATAAAACAAAAGAAAGTGGGCAAGAACTTATTGAAAAATTCCAAATTCAAAATCAACCAATCATTGCCGAAATTGAAAAGCTCTCAATAATCAATTTCCAAAGCCAATTCTTGAATGATTTATTGACTCCAGAAATTAACGATTGTGGTGTTAAATATTGTCAAGCAATTTTCAATTTCAAAGGTCAAGAAAAGACTGATTTATCGCTTCAAAAGGGAGATGTTATTAAGATTTTAGAAAATGAGGGAGAGTGGTGGAAGGGGGAATTAGACGGGAAAACGGGGTTCTTTCCTTCAAATTATGTTAGAATGTTATAAATTTAATCAATTTTGCTCTCATTAAACCTTCCTCGTACATTCCAATATTTAGTTTGTCAATAGAACTAATGCATATTTCTAATACTCTGACTGCAATTTCTCTGCTCCACTTATTCTACTAAGATACTTTTTAACGCAACCTTGACTACAGAATTGCTTTCTAATAGGAACATTCTTGTTCATGAGAATATCCCACCATTCAAAAACTTCGGCCATAGGTTCAACGACTATTAGATAACATTGATTACAAGCATCATCGTATTTTCCCTTTTGAATTGCTTGTGCCATTAAGCTTTGAAACATTTTAGGCGTAGTTCGTTTCCAGATTTTTGTTTCTTCATATGTAACATCATGTGTTGCGAATCGATTCAAACAAAATGCTTTTAATGTTGGAATTGGACTTAATTTGTCTGTCAAGCTTATTATCGGAGATCTATACTTACATTTATGATTATTGTGTACTATATTCATGGGAATTGCGTGTTCTTGGGGTATTGATTTAAACGGATTAGGTCCAGCTAATAAAGTTTGCAATTTTGGTAAATCGAGGATTTGCCAAGGCAACCATTGTAATTGATTTCCACCCAATGATATATCCACAAGGTTTTTTAACTTCCCAATCAATGGAGGAAGATGTATCAATCTATTTTGTCGAAGTGATAATACATTCAATTTCGTAAATTCGAATAATGCTGGAGAAATGGTGGTTAATTTATTATTTGATAGGTATAATTGATACATGACGGGATCATCGCCAAATATTACAAAATCGTTCACATCTTTGATACCTTCAGGAATATCATATAAGTTCATTGATTCTAGTCTAATAATGGGGTTGAGTTCTTCAAATGACTGCAGAATGATGGCGATTGCCTTTTGATAACTCACTTGTTTATGATTTTCATATTCAATTTCATCCATATGATCTGCCATGGATGAAGGTAATCGATTATTAAAGCTGCCACCTTTAAATCTATTGAATTTATCAATGCCGAAATCGGCTTCAGAACTTAACATAATTCTATTCGTTTTAGAAGGACTTCCATTAAGATCTTTCTTTTTTGGGGATGGTTGAATAAATATGTCGACTTCACTGGGAGGAAGTTCATCAATTGGTTCCGCTTTTGGTGAATCAGGCAAGGAATAATTTCTATGGGGATTGGTAGCAAAGTCAAATTCAGATTCAAGGGGAAGATCTAATAAAGGACTACTGGGAGGTAATGCATAGGGACGGGTTTCATTACTAATATAATTGTCATCATCCTCCTCAGTATCGATATCTGTAGGAGCTTCGCTACCTAAATCCATTCTCTTGACGTCATCACGTTCATTGAAACTTTCTCCCTTTCTCCGTTTTAAACTTGGAGCAAATTGTTGGAAATCCAATTTCCGTCGTAAATGACTAAAGTCTTGGATTGGGGTTGTGTTGGTGCTGGAAGTAGTACGCGTGTGGTACATACTAGAAGCATTTTGGTCTCTAGTGACTCTGTCTCGAGGAGTAGTATCTAGTGGTAAATGGTCATTGAAAGATGAACTGGTGAATGCAAATGGAAGTAATGGATTATTCTTATCCATTATGTATGCAGAATGTTAAGACTATGTCACTTTCTTGGGATCCGTGTGACTAGATATTTTGCATTAAAGAAATGTATAAAACAAACTCAAACCCTTAAATATGGCGTAAAGTTGATTTATTTAGTAAGTATAATTTTACGGGTTGGGTTGTAAAACGAACTTCAAAAACAAACAAAAAAAAAGAAAACGCTCTTGAATTTGATTTGATTTGTTTAAAGATAGGTTTGATTGTGTTACAACCAACAACAAGGGAAAAGCTACAATAACAATAATGCAAAAAAAAACAAATGTAAGGGGTGAGGTGGGAGTTAAACGAAAGTAAATGTGTTCATGTGTGGGGTTTCCACTTGAAGGATAGTCTGAAATAGTTGTACTTTACTAAAAGTTTTAAAGTAGTTGACTGCCTCTAAAATCATTAGACAGTTCGTATGAATATTTAATGGATAACTAATTGGTTTTTAGCAATCGGTTACATTTATAACATTCGTTTGGTCATTTCATTCCAACTTAAAATTGTCTTAACTATCTAAAAATTTTCAAATTATAATATGTAATACACAAGGTGACAGAGTAAGATAGCACTATCCATTCAATAGTATTGAAAGTGTTGGTTTATAGCTTGGTAAACGAATAAGCACCTTCTCAACTTTCCTGACGCGTTCAAGTGACTTTAACAAATCAGCAACTAAAAAAAAGAATAAAAAAAAAAATTTTAAAAAAGAAAGTTTCCCGAAGATTTTCTCGAACTAAAAAACAAGAATGCGCTATAAGAATTCTCGTTACATTAAACCATTAAAAAACAAAACAAAACTATCTAAACTATTATGATAGTATTTAGTAAAATAGAAGGTCGTACCCGGATTCGAACCGGGGTTGTTCGGATCAAAACCGAAAGTGATAACCACTACACTATACAACCGAATTGCTTGTTGTAGTAAGAATGAAGATATTATAGTTATGATGGAAATTTGTGAAGAATTACAAGAGAATCATTTCAAATAACTTTGTTGGTTGGCTCACAAACTGAAAGAAGAGTCCTCTCTAAGAAAATATCTGGTCCACTGTCAATGAGTAGATGAATATATCACAGATGCCCTTTCTTTGGATTTAGTACATGTGTTCCCTGGTGTTCATAATAAAATCTTCCACATGGAAGAGAAAGTGATAGAAGTTGAGACACTAGACGTCTATGAAAGTTCTTTTGGAAAGCGTCGTAGGTTTAAACAAAGCAAGAGCCATCTGGTCATACGCTAGATAAGAAGCAAAAGGAGACAGAAGTCCTGTACCATTTGTAGATCTGGTTGTTTTATGCTTCTCTTTTTCTTTCGGAATCATTGAATATTCTGCAATTACTTCTTCGAGAGTAGTATATTGCGCTTCTCTAAGTTTTAATCGTTGATTACTTCAATTTTTGTAATTATTTTATGCAACAAGCTTCCTTATTGAAATACTTGTAACAATATGAATCGATAACTTCATAGACTATTTCATAGCTCTAGCAAGGAACTATTTGCTGTTAACTCTAGGATTAACATTTTCTACTAGAATAACGGATATTCGATTACTTTCTTGAATAGTTGCTTTAATATTTTGCAGCTATTAACCAATCTTTGTACATTGATCCAAACGAAATCCAGAGAAAAAAAGCATCATCAAATCATCCCTAATATAAATCAATTATTCGAAAGATTAAATTAACAAACAAAGAACAGATCAATGTCATACAATGGAATAGGGCTACCAACTCCAAGAGGATCAGCTACCTCAGGATATATCCAAAAGAACGTTTCCTCAAAACCACAAAAATCAGGCTTTTATCAACAACGAAAGGAAGATAAGAAACAACAAGTTTCAAAAGGTAAACACATACTTGCAAAGATTAATCGACAACATGCCAAGGAAGATATAACAAAGCATGATAAATTACGACAAGTAGAAGTTAAATGTTGTGATTTAAGGGATGAGCTTGAAGATGCAGATGTTCCTGATCATGAAATCGAAAAACGAGTGAATGAACTTCGCAAGAAATTGCTAAATGAATTAGAAACCGCAAGTGAGGACCAACAACAACTGTTTAGAGTGTCCTCTGACGATCAGACAGATAAAAAGAGCTCAATACTAACTATGGATGAGAAATCTGAAGAAACTCAAGAAAAGCGGTTTGAGTACGCACCGCGATATCCAACTGGAAGGCCAGAACGAACTAAATAGGCGTTGTCATTAGAACTTATAGAATAAAATAACTATAAATCAATGGGTAATACTAAGAACGAAAAATTCGCATACTTCTATGATCTATTGGTAAAACCATGCACAATCAATTATTAATCTCGCTATTTTCAACTGATTCTCCATTGTGCTTCTCTTTCAAATCTTCAGCAAGGCTATCTTCCATAGCTTCTTGCTCTTCTACTTCGGCTACACCATCTACATCCTCGGGTGATTCATTATCCTCAGAAACTATTTCTTGCTCGACTTTTTCATCGTTGGCAATTACTTCAATTCTTTCCGTTGGTTCATTCTGCTCTTTCTTTTCAGATGGTTCAGGAATAACAAGTTTTTCATCCATTTCTTGAGCAAGATCATCATCTTCACCTACTTTTTGTTCCACCGATGGTTCAAAAACATATAATCTGTCAGTGCTCTTTGCAAGGATCAGTTGCTGATCATAAATAGGTTCTCCTAATTCATTGACTAGACCTTCCATCCATCCATCATCCACTTCAGGTGATGGAATTGGTTGCGCTTTCTTGAAACTTAATGACCACAAACTTCCAGTCTCCAATTTAAACTTACTTTCACTAACAATATTGACTGGTTCTTGTAATGATTTCGGTAATTTCTTGCCACGAGGACCTTTGGCTCTTTTGACAGGGGCATTAGATTGTCGCTTTTCCTTTTCATTATCTTGTTCATCACCATCATCATCATTGGTTTCTTCCACTGGTATATGCAATGCTTTATGGGCCAATGGATTAAACATCCCAGGTAATGGGATGCCCCTTCCTACTATTCCCTTTAAGTTCGAAACACGATTTGAATTCTCCAAAGAAATATCAGGAGCACTTCTTTTGCCTTCATCTTGACCGGGTTGTTGAAAGAGTTGTTCTTGGAATGCGGCAATTCTCGAAGAAAGTTTCTTTGGTTTGGGCGGTGGAGCCTTTGGTTTGGTCGATTCAGAGTCAGATCCAGATTGAGAAGAAAGCACTTTGGTTGGACGATGGGGAATGACTGGCTTTTGCAGAGGTTCTGGCTTATTTTCCTCTGCTGGTTCTTTAATTTGGCTTTGTGTTTTGTTTGGACGTTGGGGAACAATAGGCAATTGAGGTTCTGGCTTGGTCTCCTCTTTTTCCACACCAACTTTAGTTTCTAGTTTGTCAGCATCGTCGACATCAGTTTCTTCAGTTTTTGCTTCAGTTAGTTCATTCTGAATCTCAATCTTAGGGTTGATTTCATCTACTTTAGTTTGGATTTCAGTTTCAATTTCGGATTTAGAAGATTCTCCTTCTCCAATTTCAGACTTTTCAGACTCAATGCTTTCTTCTGTTTTATCTTCTTCTTGTTTTTCAATTGTAGCCTTTTGATCAATAACCTCAAATTCGTCTTCATTGTCAGCTTCCTCCAAAATATTGTCAGCTTCAAAGCGAGTCGAATCGGTCCTGATACCTCCAACAGCACCAGAATCATCTTTGTCTTGTACAGTTTCCAAATCATCATCAAAATTGGAACTATCAGAAGCAAGTTGTGCTTCATCATCTACTTCATCCTTGAATGTGATCTTCGTATTGGAATTACCAGGAGTTGTTTCACCATCTCCAAAATTACTTTGATCAAGTTCTGCGTTAAACCGACCAGCGATATCGTCTGAAACTTCACTGATGCCATTAACTGCACGAGTTTCTGGAGTAGATGGCGACTGTAATTCTTTTACGGAGGCAGTTTCTATCGATGGCGAATTGGAGGGTTGCGTGGTAGGTTCTGGTCTGTTTGGACGTTGTGGAATAACTGGAATTGGTGAGTTCTTTCCACTTGAACTAGATTCAGTACTGGCTTTAGTTGGTCGTTTAGGAATGGTTGGGATTGCGCTTGGAGATTTTGATGGCCTCTGTGGAACAATTGGAGTAGTTGATTTAGTCGAATCCGAATCTTCTCTTGATTTCTTTGCTTCTGTTAATGAAACAAATGATTGAGGTTGAACCTTTTCAATAGATTCAGATTCAATTGCACCTGTGGTTGCATTGTCGTTGGTTGGGGTACGCTTAGGTCTTGGTGGAATAACTGGTTCAGGTTTAATAGTGGTATCAAGTTCTTCATTAGGAACGGCATCCAAAGTTTCAGTCAATTCAACTGAACCTTTGACTTCATATAAGCTTGACTCGGACATGATGAGATCAAAAATTGGTTTGGCTTTCAAGTCTAATTCTCTCTTTACAAATTGCCGATGTAAAGGAGCAGCATTTTTCTGTGGTGATTTGGGGTAACCGTCAGGGCGAGGTAGCTTAGAAATGTCAGGGGAAAAATTATTTTGAACTTACTGCAGCGTTTACAATAATTTATATTTATTCGTTTCTACTATGAGAAAGAATTTAATTGAACTAGTCAATATAAAAATGGTAGGAGTTTCCCAACCTGTAGAACTCGTTACGAATGTAATAAGAACCTCGTTCTTGGACCAAGCAGGACGCTTTAGAAAAACGGCTTTCATTTTCGTCATTCATACCAGAAATGGATCCAATGATCATGAGTAGGACTTCCCCATTTTCAGAAGCTGGTTGAGCGTCCAAATAAATGACTCTATGAGTGTCTTGGTCTAGCGATTTAAAAGTCTCAATGATTGCCTTAGCCCCTTTGACCTGGGAACCTTCGTCGGATAAGATGGATGCATCCTTGTAGAATTGATATAAACCTTCTCTATCAGTTTCGAATTTCAGAGAATACAAATCACTGAATTCCGCATCGAGCAAATTAAGATCTTAAAAATGTTAATAGTTCGTTTGTCTCAAATCTGATAATCATCGGAACCACAGTGAAATATTCACTTATAACCAGGAAATTATCGTAGTTTCATAGTCTCTCCGGAATACATACATAGAACACTTTTGTTGATTTGGGTTCCTAAACAGATTTTGCGACTAAAGTTAGCCTTCGATTTATATAAAAGATGAAAGTAACTCGTACACAAGGACATGTGGGGTCATGGAAAGTTCTCAGAAGAGTGCTTCATCGACTTACTCCTGGTATTCTAAATGTTCTTCTTTATTATTTATGATTTCAGCTCGTGTATGAAATTTCGATTGGTTTATTGTAATTGTATTATATTAAATATTGTCGATTGAGAAAGTTTATCTTTCTTATCATTATAGAGACAGAAAGGAATAGTTGAGTGTTACACAACCGACACGAGAACTCCTTGGCCCAATTAACCAATCTGATTTTTTTCACAGCTGAATCTAATAGTTTAAATAGATTTTCGTTTCTTCTTCACAATTTGCGGGTAGGACAACGAAGAACAAATCCATGGTCATTCTAAATATGGTGAATTCCGACAACAAAGAAATACTAAGAGTAGCCTTATCAGTGGGGAGTCGCTGTAGTTATCCTAAGATTTAAGCAAACTATTTTTCACTGCATTACTCTAACTACAAACCTTCGTATTAATCATTATATGGTTTCTACGCGATAAATTTGTGAACGGTAAATGATTGAGTCAAACATTCCGCTGCAAGTATATTCAGAAACTCGAACGGACAGATGAGTTTCTGTCAAAAGAGTTAAGATCTTGGCTTATTTATGAAGGTGTTCTGCAAGATTGACTTTGAATTAATCATTATCGAATATAGAGGATAATCGCTTTAAGCAGGAATTACATCTATAAAATAGAACCATAGGATATATTAGTACCACCTAAGCCCAAACCGACCCAATACGTGATATTCTAGTCGTAACGGAACCTAAAAAATTCATAAAGAATGTAGTAAGAATCCCTTTCAGGAATCAAAATGAAGGATCTATAATAACGGCGCAGTTCTAATTCGCTCTCTCCAGACACCAAACCAGTTACTATAACCTCAAGCATATCATCTCCATAAGCCGGTAGAGCATCCACAGTAGTGACTTCATGGGTGTTTTTATCGAATGGTAATGAAATGAGTTTTTCAGCAATTGAATTAGCACATTTGATCTGGGTTTCTTCGTATGCTAATATATATTCATGCTTGTAGAATGGAAGCAAACCTTCACTATCCAGTTGTTGAAAGTAAACTTTACAAAATTCTTGGGCAGCAGAATTAATATCTGAAAAAAGTTAGTACTTCGCAGGTATCAGATCAGAGACCGAAGCGGATGGCAATATTCACTTGGTATCTTAATCAAGTCAAGGTTGCGATTCCTTTGGTGTGGGTACATACCAGACATATTCGTTGGTTTCTGTTTTAATGATTTACAACTCGTACCTTTGATGAAAATGGCGAACTAAATACACATTGCCGGTTCAACATCAGATTTGAAACATGCAAAGTACTAACATTACTCAGATCCTAATCCCGTTGTCCTTACGTTATTTGATTCTTACTATAATGAATTTAATACGACTAAAAGCCAATTACATGAATTCTACAAGGATGATTCCTTGTTATCTTTTGAAGGGACTCGATACCAAGGTGCCGATTCAATCGAAAAGTTGATTAAGTCAACAGCTGCAGACATTATTAAACCATCTTCTATAGACATTCAACCATTCAATCTAAATGAAGATATCATGGTTTTGGTAACTGGCGATGCTACATCTAGCAATGGTACTACTACTGGTTTTTCTGAACTTTTTCACTTGATCGCAGACGGGGATACTTACTATATATATAGGCATATTTTTAGGTACCGTCGCTGAAACTTTTCATGTACTTGATCTGTTAATACTTGTCAATACTTCAGAAACATAGCCGTTTTGCTGTAATATACTCTTTGAAGTCTGTAGTGGCATGTTATAGCTAGAATCTATTGTCTTGGGACTGTCCCATAACCTTACTCTAATTACCAAGATAGTCACTATACTTATTAATTGAGAACAATGTATGCGAACTCTGTGGTCAGCCTAGTCAACTAAATTCTTGCACATCTAAAGCAGTTTAGTAGTTTAGAAAAGATTTCAGTTACATCCACTCAATCAAAGTCCGTGTAAAGAGCGAATCCATTGTCACGGCAAATCTGATGAATTCTGGTAACAAATACATACCACTACTAACCTATGACCGTTGCGGTGGTTTTCCATTATCGAAGTATACTACCCTAGTTACATACCTTCCAATTATCCAGAACATTATGGTCTCTTCCCATTTACCCCAATTACATAACTTTAGATCCCGAAATAGTCGAGGCAAAAGTTCCACTCGAATGAACAATGCAAAAGGTATTTTCTTTGTTTGGTTATAACGCTGTTCCAGTAAATTAGCTTTGAATTACTCATTTTCTTTAATTATGACGAATGCCGTCATAATATCTAACGTCATGGTTATAACTTAAAATATTTGACAAAAAGCCCCAGCTCTCCCTCCCATGGGCATAATCAAATTTAGAGAGCAGAGTAAATCCCAAATTCCAGACTTCCTCAGCTTTATTTGAAACTTTATATAAGCCTCACAAAAACCATACTTTACGAAACAGGAGGAAAATCAACCTGGCCACCTTGTAATTGTAACAAAATGTAAAACACGAACTTCAAATAAACCTCGTTACCAGTCACAATGAATATAATAATAATATCGTAAGATCTTTGGGAAAGGCACAAGCAATTTCTACTCATGTTACCGCCGGCTTATATCGTCTAGTGTTGTGTTATATATCTTAAGCTACAGATTCAGCAGCCTCGAATACAGCTCTTCACATTTAAGGTAGTGGCAGATCAGAGGCTCCGAGATAAAATAGAGTATTATTGCGATAACAGGGACTACAACCTTCAATATAAAACCAAAAGTATACATTAATGCTAGCTAAGACCAAACAGACCCAATACATAGAAATCTAGAAGTAGTTTAATCTAAAGATATCGTTAAAGACGTAGTAAGAACCACCATCTGGAACCAAGTGGAAGACTTGGGAATAACGTTGAGGGTTTTCTTCTTCATCAATTGCAAGACCACCTGTAACCATAACTAAGATATCTCCATTTGGAGAAGCTGGTTGAGCATCTAAGGTAGAAATTTGATGAGTAACCTTTTGGAATGGTAAGGAAGTTAATTTTTCAACAATTGCCTTAGCACCTTGAACTTGGGTAGTTTCGAAAGTTAACATAGATTCATCTCTGTACAAGTGAAATAAACCAGATCTATCGGAGTCGAATTGCTGATAGTAGAAATCACAGAATTGTTTGGCAACGGCAGTAAAATCAACTACGACAATTTCTTGTTAGTAAATTATAATGTGTCTCAGCCTTGCATAAACCGGAATCTAATAGCTTCCATCATTAAATTAATTCGAGAATTTGGATTCCTAGATTCTCTTGAGGTAGATACATACCAGACATATTTTGATTGATTTGGGGTTATCCTACAGTAGATAGTGATGGTGGGAAGCAACGAGTCTCATCTTAGATTTTAGATCTCGATTGCCAGACAGGCAAAAAAACGCACACACAGAAGCCGTGCTTCGATTTACACTGAGAGAGAAAATTTCAGACTGATTTCCAACCAGGTGATGTGAGGTAAACAATATTCCTACACTTCCAACGTTTACTGACTCGTGTTTATTTCTATAAACTATTACGATTATGTGAGTGCTTCATGAAAGTGTTTTGGCATGAATAAGAAGACAATCTAGAAAAGCTTTGCTAATAAAAAAATTCATGTGAAAATAAAATAACTTCTCGTTTTGCTTAGTTTCCTCTATATTTCCAACTAAAACTATGTTAAACCAATTGAGAGTAATCCTTCAAGACACCCTTCATATGAATATTAGTAATTCTTCCTCTTCTTGCCTTCTTTTGTTTCTTTTCCTGTTGCTGTGGCTTCTTTTTGATCAAAGCAGGATCAGCACCAGTAGGTTTCAAACCTTGATCCAATAATGCTTGATATAAATTGTCAGGCTCAGGAAGTTTTGTATTTACCCACATCTCTTTATATTCTTCGTCTATCGTTCCTAATTCTCCACCAGCGTTAGCCCAAACTAAACGGGGAGCGTTTTCCTTTTTATTTCTTAAAACCAATATTTTGTTTTCTGCCTCTAGCTCATTTATTGCCTGTAGACAACCTGCCCAACCATCTTTCAAGTCCTTAACTGAAATACCTTTAAAGGTGGTCTGTCTCCTAAGAAATTCCAATAAATCATCTGCACTTCGAATATTGTGCAATGAAACATATTCCAAAGTAGCATTAGCAGGATCATATTTAATTCTATCGATCTCTTTTAATAAAGGTAATAGAGTATGCGTTATATCAAATGATAAATAGTTTTGTAATTTTGATACTGGAACAGGTATATCATGTTCCTTTATATATTCAACGGCCAAATGTAACTGTGTCGATAAATGTGATCCCGACATTCCACCATCCATCATCGAGGATGCTTTCTGACGTTTAATCACCTCTGCCATAGAATTACTACTAGCTGGCCTTTTATTTGTAGTATTATTGCTTCCATTTATTGAGTCAACAGTACGTACTGGACTGGTGATTAATGGGGATGAAGGTTTAGCAAGTACTGGTTTCCTTGCCACTGTTACTGATGGTCCACTCTTGATCTTATTCTTGAATGCAGATAATTGTGCTGATAAATCCGACATGATGATAGATCTATATTATTATATATGATATCAAGGGAAGATGGGGGAGTGATGGACAAAGAGTAGAAGATGGTCTTGAGCATTCAAAAGAAATTTATTGTCAAGTGAGATTTAAATGGTGAATAAACTGTTTTTATTACCCGGACATTTCTCACCAAGTTCCATATAAAAAATTCAAACGGAGAGAAGTTTTTTCTTTCCAATAAATCTAATTTTCTTTTCTTCTTCACGGAACTTGTTAAATAACTCTTGTATCAATAAGTCGTTAGCGTTAACATATAGGAGCTAATCAGATATGAGAAGTTGGTTTAAATTTTCCAGAATAAACCACAATTCCCCCAGAAAGAGATTTTTGGGAAGAATTGCCAGCTTTAAAACCATCGCTGTTGGAGGTCGCCGCTGATATTCGTATTAGGTCTGGCTGATCCATGAAATGGTGATGACCTGATGTCTGGAACATTTTTCAAATTTGTAAGAGGGGTGAATTGATTTCACGCATTAGAGGTGCTCAGTAAGGATAGAATGAAATCTCAACTTGTTTGGAATGGTTACCTACTTCAAAAGTAAACCCTTTCCCTTTCTTGTCAAGCGAAAAGCATAGAAATAATTCTCAGAGAATTTCATTTTATTCATGCCGTGAACGAGAGAATGCCTATATATACATAACTAGCTCCTTGAAAACTTGTTATGCCAAATAATTCTCACCAATTCTTCCTCTTCTAATTCTTTCTCTTCTCATATATTCCTGCACATCCGATAACAAATCATTATTTATTATCTTGCTAACAACTTTACACCCTTCCATAGTTTTCAAGTCGATTTTTGTTGCCCAAGGCAACTGCTTATACATACCAGAATCAGTCAAATCAACAACTAAATTTTGTCTATATTGTCTTGCATCCTCTACTTCATATTCGTCATCTGAATACATATCCAAATCTTCATCTAATTCAGCCGCGAATGCATCATTATATAATGGATCAGGTGAATGTTTGATCACCAATTCAGAAAGGAATGTTCGGATACGTGATTGGGTGAGCCAAATGATTGATGATAAATTGAGATAGTTCAAATTTCCACCCACTTGCATGTGCGTATTATTATATGGAGAAACAATATTTTGACCATGCATTTTGATAATAGCTGATAATATTTCATCTTCTTTAATCTTCTTCAAAAATACATTATTAATTGATTTTAAATTCAAATCGGAAAGATATACTTTTCCATCTCCTTTGTTTAAATAAGATAAACCCGATATTGTAGTAGGTAATGGAGATAATAAACTATTATATTTTGTAGTTGTCATTGGTTTTGAAAATGTTGCGAGTTCATACAAAGAAGAAGCACCGGATTTAATTGATTGACTCGATTTGAACAAGTTAGAAGCTAACTTTAAATCAAGATTGTTGTTTGAATTACCAGCCAAATTAATAATACTATTTTGATCAATCGATAATACATCTTCAATTTCTTCTGGTTTCATTATTCCATCTATTCTTTCAACTAAATCTTTAGGATAGTTATACATTAAATCAAAATTCTGATATTTGAATACCATAGATTTACTGACTTCATAATCCATAGAAAGGGAAAGGTTTCCCAAGTTGATTGATTCAACATTTGGACATAAATTAATTAAATGTAAAATATAACCAATTGGAAGATCTTTAGATGTAGAATAAGTCAATAAAAATTTACTCATCAATGGATGAGAACTTGAATTTCTAGCCAATATTGAGGATCTTGATTCTTGATCCTGCAAGTCAAGGGTTTCCAATCTAGGTCTTTTTCTAGCTACTGTAGTATTTGATTTGCTCTTTTTCCTTTTGAAATATTTGAATGGTTTAGTTAATCTTATTGAAGATAATGATTTAGAAGACTTTGCCGATGAAATCAGTTGTTGGGAATTGCTGGAAACTTTTGTCAAGATGGTTGTTGAAACCTGATGCACTGAATATAATGGATTTGTCTTGAATTTCCAATCTCTCCAGCCTGCCAATACCTTGGGTTGAGATCCATCCTTATTGTGATCTGATATTTCATAGTGGTGAATCCGAGGATGCACATTGTGATTATTTTCTTGTTCCTCGAGCACAGCCACTGCATTTATTGCGGCATTAATATTTTCCTCTTCCTCTTGTGCCTCTTCATCCAAGCCTGGTTTTATTCCCGATAAATCAATGGTCCTGACATATTGACCAACACTGGAATTTAATCTCAAATAGGAGATAAATTGAGCAAATCTGTAGGTGGTTGTGAAGCTTAATGATTCGTAATAATAAGGTTTTGCTAAGAAATAAAACAATTTACATGTATACATACAACTTTTGTAATCGGATTTTGAATCAACTAAACCAAATATATAATCTTGTATTTCAATTGGAAGATTCTTGAAATGAATTGAAGGTCCTGGAGATGGTTTTCTTTTGGTGGTTGTTTGTTTTGTATTACAAGTGGTAGAAGAACTTGCCAACAAATTAGGATTACTTATTCTCATGGATATCGTTCGACTGACATCACTCAAAAGTGACTTATATTTCATTTTCAACGCACTCTTCTTTTCATTTGGAGATGAATTCTTTTTCTTTTCAAATACGGATCGTAATATACTCAATTCATTCTGACTCAAAGGAACTAATGAATGGGTTCTATAGTCGTATTTAGCATTCGGGTTAAGCAATGATCTATATGGAGGAAGATGGTCGTGGAAATCAATGGAATCAGTTAAGATCATCAAATGCTTCTGGCAATAATAGTAATAATAATAATTAATAGTACAAATGGAGTTTTTGTGTGGGTTGAAACAAATCAAATTAATATAATAAAAGTACAAATTTAAGGGGATAGCGATGGTATTATTGTATTTATTGTATATTGGAAATACCCTCTTTATTTGTTAAATATGCAAATGATTAATAAAACTAAAAATTCAATAAAATGCAAATCCTTAATCATAAAATTAAGGAAACTTCAAGTGATTTATATATATAATGTTTGTTTATATAGTTGTAAAGTTAAGCAACCAAGAAGTGTAAAGAAAAAAGGGGGAGGTGGCTTCTTACATGCTAAAGTGTGGAAGAAAACAAGAACAAAGAAACTTTTGTTATCACAATCAAAGAAAGAAAAAATAATATGACAAGATTTTAAAAAAAAAACAAACTGCGCGGGGCGCAAGTCAAGCAATTTGTCGTTCATATTACTATTTATAATTACTCTATTTTAACTTTTTACCCCCTCATACCTTATCTAGCGAGATAATGATAGATTAGGTCGAACTAACAGCAAACTAGCCGCAGATTTATAGTTCTCTTTTGGACATCACCATTTTGCAATCATCAACCCACACGCAAAAGACTGAAATCTGTAACATCAAGTTGTCGTGTGGGAAGCCACACTTGAAATTATCAACATAATGGACCCACAATTCACGTCAACAAAAAAAGGCAAGGCCGTATTTGACGACCAATGGCTAACTTTTTTGTCTGTCTAAGTTAAACATTACATGTCAACTACATCACGTCTTTTAGTTGAATAACCACTTACTTAGTTTATCTTCATTGGCATGCCAACTATCTTGTAAAGACTGGTGATCGATGATCCTTGTCCCAGACCCTGTGTTTTCAGTATCAATTTCACTCACTTCTGAACCGTCATACAATTAAAGGCGGTGTCTCCTATTTTATTGTTTGCACGTGCCAGTTGATTAGGGGTTGCTTTTCTGTATTTCCATGTAAGTTCCATGGATTTTAATTCCGCTCTTTGTTGGGAATTTTCCACAAAATTCATTTATTGCCAATACAAATAATATTAATGATTCTTTGCACCGAAGAAACATCGTAAAATCTAAAGCCTTTCAAAAGCATGGCAAACAAAAAATTCTAAATCATATAATGGTTCTATAGCGAGTAAAATAAGGACTTGTGTTAAGACTTATATGAAAGTCAATCTATATATAAAAAAACTAATATCCCCCCTCTATTTCAACCTTTTCTTTTGAAGAACAACATACAAATAGAATGAGTTATTGACGTCCTCACTGTCAAAGTCCGTTGTAGTCCAAAAGATATCTGGTCAACTGTTTTGTGTTCCCGAGGTTCTAGATATTTCATATAACAATACAGGAACAGACACAAAGGACCAGATCAATTTTTTTTTCTACGTGAGTCGTAAATATTTTTAGTTTTTAGGGGTTCAAAATAATTAACCCTCGAAAGTTGTAAAGCCTGGAACTAAAAATATAGTCTTGTGCTTTTTTCAATTATACAGAAATGAAACTGTAGGAACTTAAGGGGGTAATTTGCATCAATGGAACAAGTGGAACAATTTGCTTATGAAGAACAGGAAAAGTGATTTGTTCTCCGGTCCCGTTTTCGGGCACCAGTTCCAAGGTATTTTTCTGGAACGATGGCCGTAATCGGAAGTGATCCCATCATCATAAGCATTCACACTCATGAAGCCCCGTTTTAATTACAACAATAAGGTATCCCCGCCATAAACCCAATAGACAATCGAGCTTTTTTAGTCCTAATTAAAGCTCATTTGTCCAGGTTCTTTCCAAAAAAGGGCTGATATTAAACCTACAAGGTGGCTTTAGCAATTGTTTATAAAAAAAAGTGTTACGATCCTAGGTTTTGGCTGGACTTACTGAACGATTTCAGGTCTAAACATTAAATTATGGCCTAAGATTTTTTGATATTATTAGACAACTGGCCTGTAAAACCCTTTTCTTTGAATATTAATAACCTATGAACCGATCCTTTTTCGGATGCTCTTTCCGTTGTGGAAAACTTTCTTCGCATTTACACCAAAATTGGTGTAAAAACCTCAGTAAATTACCAATTTTATCGGAAATACCAACAATTTATTACAATCACCGAAATGAAACAATTCACTATGAAAATTCCATTACCGAGAGCGGGTGATGAGGGAGGGCTAGTTTTCAGATTTATTCGGTAATACTATTAAAAACAACATTAGAAAATCTCTCACTTACCACAACACGGGGTTGCAAATATAATGAAATGAATCGAATGAACATAAGTTCACGTGTGTTCAGTAGTATTGATATAGGTAAATTGAATGGAGCCAACTGTATACCGAGAACAATTATAGAAATGAAGTAACCACAGAGGATCATCAGCTCCAACAGATTAAAATCTACGTATGGAGCAGTTTTCTTTCGTACTCATTACTGTCTCGAGGTTCGACTAAGACCGAAGATGTTTTTCCTCCTGTAATATGTACCACAAAAGCACTTCTATTGATGGGTTAATCCGGCATTATATTCAGAACACTTAAAGAAAAAATAATGAAACAACGGCTTTTCCAATCAAATCATACGAGAATGAATTAGTGTTCTATTTTGCTTCTAAGCGAAAGGTTCTTTTTTCATAAATCAAAGGATATTTTTTACACAGATGTTTGAACATGTTGAGCGACAATTCTCCCTGCCTCTTAGAGTTGTTCAAACAGGGGCTGTTTCCTTTGTCCACCAACCTATTGCTATTTCTCTATTAGGGACAGCTGTGCTAGTTCGCGGGGCCATCAACCTGATCAATTATTATCCAATTTCTTGCCTTTCAAAGGAGAATTTAGGTGAAACAAACGCCCTTACTTGTATAATTTCGTAATTAAAGCCACAATGGGCAAATGCAGCCTTGTACAACACGCAACGGCAAATATCTTCTTGTTTATTCTTTCTGAAGTCCATTCGTAAATGGAGCCATTGTTCCAACATACCCAATCAAAAAGATTGGAATTCCTTGATGCATATCTGGTGCATGGAATACTTTATTTTTAAGAATCCAACTTGTAAATTTTTCTTGCAGCCGAAACCGATTGTTTTCTGCATATTCATGTGGACCCCGTTCTACTTATGTAAGTGAAAAATAATCAGCCGAGAAAAATCTGCAACAATAAGCAAGATCAATGTATTTCTAGAACTAACTTCAATGTAAGGAATTAGTAATTTCATGTACCTTCCATTGATAGGGATAAACTTCCTTACTCTAAGGATTATTTATGTATTCGGACAAAAACGGTGCCCCTAATTAGCCACCATTTTTTTGGTCCGCCTGAACATGCATTTTTATTGTTGAGCAAATTCGCCAAAAGTTGGTTTGAAAGATCGTTAAGAATTGCAAAATTAACTCTTCTCGAGATGTCAATGTATGCTTTAAAAAGGGTCCCAAGTTTAGCATGGGTTTTGTATCTTCAAAAAGAAGGTTTGCCGTTAAAATCCATGCATTTTTAGAATAGAACGTTGGCCATTTTTTTGTTTCTGTTGCTCCAACCGATTCAACAATAAAAATTTCTTTTATCGAATTTTCAAAAATTCTTCGGTAGGTTTTGTGACGATTCCGAAAACGGCTTATTGTTAAAAAATGGTTCGGGGTTCGCAACCCAACGAACCAATACGAGATTCTTATAATGCACATCGTCACCCATATCTTCCAATTATTGGCTTCTTCACCACGACCTTCTCGAAAAACTCTAGATCTAAAGATGTCAAACAAGTTATGCAAAGTTTAAAAAACCATGACAATTTGAACTCCACAAAACTTTGAACAAAGAAGCTCTGGGTGTTAAAGTTTATTTACGGACTGCCAAAACCATAGATCGCAATACGCTGTCTAAAACTCTAATTGACCATCTAAACCAAATGGTTATCTTTCCGAACCGCTTGGTCATTAACGAATGATTAAGTTGACTTCTGATGTAACGCGACTCTATAGTTAATTTTCTTGATTAGAAAGAGTTATGGTACATTTTTTCAATGTTTTAGCGAGGTAAATTACGCAGATCGAAATGGATACAAGGTGTTAAGTGAAGTTGTTTCAACCTGACTGCAAGAAACAAAGCGCTCTAACGCAATATCATGCAAAGAACAATTTCTTAAGAAGAAAATAGCTGGAAGTTTAGTATTTTGAAGAAAGGCACATTTTGAGACATGTTTGAATATGCGTTTAGAAGAAGCTCTGTATTTTATCATTTTCCAAAATAAACAAGATCATGCGGGGCCATTTCAGTGGTGTTGAAAAGACCATGCTTAAGCGTCGTCATCTTGCATATCATTTTAATATGTACATTCTTTTTCTTGAAAATCTTAAGTATTATGAAATAAGCGTTTAGAAACAGTAAGAAATGTGTTAGGTTTCCACACAAGAATTGCACGATAAATTTTTTTTTAATATTTTGCCAAGGAAAAGTTTTCTTTTTTTTTTGGATTCGAAACACATAGGACTAAAATTATTTTTTTATATTATGTTGCATGTATAAAATATTCGGTAAAAACTTCTTGGGAAATTTTTTTGTTGGCATCATATACATTTTGGCTGGCTGTGCTTTTCAGACGAGAAGAAATCGGAAAAGACGGCCTCAATGGAAATCAACTATCGAAGACATCGACTCCTTGGTTTTAAGTCAAAAGAATGGAAATGCTCCATTTCAACATATTTCCATACAAAATCGTCAAAAAAAGGGATTTTATGTGCAGTTGCATGGAAATCTTGCAACTCCGTGCAACAATTGAGAAAGAGTCTGGAAATAAATAAGTATTAAGAATGATTGTTTAAAGAGTCATAGGGACATGGTAAGTGCTTTGAAGTATTATGTAACTTCTTTAAACTCAAGATCGGCAAATTGTGGTTTTCCTTGAATAATGGGATTTGCAGACGTGAGGATAGGAATTCTCAATTTTACCTTTTTAATTGTCATATCCTTCTGTAACCATCTAGTAAAAAACAACCTGTGATAATAAAGAAAAGTATCAGAGATTAAGCATGGTCTAAAAAGAACAACCAAGGTATAAATGTACTCAATTCTGATTTCTCAACAAAAGAAGAGCGACCTTCGCAAAGGGTACAAGAATTTTGTCCCAACCACACTTCAGAAAACTACCCTTACACATCCCTGACATTCTCATTCAGCGATCAGGCTTGACAGATATTTAAAGCTGGATGACCTCTAACCGAAGAGACACCTCATCATATTTAAAAACTTTAAATGATTGGCAATTGCAACATCTCATGAAAACCAAGTAAAATATATGTAACCCCCTTTTATGGGTAGAATTGCATTGATGGCCCCACGAAAGCTTATCGTCAGACTTCCCGCGAATCGTTATGTTCAACTTTTGAAGTTTAGTTTCGTGTTCTGTATTTCTTTGTCAAGTTAAGCATTACTTAGGTCGTGATATGTACAGTATTAAGTGTGAGGGAATATTGTCAGTATTTTTAGGAGTATCAATTTTTTTTCTTGTCTACGCGAACCTAACATCCCCACTCCGCCCTATCAATGGATAGAAAAATACATAAAAATTCTGCTATTTTATTATTTTATTATTTTGTGTTTAAAAATAAAAAGAATTTAAAAATAATTTTGCTAAAAAATAATCAAGTTTAAAAAATATCCGCTGCATGAATATTATCAGGACTTTAAACCAAAAGAAAATCCCGGAAAAAAATAGACTAAAAAAATATATAAAAGTCAATTAAACTCTCTCTGCCGCTTCTTTTTGAGTTTATCTGCTTTGTTTCCAGTAGTATTTTCAATCAAGTTCTAATAGTTTTATTTGATTTAAGCGATACCCAGGTCAGATAAAACTTGCCAAAGAGGTTGCAACAAATATTTCTACCCCAATCCCTACCAAGAATTTTACTCACAGAAGCCAAGAGTAGAAGAAACACCAGCTTTTCATTGAAATATTTTTATTACACACTTGCTACACAAGCGAAGGTGACGTGATACCCCTTGAGAGGTCCCTAATATAAAGTTTATTCTAACGTCACTTGTTCAGGCTTAAAGAAGTTAACAATTTATATTTAGATCCTACAAAACCGAACATCAGTATAACAATCTTGAATAGTAACTTACGAATATGTCCAGTACCAAGATATCACCTTCATATTATGGATATGTAGGTTCAACCAAGGATGCCTTATTAATCATACAGGAAATATTAGACAAGCAGTTAGAATTAGTTCCCAGAAGACCATTAGAAGCAGAACGTCCCCAGTTGATTAAATCTGGTCACGTGTTTGTATTTATTGAAGAACATTCGGGCATTAAACGATGGACAGATGGGATTGCTTGGTCTCCTTCACGTATTTTGGGAAGATTCCTTGTGTACCGTGAATTAGACAAGCAAACATTAACTGAAAAGGATGATAAGAAGAAGAAAAAGAGAAAGATATCAGCAGATCAACTGGATACAGTCAACGGAACAACAAAAGCTAGTGTTACATCTCCTCCAGTTGTATCTAGTAACATTCCTGCTTCAAATTCATATAGTAGTTCAGATTACAGTAAGGGGTTATTAAACGGTCCCTTGGTTACATCTTATGTATTTAAAGACCAAGGGTTAATTAAAAAGACATTATCATTAACAACAAAGACCAAAGACTTACACATCGACAAACGTGAAGAAAAACAAACAATTCATTTAATTAGTTACTACAATGCAGATGATGTTATGAATGGTAAGCTACAACGACCATCCGAATCTGATTTGAAGAATGTAAACATCTCTCCTAACTTATGGACTGCAATTAAACAGAGTTCCTTGGGAGGAAAGATTCCAATTGAAGACGAAGCTTTCTACTTTTTGGATGGTAACTACCAACTACAGAACATGTCTCTCTTACAACAACCGGTACAAACTTCATATTCCAAGGGTCAACTGGTAACATACAACAAATATCCTAATAATGTTGCTCAGCAACCTGTTAGTCAACAATATATGCTTCCAATTCCTAGTCAAAACTTGGCTCCTGGAGAACTAAAGAATGAGGAATCAGGTAGTCTGAGTGTCCCTCAAAACACAGAGTTAGCCTTTATAAATCCATTCAATAATGGTCATCAAGTTTATAATGGTCAAACGTATATTGGTACTACTTCCGTGCCTGGAACATCACAGGCAGGATCTATTCCTGTGTATAATAACTATTTACTTACTCAACAACAACCTAATCCGGGTCAAAGCCAACAGTATATTAGTCAATACGTGCAAGGTTCCAATGGGCATGATGTTTATGCGACACATTTCTCACCTTTTGCCCAGCATTATACTCAGCAAATTGTCGGAGCTCCTAGGTATCACTACGGTTCGATATCCTCAGATCCTTTTGGTTCAAATGGGGGGTTAGCCACTTCCACAAGCAACAATATGTTCCATAATGGAAATAATTCGACTACTTCATCCACTACAAGAAAATTCAATTCGACAAACAACAGAGTATCTACATCAAGCACAGCAAGTATTGACGTTCCATCAGCAGCAACTTCCTCGTCCATTTCCAATCTTCATCCACTGACTAGCTTGTTATCAAATTATGGATATGCAACCAATAGCGGTGCATCTATTACTACCCTTAATCATGGAGCAAATGAGTTTGACACCAACCAATCGAATTCTTCGGGAGGCACAGAATACCAACCAGTTCGTTCTAGCCATCCACAGCGCTATCCGCTAACATCAAATAACCCTTTGACATCAATACAAAGCGCTCAAGGAAGTTCTGCCACGATTAGTGCTGCTGAAGATACTGGCGGAAACTCGAGTGGGTCATTCTATTCTGGAAGTACTTAAATCTACGTGAGAGAGAGAAGGGGGTTTGTTTTTCTAAGTTATTTGTTGGCGTATGCTAACGTGTTCGGTTTGGTTTATTGACGTGTCAAATTAAAATGATTCGTTCAGTGTGTATAGTTCTTTTTACTTCAGTATTATATGTTTTCTAGTTATTTATTAATACAAATACTTTGCGAAATTTTAGTTCATGATATTTCTTCATCCAACATGGCGCTAATTACACTGGACACAAAGGGTTTTATGGTTATATACCCATTCCTCCGCCACTGATCGATGTGTAACATTTAACACAATGCCAACAAGTTGCTCACTTTATTGCATTATGCCGGTTTAATCTGGGTGAACAGCAATCCCTCGTGCTTGGTTTGCAATTAATCGTTAATGCTTGCTTACTTATCTTGTAAATTTCTTTCTAATTTTTGCAAGGAGAAGAGAAATCAATGAGAAAACAATTAATTTCAAAATCAATTTAGAAAGAACAAACGAGATATTTGAATTAAACTTTTGTAAATATGCACACTCTATTAAAATAGTAAAGGAGAGTTTGGAGCAAAACCAACATTTAATATTAAAGTTTAAACGCTTATTTAATTGTTCATACGTGTACTAATAACACAGAAAGGAATGTTGGTTAAAAATTGAATGATCGGAAAAACATAATATTGAGATTGTGCATAATTATAACCAATTCAAGAAGCAAAAGTTAACGGGCTATGGCTATTTTGGCTACTTCACTAGATCTCTTAAAATGCTACATCTGAACTATTTGTAAACAGCCCTCTAACATCAGCGAAAATAGCCCAATTGTTAAATTTATTTGTTGAACCTTAGTGTTTTAAAGTTTTTCGAAAACAAACAGGAGCAAAAAAGTTTCTTTTTCTCCAAAATATGTTCTTATTTTGTGAAATATTTTAGGCAATCGTACGTTCAAAAAAAAATATTAATTTGCTTCATGAAAAAATATATGCTCGCTTTAAGTTTTTTATCGACTTTTGTGATAAAATAATTGTGTAAACAAAATTTTATTTTCCTCATCTGATTATTTTTCAAAGGTGTAATTCGGCTAAATTTATTGAACAATTCGTTCATGTACGGCAACAGCCTTCAAAAAAAATGAATGGCAATAAAATTGCTGATAAACGGAGAAAAATGAAGATGAAATTTGTCATCTCCATAATTCCCCTCATCTTTAATAAATTCAGAATCAAGCCCAGACAATAATATTAACTGGGCTGGATTTAATCATATCACTCTCGTTTCTTTGATATCAAAGCTTGATTTACTTTTGACTTCTTTTTTTGCAAGCACACTAACCATAAAACCTAAATTTTATGGTTTTTTAAAACAAAGTTATACTTTTAAGATCGGTATTATTGAAAGACACTAAAAATATTAGATTAAACTTTCAAGACCTAACAAGACTGTCAATATGTACCAATACGTGAGTTTATTACGAGAATATTAGCTTCTGGGTTACCAATCAGATTAGTCTATGATCAAATGCAGGCAGTAGTGTTTGGATTGCAAATAAAAGGTGGGGGAGGGGTCAAATTCCGTTTCACCCTCCTTTATTGGAATAAGTTTCGGAGAACCTCACAACCAAGAAACTTTGTTCTCGTAGATACTATCAGACCACTCAACTGCTCAAACTTACGCGCGAACACAACGTTTAAATTTGATAAATGTACTCGTACAGTAGGATGGACACTATATCGAAAGCCCAAATTGCTAATTCGCTCTCTACCATCAAATGACTCGTATTATCGAACCGGAAGTCCAGACTAACGTAGGAGAGGTATCAACCCCAACCTTGAACTATCCTTAAATCTGTTGCTCAAGGTTTATTCTTTGAACCCCTGGTCGTTTATATGCTTATAGTTTCAACCTAATATGCGGGGGACTAAGTCAATTCAGTCTGCACCACAGATTGAGTGGAATAAGTAACCAGCTAATTTCATATAAACTAAATGCTACTCACCCATAGAAAGCTTTTTCTTCGTAATGGACAAGCATAACGTAACTGCGGTGGTTCTTGTACTATATCAACTCCCCTCACCTTGTAACAATCAGAAATTAAAGGTAGCAAATACGTCTTATTATTTAAGGAATAAAGTTAGAAAATTGAATTTAACTAAACATATTTCGGCTAGTTGCATTCTTGTAGTTCCTGTGGAATACTAGATGTGCTTGGTGAAATGTCTATTGAATTTCAAACAACCTAGAACTGGAGGTCAAGCTAATCCTATCATCATATATCGTTTTTTGTATTTTCCGCTTCTAGTTAGCGCTTGAATATCGCACTAAGTTTCGTTCATTCAGCTACCAAGATTTACTTCAAGACACTTTTTTAATGTATTGTGAAGTGTGAACTTTAGATCTCAAACTATAATTCCAACAAGCAGTATTCACTCTACCCGTTGGTCATGAACAGAATCTGTTAACACAAGAATATCAGATCACTCAATTGAGATGGTAATGCCAGTAAATAAGTCCAATCCAGGTCCGACTAAACTCGATCACATCAACTTGGGGATCTATTGCACACAAATCAGAAGTTAATTACAATTATTCAGGGGTTTGGTTAGCAGACAAGAGGTTGAGATGAGAGCATACAAGAATAAAATTTTCCCTTAGCTTTTGACTGGGGCAAAAGCGATTTCATTATATTTCTACAAAGTTGGGCAAACTACAATTACTTTCTCTTTTTCATATAAAACCACATGCTAGACAATAAAAATACAAACACTGTATAAACATATAAGATAAACTAATCAAAAAATAAAATGAGGGAGGAGTTATTAAACAAATAAAACAAAACAAAAAAAATCTATTCACTCGACGATGAACCATTCTTCTTCCATTCCAACAATGGAGCCAACTCATTCACATCACCAGCCTTATGCTGTATAAATGCATGCTGTAACAATTCTTCAGTACTTGCTCGATATTTAACATCAACGCACAAACAGATTGATAAGAATTTCTTGATACTATTAGATAACAATTCTGGTTTCTTCAATTTTGGAGTTCCATTTGTAGCGATTAAATACAATGCCTTCAATGGTTCTTCATTTAAGTATGGTGGTTCTCCTTCAATCATTTCGATTGTCATGATACCTAAAGACCAAACATCGACCTTTTCATCATATTCTTTTTGCTTGACCACTTCAGGAGCCATCCAATATGGTGTACCCACCATTGTAGCTCTCTTGTTTCGTTGATCAGTCAATTTTGCACAGAAACCAAAATCGGTGATTTTCACATTTCCGTTAGCATCAAGTAGAACATTATCAGATTTGATATCACGATGAATAATATGCTTCTTATGAAGATGTTGTAATCCCTTTAAGGTCTCGAAACAAATTGTGGCAATATGTTTCTCACTTAATTTACATTCATTATTCTCAATAATTTCAGTCAAGGAACCTCCTTCCATATACTCCATAATCACCCATAAATCATTATCCTTTCTAAGATAACTGTCCAAGAAATTAACAATATTAGGGTGTAAACTATCCTTCATCACCAAGATTTCATTAATAATCAATTCTTTTCTAGGTTGAAGATTAAGATCCATTTGCTTAATTGCAACTTTAGCACCAGTAGCTTTTCGTTCAGCAAGATAGACATTCCCACTCGCACCTTGACCAGCTTTTTCCATGATTTGAAACAACGGAGTTGGATCTTCTGGATTCACCACTGTCTTCAATTTAGCTATAACTTGCAAATCATTCAATCGTTCTCTTTCTTTCTTTAGTTGTTTGGCAGATTTGGCAGGTGCTGGTCCAGTCGCATTAAGTTTGTTGGATGGCTTGGAAGATGACGATACAGATGTAGATGATGCTGCCGCGGCTGCAGCAGTGGCAGCAGAAGCAACTTGGGTTCCATGTGTTGGAGCTAGCTGATGAGGTTTATGTTCGCTGCTTAATGGTTTTGTTACCGAATGAGATACACCTGTTGGTCCAGTAGGTATAGAGGATGACTGGTTATAAGGTTTGTAATTCTGCTGTGCTTTTTGTGATGTTTGTGGCGGTTGTTGTTGATGATTATATTGGTGTTGGTGTTGTTGATGGTGTTGCTGTTGGCGTTGTGGTTGGTGTTGTTGTTGGTGTTGTTGTTGTTGTTGGTGTTGTTGTTGGTGTTGTTGTGGTTGGTATTGCTGCAGTGGTAGCGCAGGTGGCTGTTGCTGTTGTTGAATTGGTGGTCTCTGTTGCTGCTGTTGGATCGGTGGTCTCTGTTGCTGTTGTATTGGAGGTTGCTGTTGCTGTTGTTGCTTGATTGGCGATTGTTGCTGTTGCTGTTGTGGTGGTAGCTGTGACCTTGATAGCTTGGCTGGCAGTGATTGTAATGGGAAGGGTTTGAATCCATTTGATGAAGGAGGAGCAGGTTGTTGTTGAGGTTGGACATTATTTGGATACTTATTGAGATTATTGTTCAATACCATTGGTTTGGTTGAAGCTGCACCATTCAATGGTGCAGAATTAGGCAAAATTGGAGGATTGGACTTTGGAATTTGTGCAATATTAGATTGAGAACTAGAATGTTGTGGTCCATTATTATTATTATTATTGTTATTATTATTATTGTTATTATTAGAAATATATGGCCCATTATTGGTTTGAACACCTGGAGGGGCAGGAGCTCTTCTACTTGGAATCAACTCCTGACTTCTATTGTTTGTAGTATTCATCAAATTATTTAATGGAGAAATTGACTTTTCGGAATTGTTCATGAGATATGGAGTAGGTGGTTTTGGCGCTGCTCTTGAAGGCTTGAATTGACCAGGTTTCAGAGGTGCTTTTGTCCATTCCTGAAGAGTGTTATTGTTGTTATTATTGATATTAGGCATTATTCCCTTTTGGTTATTTCCATTTAATAAGGGGGAACTTATAGGTGTATTTCCAGTAGATCCACCATTAATATCGGAATAGAATTCCAACACTTCAATTACTGCAACTGGATCCCTTTTCCAATCTTCATTTGTAATTTTTGAATGCTGTAATAAACTCTTCCAAGTTTCGGGTAATCCAGTAAAATTACCACTAGCAGGGTCAAACCCAACATGAACTTTATGCGTGAAGTTTATTGGAGAGGAAACACTCGAATTACCAGAACCAGCCAAACTCAGTGGTTGTCCTATTTGTATCAAAGGACACTTAATTGTAAATATATCTAACCAATTAAGGTAGTCATTGTTTGATTTTAATGATATCACGACTGATTTATTGTTATTCTTAAGGACAATTTCAAACGACTGACAAGTTTTCGTATATCCATAATTTGGCTTTAAGTTTATGTTATTAATAAGGTTTAATGGGAATGATAAATCAGCTTCTGTGATGTTATTGTTACCAGCATCGGCTGGATCATTCTTAAAGAGCATCAACGTCTTATCATTGATGACTAGAAATCGTTTGTTCCATCTGAAGGATGTGAATAAACCATCATCTTTTACGTGTACCCAACCAGACAAACGTTTGTTTGTATTGATCTTGATGTCATTGGATCCTACACTAGAACTGGTGGTGTTGAACGAGATGTTTCCGTTGTTATTATTGTTCATAGCAGAAGGAGGGGGAGGAGCTCTTCGGTGATGCTTCATGTCTGATGTATATATGGTCGCCATGACAGTATGTAGCTTATAATGTAAATATTAACTTGGGTGGGGGGAGGATTGATTAATATGGGAGTGGGAAAATGTCGTGTTTTGTGAGTTTGAAAAATGTGGGTTGTTTTAATGCTAATGACGGTGGAGGAAGAATAAATAATAAGATGAAGTGGAGTAACAAATGTAAAATATTGGGGGATACAGATGATCTATGATATATGGGGGATAGGGGGTGGGGGTTACTTATTGTAGAAGTGATGTGAACAGGTCAGTGGTGGCTATAGTAACTTTCAATGATAAGGAAAAAGGTAACACTGGTGTTAAGAAAGGTGATACAACAAGCTACAAAATATTAAAAAAATATTTTTCCAGTTCGAGATTTGTAAGGAGCTTTTTAAGAAAAAGAAAAAAAAATTCAAAACACGCTGAAAGCAGATTTCTCCTTTTTTAATTTTTCTCTTGATATATTGTGTTTTTGTCTGTCTGTCTTTCTGTCTGTTTTAGCTCTTATTCTATTTTTCTTTAATTTCTCCTAATTAAGAAAAAAACGATTCTCGTATTATTGAATTTTTCCATTATCGAAATTTAAAAGTTAACACGGAGAGAAAAGCATATTTGATAATGAGATTTGCTACTACAGGGCTGTCCACTTGACCTACATATGTTGATCTGCTTCTTTTGTACCCTCATCGCAATCTATCTGAACCATCCTATGAGCACCGTGGAGCTTGTTATCCCCACCAAAATGTAAACAAAACACGATCAACAATTAAACAAAGTTAGTGGTACATAATTGACCAATTACACAAAACTCAGTAAACTTGTACACAATTAGACGAAGTGTTTAACTATAATTGATAATCGTTTGCTTGTTGTTTTCTGGCTGAGGCATGTACCTTTGCCGTTTCAATTATATTTCTAATGCATTGCAGTCATGCACGCGTAACTTACATTTGTCATTAGCGAATCCTGATTCTCTGCCGATAAATTTTATTAGCATCAACTAGCGTGGTTTCTTCGCCGAGTTCCCTTTTGTTTTTTTCTCCTTCAACTGCATCTCGGTTACAATCCCCCTTTTCCACTGTTTTTGTGAACAAGGATAATAACCTCCACGGAGCCCTGTGTCTTTTTGTATATAAGATCCATTCAGATGTGAAACGGGATCAATTGTGTCAACAGACGAAGTTCTGATGCTCTTTTTCCCACACAAACACATTACACACAAGGGATGGAAATGGGATGGGCTTAGTCTACAAAAACTGGATGTCTTAAAGAGAAAATCAGAATCCAAATATTAATTGCATACGGAGAACTTCATAGTTTCTTCAATGCAAACTAACGTGTCCAAATGCAATTACAGGCACATTGACTGCAAAAGAAACACAACCCCTTTCCTAATGATCTAAAAGAAAAAGGAAAATTATTTGAACTTGCCATCCAACTTCTTTGGTTTGATTAAGTTTATCGCTACGGTGCTACCACAAGGGTGATTGATCGAGTTTTATTATTCAATAACAATTGTGGAAATGTGCCACTCCTTCCTTGTTGATATTTACTTTATGCTAAAAATAATGCTATAATTCCGAAGATAGCATTCCATTCCTCTCTGTGTCCTAACATGCAAAACATTTTGGTTACTATTTCTATGCATAAATTCTGTTGACTTGGAGATATTAATGTCAAAACTTTACCCTATTTAACGCTTATTGATAAAAATCTTATGACTTTAAAAGACGCGTCTTTCATTTTCAGATTATCTGCCGAAAGGATCATTAATCACTAATTAGTGCTTTGCATTTTTTGCATACTATTGAGGAAAGAACAAATCGAAGTCATGTAGGTTCAGATACGTATGGATTATGAAGATTATTTCGATAACATCTATCAGTTATCTTATTCTTTGATTGGGGGGACCCAAACCCTCCTCTTGTCGTATTTCAAATAATGCCCAGCAACTAATTAAGTATAATACTATTTCAAAACGCTTGACAAAAGGTATATTTACATTATGTGTCATCTCTTGGCAATGATAGCTATAAATTGTTTCGAACAAGTTCTTGGTAGTTAAGACCGCGAAAATTCTACAACCAAATTTATTGAACTTCCTTCACGTTTTTTGAATTCCAATATAGAATGAAATAAAGTTGAGCGAGATACATGGGCAGCTTTAACTTACAAGAAAAGAGATGCCCATTTTTGATTTGGGTATGTTGCCCTTATTACAACCCTTTTTAATAGCAATCCCCCATATTTGTTGTAAGCACAACACAACACTGGTCCAACCTCCCCCCCAAAAAAAAAGAGTAGAAAAAAATAAAATAGTACGATTGGAGTTGCACCTCATTCAAAACACAGGTATTTTTAACACATTAGCACATAATACAGCATTACACAAGATTAGTCAATTCGAACAAGTGTACCTTACAAAGCGTGTTTTGAAGTATAATACATGCCGTTTTTTAACAGATCAAAGAAGAACGAAATAGTTGCCGCATCGGCTGACAAATTATCCAGATCCAGCTCAGTAGCATCAAATGAATCATCACATTCTTTCAGATTGAGGTCCTTGTTAAGGTCAAGGTCAAACACAAATCTAGAGCATCTTGATTCAACGACAAGTCCTAAAAGTCCAAAACTGCCTGATGGATCAGTGAATTCAAAATCGCCATCTCCAACAAAATTACATCATCATAACGAAGACACCATCGCTGCAAATCAACAAGAAGAGTTGAAGGTTTCGTTCAACAACCTAAATTTGGCCACATTGAGTGTTGGTGGGTCATTTAGTCATATACCCAAGAAAAGAATTAGTACAATTGCTGAAGATCAAACCAATGAATTAGAGTCAAGCGACGAAGACTATGATGATGAGAATTTCAGTGACACTTCAGAAGAAGAAGAAGAGGAGGAAGATCATTTACATCCTATAAAGATGCGATTTAAAGCCAGTCAGGGAAATTTATCTCATCATTTAACAACACTTATGGGATATTGTGGATTGATCAGTTCATCGAATTTAACCGAGGTTGCAAATGAAGAATCGAAAAATACATTCTCGCTATTAGATTCCCATCATAAGATTCATCGAATATGTAAATCATGTCATGATGATATTTCTGTGATTGGAGATCCTCAAATTAAATTGATTAATCATTTGACCAAGAAATTAGAATCTATTTTAGAGAATAACGACAATAACCAATTGCAACAACAGAAATCATTGTATGAACGATATGGAACAACACAGCATTTAATAGGAAGAGGTGCCTATGGAGTTATAAAGGTAATATATCCTCATTCTTATAAGCCAAAAGATGCAAGATTCCCTGATTTAGATCAACAGTTATATGTGGTTAAAGAATTACGACGTAGAAAAAGTAAAGAGGAAACCAATTCAAAATTCATTGAACGAATTTTATCTGAGTTTGTAATTGCATCTACTTTAAATTACAAGCATATCATCGAGACCATTGATTTAATGATTAATCCTCATGATTTTAAAATCAGTCAAATCATGCAATGTAGTAAAGGTGGAGATTTATTTAGTTATCTCACGACTGGAATTGATGTCAAATCTCAACCAGTTGCATATATGTCCCTATATGAGGTTGATTGTTTTATAAAGCAAATAGCTAAAGGATTGAGATATATGCACGTCCATGGTGTTAGTCATTGTGATTTAAAGTTAGAGAATATCCTAATTACGTACCAACAACAATCACAATCACAATCTAATTCAAAAGCCAAAATCATTTTAAAAATATCCGATTTTGGAAAATCATTTGTCTTTAGAACTAAATTTGACAATTCGGAACAATTAATTCCAACTTCTCAAGGTCCAATAGGTTCAATCCCATATATTTCTCCAGAAGAACATATCAAAAAGTCCACTTATTCATCTACAAAGAAAGATTGCTGGGCATTGGGTATAATAATTCTTCTTCTTCTCAATATTCGTCGACATTATTATACTGGGTTTCAAACCCAAGCAAATATAGAGTTGAGATATATAGAATCAACCGACGAAGATTCAGTAAACGAAATAGATCATGGTCAATTTAGTGGTGGATATCTTTGGTTTACAACAGAACCAAAACATCGCCATTCTCATCATCATCAGAACCATCATTTGATTCATAGACGAGAATATCGAGATCGGGTGTTTAATGAATATGCATCAAAGAGGATGATTGGAGATTATGATGATGTGAGTAAGGAATGGTTGATTAAGCGTGAAGGAATGTTCAGACCAATTGATGAGATTTGTAATTTATTGGGTCCCGATGGACATATTTTGAGACAGGATGAAGAGGGAAGTGATTTGAATGAGTTGAGAGTGTTGATATTGTATAAATTGTTAGATATTGATCCGGATACCAGATTGACTGTGGATCAGTTTTTGAGGAGTGATTGGATGATGTCGACTGAAGAATGTTGCAAATGAGTTAAAAGATTTGTAACATTGATGTTGTTACGCTGGAAATAAAGTAATTATGAAATGTCTATATTTTATATATACAGAGAGAGAGAGAATGAAGAAAGAACTTATAGAATGTAATATTATACAATTAAAAATGAAAAAAGAATGAAAAACCAAAAATAGCAAATATTAGGTTTGCTATGTAAAACTGTCTACAAAGAAAAAGATGTTGGAACAAATCTTGATGCTAATACACATGTTGTTAACCAAACATTAGCAAAAATAAAAAAATTAAAAAGTAAAACAAAATGGATGAAGTTAAATGTAAAATTCAGGAAATTATGGTTAACTAGATTCCCATTTTTCTATGCAAATTGTAATTTGGAAATTAGGTTAAAAGTCAAGGAATAAATCTCCATAAGGATCATCTACACCACTTATACCATAATCCAACTCTTTTTCTTCTGGGTATCTATCAAATTGTGAAGTATCACCCACACCAGATGTAATAGGAGGTTCATATGGGGTTTCAATATCTCGAGATAACAATCTTTCCCAAATAACTTCCTTGAACCAAGGATGATGCTTGACATCATCTGAACCACCTTGTAAATTACCTAATCTTTGGGTTAAATCTTTGACAATCAACTTTTGTAATAAATCCAAGATATCAGGAGGTAAATAATCAGGATAGGTTATTGTACCATTCAAGATATTTTCATAAGTCTTCATCGGCGTAGGGTCATAGAATGGAGTATAACCAGTTAACATTTCAAATATTAATATCCCAAAAGACCACCAATCAACTGATTTATTATAAGGTTTTGTAGCTACCACTTCTGGAGCGATATAATCTGGAGTCCCACATAAAGTATATGTTACATCAGTGACTTCTTTAGCAAATCCAAAATCAGTCAATTTAATATGTCCATTCTTATCCAACAAGATATTCTCAGGTTTTAAATCTCGATAAATGATATCTAAACCATGTAAATATTCTATCGCTAAAAATACTTCAGCGGCATAAAATTTAGCCACTGGTATAGGAAATCTTTGTGATTTTCTTAATAATGAAAATAATTCTCCTCCTTCTATATAATCCATAATCATGAATAAATTATGACAATCTTGAAATGTTCCCCACATACGTATGATAAAAGGATGCTGTGCCAATTTTAACATTCTTCTTTCATCATTAGTATGTTCAACTTGTTTCATATTCACCACTCTCTCCTTCTTTAACGTCTTCATGGCATAAAATCTTCCATTGTGAATGGATCTAGTTAAATGAACTCTTCCAAATGATCCGGTACCCAAAGTTCGTAAAATTTGAAAGTCATTCAATGTATATTTCCCCTTTGTTGTAGTATCCTTGTTGATATGTTTTGATATTTTTGCAACTACTTCTGGTTTGTTGATGTTGTTGTTGCTATTATTATTACTATTGTTCTGATCAAGGGATGGGGTACCTGAAACATAGATATTCTGTTGCTGTTGCTTTCGCATTTCGTCCAAGTTTATATCGTTTAGAGACATCGTACTTGTCTCTGACTTCTCCATGGATGTCATCTTTTCTTCTTCTTTGTTATTGGTTTATGAATTCTCTATCTTTTATATAATAGTTTTCCTAGTTGAAAAGGAAAATGAAAATGAAAAATTTAAATAAAAAATTTAGTTAAGTATTATTGTAAATTGTAACAAATCTCGAAGCGGATTGTAAATTGCCTTTTATTGTTTTCGTTCGTTTTTTTTTCTTCTTCTTCTTCGTTTCTCTTAATGTATGCGAATAATAATAGAAGTGGCGTTAGGTATAGCCCTTGTTTATCGTATATAAAATCTTGAGGGGGAAGGAAGAGGGTGGCAGAGTGGGCTTTGTCGTTTCTAATTCATACAAAAAACTCCAAACTGCTTGGTGGATATTGATCTCTTATTAGGGTATTATAATTAGGCCAGATAGAGAAGAAGAAAAAAACCAAACGTTAAAAGCTTTTTGAAAGAAACAATTTGTGTTCCTTTTTTTGTCTGTCTGTCTGAGACAAGGTGATTAATATGATCAAGAAAAACTTAACTGTATGAGTTTTACCAGATGTGTCAAAATTAGTTACAAAAACAGGAATATTATTAATTAAAATATTATTTCTTTTTCTTGTTCTTCAACTTAAGAAAGGGCCCAAACTTTTTGAACCTTAAATTCTGTCTGTCGGATAAATGTTTTGTCGGTGTGTGCATGTGCGTGTACATGTCTGTTTCTGTCTGGTTGTTTGAAAAACAACAAATTAACATTACCGGATTATAAGCAACAACGAAAAAGAAATTTACATTTTCAACAAACGAATTATAAAACCTTAAAAATGTGATGGAAATCAAACACGTTAGAGTGTGGAAAGGGAAAGGGCTAAAACCAAACTGTATTTCCAAAACATTCTTTTAGAGGGGCTCTCTCTTACAGGCTAACTGTACACTCTATTCAGTTTTTTTCCAATCGGAACAATACAATCGGACCGTTAATAATTTTTTGTGACACAAAGAATTTCACAATAACCGACCGTTATATCCTTTTAAAGAAAAGAATCTTTTACACAAGTCAATCATGCCAGCATCGAATCGTTGGACTCATCTGATAAGCAGCACACTACTCCTCGTGTTCTTGTAGTATCTGATGTAATTACCTTCTTTCTATTATTTTTATCGTAGATCTCATGGGCTTGTTCTAGTTACAGTTAACGATCATATGGACGATGTGAGATGCTGCTAGATTAAGCCGAGACTTAATCAAAAATGGTGGGAGTAGGCCTCCCTATTTTTATTGATCTATAGTATACACCTATAGCAATAATTGTAACACAAAAGTACGCCAATAGTCTTTACAATAAGTTGATCGAATTTAACTCCTTGTGCATCATCATCCCTTCAATCTTCAGAGAAAAAAAATTTCACTAAAAAAAAATTTCAAAAAGGGATACACTTCCGAGGAAGGTGAAAGTAATTTTATATGCAGGGAAAACTTGTTTACCGGTTCTATCAGATAAGCAGCAAATCTATGACATGCATTCTAGCTCATCTCAAGTCTAGGAGATTTTCATTGACTAATTTAATCTACTGTGTATTGTTTGTACGGCAGAGTAGATACCAAGTGTCTTACCATAAAGCAATTAGGATTACCCCTTTTACTAAAATATGACAAATAAGACTCCAAATGGGCTTTCTTCTTGTTTCTAACTCATCTGCCGAATTATATCATCTTCATTGTCCTAGGTAATCCATAAATTTTCATGCCTTTCGACTTCTATGGACAATAACGCAAAATCAATTCATTTTATTTCTGAATAAACCTATACTAATTGCCACGCTATATGGACCTTACAAAAAAAAACCTAGCTTTTCGGTTACTACATCACCCAATATTCATGGGGATCATCATCATCATCGTCGTCATTGTCACCACCTTCTTCTTCATCGTCGTCGTCGTCGTCGTCATCGTCATTGTCATCATCATCATCATCATCATCATCATCATCGGTGTCTTCGTCATCCTCCTCCTCCTCATCATCATGACTCTCAAAAACAGGGGTAGTATCCGCAAGATCCATATCTTCATCCGAATCGTCTTCAGCATCATCATCTTGCTCATCTGGTATCCTGCTTCTTCTTCTTCTAACTCTCGGTGGTGATATAGGAACGTCTTCAACGACATCAACTTGGTTATTGACCTCATTTAAACGTAAATTTAACCCATGAGTTGTAGCACCTATACTGAATCTCCTTTGATTCTGCTGTGAAATTCTGCCACCATTTCCTCCACCACCACCACCTCCTCCTCCTCCTCCACTGCCACTAATACTGCCTGATCGATGATATCTTCCTTGGAAACTAGTCAACTGTCTTAATGCTGTTTGTAACTTCTCTAAAATATCATGACTATTTTGAATATCAAATCTCTTCGGGGCGTTTGCTGCTGCTGCTGCTGCTGTGGCCGAATTAGAATTGGAAGACGTGGAAGTAGCTTGTTTGGTATAATGCTTAATCAATTTCATAATAACTGTTGTGAAACCTAATTTATCCAAATATTTTGCTCGTTCATGTACAGTAAGTTCATCACTATCCTTTTGTTTGGATTGAACATATTCTTCTTCCATTTTTGATTTATCCTTTTCAGAATCATCCGAATCATCAAAATAGATTCTTTGATTATTTGTAACATGTCTCGAACTATCTACTGTTTGATATACCTCAAATTCGGTGCATTCGTGAATATTAGACCCATATGTGGAATATTTCCAGGTTAAATTAATTATAACCCAAACAATAGAAGCTTTGACTGCATTTAAGTTATTGTTTATTGCAACCTTAGAATTGAAGTCCATTTTCTTTTCAAATGATTCTGGAATAGTGAATGAAAGTAATCTTAACCAAATCAACAATAATTCTTCATTGGGGAATAAATCACGTTTGATATTGTCAATAATTGCATATTTGTGATTTTCGATAAAATTAATTGATTTCAATAATTTTACGTAATCATCATTCTGCATCAATTTCGCAAGTGTTTCATCACTATCAAAATTGGTATTATGATCCTTCAAAAATAATTTTGCACTTCTAATATTAGCAGTCAAAAACTTAAACCATTGAGAAGGTAACCTTGCTCTCTTTTCATTCTTAACAAAATCTTGTTCATATGCATGAATTAATAACGTATTAAAACTTGGGGAACCAGCTGTGAAATTTCTCATGATTTCAAATGCAACAATCTTTTGTTGAATCTTCAATTTAACAACATCAGGTGAATCTTGACTCGCAACTTGTCCAATTCCATAACTGGCTTTTTTCAATATAAATATCAAAGCAAAATATTCCAATAATTCCTTTTTATTTTCAGTAGATTCATTAAACATAAAATTCTGAATCACTTGTAATATCTTCAACTGTACCACATTTCGCTGATAAATTTCTTCTTCAGTCGCTTTGTCAAATTGATTCCTTCCATAATCAGGTAACGAATTTTGATAAATCACGGATAAACTAGATAAAACACTTTCATATCCAATTATAATATACCTAAATGAACTGAAATCCAAAATGAAATTAGCCAATAATCCAATACAAATAGATCGATTATTAGTTTGCTGTCTCTTATTGAAAGTCTTATTCCTTGGGTCATTATCGTTATTCAAATCATAAAAGAAATCAAGAATTTGATCCAACGTCTCATATGAATGAATAATCTCCAATAAATTGGTCATAAATCCACCTGGAGGAGTATTTGTATTCACAGAGGCTCCAGAGATTCCCAGTGAAGGAACTACCGGACTGCCGCCTCCACCAATGCTGACATTAGGTCCAATACTTGTGTTTCCGCCAATGCTAATTGACCCCACGCTACCCGAAGTCACCGAGGGAGTCTTGTTTGCACTGTTTTCGTCCTCAATAAAGCTTGATAATGCATTGCATTCGACAAAGAACGTTCTCAATGTAGCTACCGATCTTGAAATTGAGCGAGCAAAATATAAACAATTGGTATAAATTTCTGAATCCATTAAGGATCGGATTATACCCAAATTTCTTCCAAACCATGGCAAATCACTCTTTGGCACTGAAGGTCTTCTAGATTTCTTTTTGGTATACAATAGACGATAAACCAATTGTAATTGTGTTAATAGGAAGTAATAATTATCGATGATTTCAAAAACTATCTGTGCTAATCCATTGGTTTGATTTGTAGCCTCTTGATTTTGATTAACGATACGGGAACGATATTCTTCGGTTTTGTTGGTATAAACACTCAATAATAACAATAAATCTGCAATATCGCTTTCATCACTATCGATAGTTAATAATAATGTAAAATCTACCAATATTTTCCCCTTTTTAGAGTCGGCTTTCAATACCTTAAGAGCCTTTATCAACTGACTTGATTTAAAACTTGCTTCCAATTTACGAACTAACTTAAAATCAAGATTTGAATCATTAATTTCATCATTCAATAATGGATATTGAGCACATAAATCGGCTAAAATACGTGCTGGAGACCTGAAAAATGTCGGAATCTCGACGGAAGCATTCCGTGAATGTGATTTATTCAACAAAACATTAGAACCAGATGCTGATGATGGGATATTGGTGCCTGTTTGACTGGTGCCACTTATTGAACCACTCTTTTCGGTCTTACGACATCCTGTAAAATCATCTTCTAAATCGAGCATTGCAATTATTCTAGGAAATAACTTTTTGTATCCATTGAAGATAAGCTTATCATCAATATTTTTTGAAGGACGTAAGTTATTCAAATATAAACTAACCAAATTTAATGCAGCCAAACTCAATTGCCTATCCTCATATTTCACTAACAACAATAAAGATAAATATACATTAGCTGGCAACACAACCACCGAGGACTGATTTCTGGATTTGGACAAAGTACCTGAAGACAACGAGGTTATAATGGTAATATCATAATCATTGGTTTTCAGAAAACTAAGTATCTGTACTGTACAAGTTATCAATTCCAATAATAAGCTAACATTGCAACCTCTACGAAGTAAAGACTTGCTCAATTCAATATTGGGTAAACAAGGATCTTCGAATGCCATTTGGTGTAATACTTTAGGAGACAGAACTATGTCTTGAAAATGCATTTTGATAAGTAAATCGCACTTTTTGGAAAGCCTATTCAATAAAGCTGCTAATAAAGTGACAATTGTTCTACCACTTAAATCATGCTGGGATAATAAAAGTGGAACCAACTTCAACAGTTTGATTAAAAGCGATGAACTAATTTGGAATACATCATCCAAATTATTATCCGTCACGATCAACAAAGACGTTATAAATCTCCATAATACCGATGAGTTGATGAAATGATTTCTAATATTAGCTAAACCTAATAAGATATCCAAACTGTAACCAATTAAGTTACCAACTTTACGAGTAATATTACGATCAACATAATTCACAGCGGAATATAGTTGAGGAATAAACTTTTCAACAAAACGATTCAACAATTGAATCAAAGGATTAATGACTTCTTCAATCGAACGTAAACATTTGGTGATGTTGTCATTCTTATTTGTATTCACTTCAATAATAAAAGTACATAGAATATTCAAAATTACTGCCTTCTTTTCCAAATCTTCCAAAAATTCAAAATTGTCAACCGATGCATCTGAATTTACAATCTCTAGTATCAGTCGATTAAATTCTTCTACCAAATGCTGAATAAATGTGACATCTCCAACCAACTTATACTTTAAATCTTTATTTCCAATCAATGATACTCTCAATTCATTGAATATTTCAGGAGTGATGACATTTCCATGATTCTGGAACAGTAAATCCAACGGCATTGGTTGTGTAATTTGAGTATGTTAGATATATTATGTATATGCTGTATATGTATATATGTTTGTATGTGTATAAGTGTTGTAAAAATATCTCTCTTATCAAAATGACTTGATTTTTTAGGGGGGCAGGAAAATAATTTGGAATTTCAAAAGGACTTCAGAAATTTTAATGTTGAATCAATCTTCAGCAAACGAGACAACTAGAAAAAGTCAGGACTATTTTACTAGTAGTAGACTTTTACTCTTATGAAAGCATTCCTAACTACCCATCTCTTGTCTTATGACTAGTTCTTTATTTTTACTATGGTTACGCCTTGCGATTTTCGAGCTATTCGGCACACCCCCTAACCCCCGCATTTTGCGCTATCAACACAACGAACCCGCCCCCCAAGTCAAGTCTCACCACCAAGAACTAGACCCTGGTCCATTCTAAATCTCCTTAAAAACTAAAAACATATATATTATTCAGAATCTATAAAAACTAAATCTTACTGCGCCAAAACTTTTGAGCCTCGCCACAAGGTTTTCCATTCTTTATATCTTCGCTTACTTTGGTATCAGCTTCAACTCGTTTTGGAATATATTCCAAAATTTCCTCCAACTTCTCATTATCTTCTAATCTCACCACCCCATTCTTATCAGCAATGATATAATCCCCAGGATTGATAGTCAAAATTTGATCATATTTTTCAATCCCAACTGTTTTCACCTCTAAAGGCACATTGATCCCAACCACTTTCACCACTGAACCTGGGGCACTAGTACCCATTCCGTAGGACCATACAGGATATTCCAAATCATTATGCTCGCTAAGATCTCTGATCCTACCTAAAATCACTGACCCATTTGCTTTTCTGTATTGGGCAGTAGTTGACATCAATCCTCCATAAAGCGCATTGTTGATCTTACAATAGGGAGCATAAGTGGTTTGTAACGATAAGGGTAAACCAATAACCACAATTGAAGCTTCAGGTACTTGATCGATATAAGATTGTTTGATAGCTGGTCTGGGATCAGATATGGGTGCATATAAAACAGTGTAGGCTTTTCCCACTGCGGAAGCATTTCCAATTACGGGGGATTGATTCACTAAGTTGGGGATAAATCCACCGTCCTTGATCCCATGTTTGTTTAATGAGTCTGAAACATCACAAGTGGTGAATTTTGACAATAATCGGATCACTTTCGAACTCATTGATTCTGTGGAGGACGGATATATATAGCTACGATACAAAGAGTTGATAAATAATGTTATGTCTCTCCTCCGTTCCTCGGAGTCCGAAAAATTTCGTTTAGAGGTTGTGAGAATTTTATAAATTAACGTTAAAACTAACATATATACAAAAAAGACTCTTTCTATTAAACTCAATCATCCAAACTGATTCTCTTTCTCAACATCTCACGTCTACCCACATGGAGTAACTCTGGAACATCATGTTCAGGTTCTGCGTTTGTTTTAGTATCCATTTCTGTGGATGATGGAGCTCCTTGATCCACTCTAAGATCCTCCTTAAGTTCAAGAGTTTTGGAAGCAACAGTGAAACTGTCACCTATATCCTTCAAAAAATCAGGATGTAATTGATACTCACGCAAAATGGATTCTTTCGACACTCTTTCATCTTGCAAGTTTTTGAGAATAGCAGTTAAGAGATGTGGATGGACAACTGTTCTTTTCATTTGCGTATCACCTTGCGAATTTAAGATTCCCCGGCTTTGCATTTCTTGTTCCCCTTGTTCAAATATAGCCTTTCTGGTTCGTAATTGTTGAACTGCAAGATTTTCTCTGTCCAATAATGGGTTTATTTCAACTGAATGAATCTGTCTTCCGAGTTTAGTCAAGGAGCCAACAAGTGCATCATCATATGTAGATGTTCCTTCGACATGAGGATCTCCTCCATCTTTACCTTCAGGCACAGTTGTGGATGGTTCATTTTCTTTCAATTTCTTTTCCAAAAACTTGGCATCAAACGAAGTGGTACTTGATCTATAAGTATTCTGTATACTATTTGGGAATGCACCTGTATCGTTTTGGGTTTCTGGAGTCGATTGCTCGGAGATGTGTTTCTCATACCTTGCTTTCAAGTTCTCGGAAGGCAATTGATTTATATTCGTTGTTCTATTAATAGGCTTTGGAGCATTCTCGGAAACAACTTTTGTAAGCTTTCTTCCTTGCTTGGACGCTGAAGCTCCCATGGTGGAATGTTTAATTTCTTTCTGTCTTCAAAACGGATCAAAGCAATGCCAATCGTGGTTGATGAATCCAATTTATCAAATTTTTGATATTGGTAGGCGCACTACTTTAGAATGATTTGACTTGAGTTGTGTTGGTATTACACATTGAATATTACACAGTACTTAATGACTCTTTTTTATTTAATTGTAATAATATACACGAGCTAATAGATCTATCTAACTCCTATCGTTCTTTGATTTCTTCTTTTCCTTTTTCTCTTTCTTATCTTTCTTATGCTTCTTTTCTTTGCTTGGAGTTGAAGCTTCTTCGACGACAACCTTTGCCTTCTTTAAAACTTTACCCTCGGCAACATCCTCATCTTCACCTTCGACTTTATAATCATTAGCCCCGTAACCAGTTGGGAAATGTCTCATTCTTAAATTGTCTATTTTGGGAACATTTTGTCTTGCTATAACAACCTCATCAATATTAATTTTGGGAATCTTTACCGATTCTCTAATGTTATAAATACGACTAATTGGTTGACTACTTGATTTGAATGCTTTAGAATGTTTGAAGAATAAAGTATGTTTACCAGCATCATCATTTCCTCCAGTAGAAGTACTCAGCAAGAATTCTTCATCAACTTTATATGAATGTCCATTTACTTTAAAAGATTCCGGGCCGGATTTTATAGAAGTAGCAGTGAATGAAACAGGTAATGACTGTAAATCTTTTAATGGAAATCCCTTGGGTGCTTTAATTAACCAGATTTCTTTCTCCTTTAGGTTTTTGACATCTAATTTAGATTTGTTTTCAAGTTTATGATAATGTTTTGGTGGCTTGAATTCGTAGTCTTCTTCATCAGAGGAGACATCTGAGTCGTGTATGTATTCACTTGACTTGTAAAGTTTTGAAGACATTGCCGTTAGAAAGATCTTGCAATGATCGTAAATGATGAAGATGATGGAGATGGAGGTTAGTTGCAATGACCATCGCAAAGATCGAAAAATTTATAAACTGAAAAAAAAAAAAATAATTATTAACATCCAAACATCAATATAAAATTAAGTTATAATGAGATTACCATTAAAGCATTGGGGGGTATGGGAACGAAGACAAGGTAGCAAAGCACAATGAAAGATAATTGGAATAATAAATTTCTGGTTTTTCACAGATGTTCTTGTATAGAGGAAATAGCTTAGGGGGTCTGTTTTATCTTAATAAAGTGTCATAGATTTTTTTGAGAGAGAGTTTGTGCCTTCAAGCATTTTTCGCAATTATTTTGCAAATATGGAAAGCAATCAGAAGTTGTTCTTTTGAATAAAACCTCCTCGTTTTGTATAAACCGTTTCTCAAAATTGATTAAGGTGAATGCATGTGTAGTCTTTGCCTATTAGATGTTAAGTCAATTTTCAACGTATTCAATTTATTAGAGAGATAAAGTTTCATTTTGAAGGGTTACCAGTCAAGTCCTTGAGTTGGTTTTTACTTTCAACTATGGTATGAAGCTAAATAAGATCAAAAACGTCATGGGGGGGGTTAGCTGGGGGCATTTCCATTTATGCGGTTACTGCAAACCTCTCTTGTAGATTTTCTTCAATAAGGAATTAAATAGTTGAATCTTTGCAACCTCTTTAGGAGATTCACTAAAACGATCAGAATTCATGGATTTAATGAAGGAAATTTCATGTAAAATACGCGATCTCTATCCAGCAAAAACCGGAAGAATCGATTCTTGAGATTGTCTGATGTTGTCATCGGTGTATTCTGACATTGTTTTATCGTCTTTTTCATTGTTCTCAATTATTGTATTATATTGTTCTTTTAATATGTGTGTAAGTTAGAGCTTGCTTTACCTCCCAACAGCTGTATAAATATGGGTCAATTTCCCCCTCATTTGTTACAGACTTTTTACAAAAATTAGAAGAAGATATCATCCGTTTCAGTGAAATATTTGACTAGTGAGTATTGATGCATGAATAAAGGAAGTTGTCTTTTGAAAATCACTCGTTATCCATTTCAGATAATTAATTAAATTTGAGTAGCTTTGAGTCATGATTGTAGCTGGTGCATTTCCACGCGTTGGCGAGAGAAATTTAATAGAGACTCGGCAAATCATTTGCCAACAAACTATAGAGAACAAGATCCCCCAGTTACCCACCATGTACGTTTGAAAAATTATTGATTAGACGCCGGTGTTCTTTATGAGCATGCCATCTCAAGTTTCCTAACATCCTTCCCAGCATGTTTTGATGACGCGGGAGTTATTCCAATCAGGATCCCCGATGGAGTGAAGCTAATTTCGACAAACAAAGGGGTATTACGCGCTGCTTTATGGTGTCAAATGAACAGTTCAATTCAGTAAAAGAGTCGCCAAAGAAGTTGGATCAGAAGGATTTAGAGTTCAAGGATTGGTATAATTTCTAGTAGACCAAGTTGTTTAAGCAGATGCAAGATAAATGTATTTATGGAATTAATAGCAGAGTATTTTATTATCTCATATCGGAGAAATGTTTCTGTCTTAATTTCAGATAAGTATATTTATCTTTCATCTACCTAAACGACTTGGTAACCTCAAGGGCATATCTATGCTTCAAGTCTGGATTTTCTGATGATGAAATTGTGTTGGTACAATGATTGGAGAACAATTTTGAGATGTGTTGTTGCTCTTCGGAGTTTCCGGAGAAAACTGGTATATCATACATATAAAACTTGAACACATGACATAGTTCCAAATAAATCAACTAAAGGCCTGCGAGAAATTTCTGGTAAAACAGTCAATTCAAATGGTAGAACATATTGATAGAAGCAATTATGAGTTCTAAAGGTTCTTGCTGCCCTGGAATCCGGATGGAGTCCAACTTGATGAAATGCTGATTGGAGGTCAATGGCAGAGAAAGTAGGAGCTTTCGTGAATGCCAGCCAATAGTTATTATTGCGGGATAAACTCATTGACAGCTGAATCAATAAAACTATTGATTGATCAATAAGACTTGTCTGAAGAATGGATGTGTTTACTTCGGAACCTACAATGATATAGAATAAAGATCTGTAGCTTGCATTTTGAGATATTTTCCGGATTCGGTTGATTCATATATTCATGATTAATTTGTTCATCTGTATACTTGGACATGCGTCGAGGTTCCATTCTGGTGATGGTTTGAAACAAGTTGAACAAGTGTGTAAGTAAAATAAGCCCTTCAGGTAGTGATTGAGTTTTATAATATTCAATTAGCTCATCAATCTGATCAAGAAATTTATGACATCCTATATATGGTAATGAATGTGGAAGCAGTGGGAAGATTTCCATGGTCTGGGTTGACCTGAACCATATAAGCGAGGAGAAAATCACGTCCAGCTAAAAAAGAATCATTTGATGGTGCAACGAAGAATTGATATTGAATTAAATGTTGATCTTGTGGAAATAATGAAAATTCTGCAGTGGTTCTAATGACTGGAAATGTGGTCTTGGTGAATACTTGTTCGACATTGAAAGTTGAATCAGGATCTAATACTTACGCTAGTTGGAGTTAATGTGCCAGTTCAGTACTTATAACAGAATAGTCTGAAGCTGAATCTAACAAGGCTGGTACCATAAGTTCTTCGAAATATACCTTAATGTATGGACTGGAGAGGCTTGATGGAGTTGCTGGTTGTAGTCATTGTTGATTTGAAGTTGTTTCAGGAGTAACTGAAGCTGAAGCAGTTGTTGTAGTGGTTGGAGTAGTTGACTTGATTACTGATGGAGTGGTTGATGGTTTCGACTATTCTTTTGAATTAGTAGCAGTTTTATTGGAGTTGAAGTAATAGAAGCTGTTTTATCAGATGAATTATTTGATTTGTTGGAGGAAGATGTGTTTGCTGATTCTTTACTTGCGTGCTTTGGTTGATTTCTTCGAGTGTTTGAAATTCTTCTGACGTCTACGCTTGGTATTGGTGGTTATAGTAGTAGTCAAGTCGGTTTCAGTATCTTCATGAGCATCATTGGTTTGAGCAGATTCGGACGTCTAGATTCAAACTTATTAGTAATGGACACAATTGGTTTCTTTATTGAAGTCTTGGTTGGATCTGAAAAGTATCTTCTTGGAACTTGAACAAATGTTTCCGAAAAAATGTGGAGAATGTGAAGGAAATCTAAATCAGAATGCTTCTTAAGTAATGGTTCGAATAAATCTTGAGCTCAACGAAGATGAGTCCATTTAATCTTAACAAGCATCTCATAAACCGTGGTAGCTGAATATCGCGTAAGTTGATTCAAAAAGGAGAGATGATGCTCATGAAATTCAAAGATCGTTGTTGGATATGGCATTTGATATAAAGTAAAAACTTCTTGGTCAAGTGCAATGGCTGATTGGAGTTTTCTGAAGTTACCACCTTTAAGGATACGTTGAAGTTGAGGTTGATGTGTTGATCTTCCTAATAACCATAATTTCAAAATTTTTAACTGAAGTGGATTTCATAGTACCTAACAAAAATGCAACTTCGTATGATGGATGGGTGGATGCATAGATAAGTGCCTGACGAAGTAAACTATGATTAAAACTAGTTAAACGTAAGTTGAGGCTGCTGGTGGTTAAAATTTGTTATTGATGGAAAGACATAATGTGAATTATGTTTAATAAAGCCCGCCTTGCTCATACAGTAAACTGTGTTGAGATTGTGGAGAAAACTGGTCCAACTGCCTTCAACAATAACTGGTGTGTGTTCTTTAAGTAAACGACTTGAAAAAAATTCCACTTCAAGATTGAAAATAAAGTATGTGTTGACTAAAGATATCAGTGATTGATGTCAATTGGAGCTTTGGTTAAGAAGTTGATAAACTGATATCCAGAAAACAAACCTGTGATGTATTTCAAGGAGGAAAGATAACCAAAGTAAGATAAAATCTAAAGAGCTGGTGATATAATGCTCAGTGGAAACTTAATGGTGAGGACCAAGCCATAGTGACGTTATAATGACTTGAGACACTCTCAATAAACTGGTGGACAAATGGGTGGTTAAACACATTGTCATGTGTAATAGAACGTACCTCTGGCATCATTGGGTTGAGGATATTGTTGACAACATGATCCATATGTTTGTAGACGACGTGAACCTGAGGTGGTGAAATGTCACCTGGAATTGCGTTGATCTTGAAGCAAATTCGCTTGAGAAAAATAAAATAGAATCCCCTCCCCCACCATAGTTTTCAACCAAAAATAAAAGTTAATTCCTCGAAAAAATACGTTGCAGCCAACTAAACATAAATTATAAATTTGCCATTTTCACCCTTACCAAATAACGTAATGACGAATATTTCAAAATTGCAAAAAGAAATGCGCAAACCCGGAATCGAACCGGGGGCCCAACGATGGCAACGTTGGATTTTACCACTAAACCATTTGCGCTTCACTGATGTTATGTGAACGGAAAGAGTTTTACTGTCAGAAGCTTGCCAATTTTATCGGGATTGAAGTCAATGGAAAGCCAATTATTGACCGCGTCGTGATAGATAGATACAATTTGAGACATCTTATTTTTATCTTGGGTAGAGAATTAATTACTGCAGCTCATTTGACTTCTAGTTTCATCGCAAGATGCAAATCTTTGTAATAAATCCTTGAAAGTATTCGGTGTTTTAATACTAGGATTCATTCATTTTTTCCAAGCATAGCTTTTGATAAATTGACAGCTTTGCCTTCACAAGGTGGTTTTGGTTTGATAACCTCGGTCGGCAATTAAAGGGGCGTCGGGCTGCGTATTTTTGGCAGTCTTTTACGAACAATGTTATTTTATTGGAATTTTATGGTTTTAAGGGGAAAGCTTCAAGAATTTGTGAACAAACTGATTCATATCACGCCAGTCAAGATTCTATTCTTGCGATTTCATGGTATGACTTTCTTACGAAGTTAACGATTGATGCCTCGGGGAAAGATCTTAGCTCTTTAATTTCTGAAGCGATGTTTTTACTTCGACCGAACAAGCGTATCTTGATGCCTGGTTTGAATCAGTTCATGATTTTCGAAGATCTAACACAGCCCAACCAAAGTTTTGGACATACCAGGAGTATATTGAATTTTTAACTTTAACTACTCCTCCTCGATTACTTCCTAAGTTTACCGAGATTGAGATTCTTTTTTTTGCAATCGAGATCCCAAAAGTTCAATAAAAAAAAAGGTGGAACAATTGTTCGTAATTGTTGGTCTAGATTGTTTAATTTATCTGTAGTTAATTGGAAGAAGCTTTTTCAGAACCTTGTGAAAGCTAAGAAAGAATTTTCAGGTCAGATGGATTGTCTACATCGAGTAAATTTGGGTCATGGAACTCATTTTAGAGATGAACACTGTGAATTATGTGGTCAAGAAATCTTGGGTGTATATTTTTTTCATCATTAATATTCCAAATGCAAGTATAGCAATCACAGTTGGCTGTTAATACGGCTTTTCAATCTTCGAAGAACGCCGCGGTCCTTTACTTGCTACATTGAATTCTAAACAAATGAGTGACTTAAATCAACCTATTCCTAGTTTCTCGTTTTCGCCATCTTCGACGACACAGACGTGGCGAGGTTCTGCTTTCGCGGGACTATATTAAGAATTGGCGTATATGCTCAAATCACACTCCTGTTTTACTTATCTTTGTTAATTCAGTCCCCACACTTTTCTACTCCTAGGTATTTAATTTTCTTTTCCTCTAACATAACATCTGTTGTTTATTCTGTATGTCATTATACATAAGGATTAAATAAATGGATTGTTTATGAAAAAAACGGTCTGTAGTTGGAAATCTCTAAATTTGAAGAAAAGGTCGAGGTTTGAGAAGCATCATTTGATCTTCAGTTAGCGTCAGATTGCAAGCGAATAACGCAAGTTTGTGTTTGAGAGGAAAGAATCTATGCAAATGCCAGATACATAACTGAAGATGAAATGATGCATCTCAATGAATACCTCCTCGACCTTGTCTCCAAATTTAGGAATTCCCGACTACACCACAGAGAGAAGGAAATCCCTTATGAATATATTACAAAGTGGGTATCATATGCTTTCTTACCTCTTAGCCACTCATCGAAGTTTTTGCTATTCTTCCTCTAAGTGCATTATATTAACTTGCTGTTTGCTTTATATCTGTACGTTATTATGTAATTTGAACTAAATAAACAGATTGTATTTGAATAAAAAACTACACAAAGCATTACCGGATTCCACGGTCTATTTGTTGTTTGTGCTAATGTTTTCTGTTCCGGATCTTGTAAACCTTAAGAATTGGATACTATTGACAGAAAATTACATTTAGTTGAAGTTGAAATGAATATTATGGAAAGGGACTAGAACACTGACTCTCATTCGAAGGACTATTTAATAATTTCTAGAAAGAAGAATCCTGGATCGGAAGTAACCCTTAGTCTCTAGGATTTAAGAAAGAACGCACCGATCACGAATTATTAATTGCTATTAAGCCGTAATTTAAGTGAATCAGATATCAAAGATTAAGACATGAAAGTGGATATAAAATGCAAATGCTTCTAATCTAGTTTTTGGTCTTTCAAATGTTCAAAGGAAAATTGTGGAACTAGAATTGAAAAGTTGCACAGGAAGAAGCTATCAGTGATTTTTAATGTTATGTAATCCAGAGTTTTTACATCGCAGCCAAGGTTGAGACTGGCTGCTACCAAATTCACATAAATTAATCGAAAAAAAACTGTTAGCTTCCGATACTGTAGATCAATCCGAATGAATCAAAGATACTCCTAATTCTATTCGATAGAACAGATCCGGTTTACCAAATTCAAACCTACCTTCTTCCTCCATGTACCTTGTACTTTGAGATTCAAGTAGGATTGAGCTTGCTAAAACCTCAATTGTCGAAGCATCTCTGGGCATTAACAGGAAACCTCCTTGGATGAAATCGGCATTTCTTTTTGTTATTCGATAGAATGTAAGAAAGCGTATTTTCTACCAATATCGACAAAATGAATCAACTTTGGTTTCTTCAGGGCATTTTTCACAAAGATAACCGTAGTCATATCTCCAATCGTTCTTTAATTTTTTTTGCAAGGTGGAGAAATAATTTATTTATCCTTGCATTTACGAGATGGAAAAAGGAATACAAATTTTGATGGCATTTTTCCGAATTATTCTAAATTACGAATGATAATAATTTTGGTAAGTTGTATTTTTTTCAAATCATTACGTCATTGGTTTGAGATACCTTTACCACATGGTTGTGTGTTCTCAATTAGAGAATGCCATATCCACAATTTGTTGGATTCTGGAACTTTATCGTAAATCCAAGGAAAAGAAAGAAAAATAAAAAAAATTACAGTTGAATTGCGCATGGCTTAGGAACGTTTGCTTCGCAATTCATAACAAGGCTTCGCAATGATTCTCACTTGCATGCTTACGTAAGCGGTTAAAGCAAAAAGCTACAACCACCTATGACCACAAAGAATCATTTAACCATTAATGTCAATGGTATATATAAATAGGGAGAATTCATCACTTGGAGAATGAACTCTAATTTTCCTTTCTAACCATAAAGTCTCTTTGAAGGTATAATTTATTAATGGGGTTCGTTTCTACAGATTCAGGAATTGCCGCTTCAGTTTTCCTTACACTTTATGTACTTTATTTAATTGTTGCAATTAGAGTCATTTATGAACGAGGTTGGAGATCAACTTATACTTCACTTTTTGTATATGGTATCTTACGAACAGCTGGTCAATTGTGTGGTGTTGTATTCTCTGCATTGGGATATAAGCATTATCAATGGTTAATTGCATATTTAGTATTTAGTGCAGAAGGATATTTGGTGTTGATATTGACTGCATTTCATTTCCTTGCCAATGCTCAGGTTGCAACAATTGGTAAATCTTGGCTTAGACCAGAAAAGGAAAAGAAAGCAGAGAATTTGATGAGATCGAGAGGTATTATCGGTGGTCTTTTACATTCAAGATTTACTATTGACCGCGTTTTCCATTTATCTTTAATAGCAGCCACTGTATTTGTTATATTCGGAGGAACTATGCTTGCTGGTGATGATCCATCAGATGTGACCAAAAGTGAACTTAATACTTCTAGAGGATTAAGAACTGCTGGTCAAATTATCTTTCTATTGAATACTATTTTGGTAATTATTGGAGCTATTTATATGTTTTTTGCTGAAGGTATCAGACATTGCAATATCTATTGTGTATTTATGGTTTCTCCCTTTATACTAGTTCGTGGTATATTTGGAGTATTATCCATTTATATTCAAAAAATGGATTATTTTGCGATGGCAAACTACACTCGTTCGGGATTAAGTTCACAATTTGTCACTTATGAATACGTTTTAGCAACTACTATGGAATTCACGTCTGCTTGTATTTATATGAGTACTCATTTTATTGAAAAGAGATCACAACCATCTATTGATGATGAAGGACAATCGTGGGAAAATATAGAAATCTCCGAGTCTGACAAATAAATTGCCCTACACTTATTTAGATTATACATGTTTTCTTTTGGTTTTGTTCGTATTTTAGTTATTATAAAAGATATCACTATATTTATAGATTTTGTCATTGAATATAAGTTTATTACCAATCAATTTACAAATGAAATTAAACCTTTTCAACAATAGTTAAAAATGTTGTGTTTTATCATACAGCCGTGCGCCAAGCCTTGTTTTGTTTTTCATTTAATTAGCCGATACCTCGGAAGTATAAAATATTTAAGATAATTAAATAATTCTGATGAGCTTTCACCTAAATGCTCTTTCTCAAACACAATTTGTACAAATACCAGTAGGTGAAAAGAGTAAGTAAAGGAAAGAATATAATGGCTAAAAACAAAACATAATTATAGCAGGTAGCAACTCGTAACAAAATGGACAATCAACAATACAACATCGTTATCAAAAAAGTTTAACAAAAAAGGAACGGCAATTTTGCATTCTTCATTCCCCCCCACTTCTGTTGAGTTCATGAACGATAATAGCAGTGAATGATATGTTTTTTTCATGTAGTTTTATTGCAGTTAAGGGTTCAGGTTTTGTTTGTTTTTTGCCTGTGGCATCAAAGCTTTCAGGTCTTGTGACTACTTTTTTTGACCACTCAATGGAAGGCCAATCAGGTATGATTTTTAATAATTGTTACACAGATATATATACACTGCCACCATCTTAATCAAAAATAAAAAAAAAGGGAAATCTCAATTAGCAAATTGGTGACCCATTGTAGTTTTGTTGTATCTGAAACGGCTTTCTGAAAAACAATTGTAAACTTTACTCCGCCCATACAACACAAATATTGATCCGATCGGTTTTATAAGAATCTTAACTCCGACACAATTGGGATGTGATGCGAGAGAGAGGCGTAACAGTACACGAGCCACTTGAAGCAATTCAAGTAAATCCATTTCAACGAAAACACAATTAATAAAGGGATATCAGATTCTTTTGAAATTTGTTTTTGTTTTGTCTTTTCGTCTTTAGTCGAAAACATCTTCCTTCTCTGAATAGATATTTCCAAACAGAGAGAAAACTAGACAGAAACTTTATGGGATTCGTTTCACAAGATTCAGGTATCGCAGCCTCAGTATTTCTAGCACTATATGTAATCTATACTACATTCAGTATAGTTGCAGTTTTTGAAAAAGGAATCAGGTCAATCTATGGTGCACTTTTGATCTATGGAATCTTAAGAACTGCAGGTCAGTTATGTGGTGTTGCATTCGCAGCATTAGGTTATGCCCATTGGCAATGGCTAATTGCTTACTTAGTCTTTAGTGCTGAAGGATACTTCACCTTAATCTTATCTTCATTCCATCTTGTTGCTCATGCTCAAATTCAAGTATTCGGTAGTTCATGGATTAGACCAACTAGAGAAAAGAGAAAGGAATTAATTTCAAATGCCAAAAATTTGAAGGAACAATTTAAAGCTAGATTCCCACCGGCATTAATATTCCATTTGTTTTTAATTCCTGCCAATTCACTAATTATTGTTGGTGGATCGATATTATCTGGACAAGATCCAGTAAATCCTGATCATCAAAAGGTTACCCTTTCACGAATTTTAAGAACTACTGGACAAGCTATATTCTTGGGTCAGACATTGTTGGCAATTTGTTTAGCTGGTTATGTATACATAAAGGAGAATTTAGTTCATAATAATATTTATAGTATATTCTTGGTTTCTCCGTTTATTTTGATTAGAGGTATTTTTGGTGTATTGTCAATTTATATCACCAAGATGAATTATTATGATATGTCAAATTATACTGCTACTGGATTAAGTGAACAATTTGTTACCTATGAATATGTTTTGGCAACAACTATGGAATTTATAACTGCTTGTATCTATATTGGAAATTATTTCTTTGATACTAGATATAAGACAAAGGTAACAAGTGTGGAACAAGGAGAGGTTTCGTCTGAAAAGGAATCCGATAAAGCATAGGAAAACTTCTCTGTTTATATAGTGTTTATTTACGGAATTATATAGAATAATTTAAGTTTACGATTTGATATTAGCGTTTGTCAGGAACATCCTCACATCCTATGCCGAAAGAAAAGCAATAATAATACCGAATAATCCATTTCCAATAATATGACCTCTATACCTAAAATATACAACATGCAATAATCTCATAAACCAAACAAACAGACCCTTAAATAAAGCTCTTCCTATTTCATCGCGGCACCCATCATTATGGCATTTTATCATTTTCACCATATTTCCCCTACCACCTCGTACGTAAGGAAATTTTCAAAGTGATTAACTATTTCATTAGCTTACCACATCTGAAATATCATGATCAAATAATCTCGTTGTTTTTCAACAAGAT